>JAGDQO010001455.1:0-406658 GCA_018342035.1 Solanum appendiculatum
ATGATAATTCCTTCCATCTTATTTCTTTCGTTTATGCGATTCACTTTAATATTTATAAATTAGCATTTCAATTTTTTTTATCAATCATTCCATTTACATTTCAAATTCACAAAGAGAGTAAAATTTCACCTTCTAACACACTTAAAGGATTCACTTCAAGTCAATCAATATTCACAACAAGCATTGAATCAAGATTGTTGTAATAACTTAAGAAATTGAAGTAATTTATTTTCTATTTTTATTTATAAATTTTTATTTATCAGGATTCTTATAAAAGATTGTTGTTGCTATAATATTGATAGGAGGGAGATAACAAAGGTGTCAATCCAGTAAGCTAAAAAAATCACCATACAAATGGTTATGGATGGTATATATTTTATTTCTTATGAAAAGAATAATACTCTCTTCTAATTTGTATAACACTCTTTCTTTTTTTTGTGAGTTCAAAGAGAATCATATATTTCTATATGGGATAGTTACCAATATATACCATTCGACCATTTAGTTTACCAAACATGATTGAAGTATACACTATATATACACTAATTTTATATGTTGTTTATATGTATACGCTACATATACACACTTGTGTACATATTTTGTAAACTAAATGGTCCAAATATATTGAGTTGTAATTATCTCTTTCTATATTTAGTTACAATTTCAATTTAAACTTACCATTTTACCTGTAATGAACTGATTTATAGCCACATAAATTTCTCTGTCTTGTTTTAGACCACAAATTTTAAAAGTGTTTCTTATTTTCTTAAATTTTGTTCCCAATTAAAGACAAAAAATAAATCTATCCAAGTGAACTATTTAGGGAGTAATTCAAATTGATATTATTGGCAAATATAAGAGGTTGTTCTAAATAAAGGAAAATGGTTAATCAAACTAAATCAAATGTCAAGATCTATGTATTCACAACCCAAATTGTAACAAGGTTTCTACCATAAACAAAAGCAAGAAGCTGGTTGATTTTTTATTAAGGCAAGGAGAATTATTAGGAATCATATTGTGTGAAATCAAGCAAATCATTTTAGCAAATCAAACTCTAACTATAAAAGCTAACTATAAAAATTGACTAAATCAACAAGTAGAGCTAACTAAAGCATTAGCCGAACCTTAATTAAGTGGATATGACCAAGATTTCTTCAAAGATTAGGAGTTTAATGTAGGACATATTTAAGCTAAACATTATTTTTGAGGCTATTTTCTAAATATTATATAAACGATGAAAATTATATAAAAATCTATATATAAACATGTATAATTGTATAATTATTTTCAAATACTAACAAAACTATTTAGAAAAATACGAAAATAAAGTATATTTTTGTAATTTAATAAATTTCCTTAGAAAATGTAACTTGAATTATAGTTGCTTTTCATTTTGCTACTCATGATATATTTGAATGTGTTAAAAATTGTAAGATCAATTGAAGTTTCTTTATGATGAGTAAATGAATATAACCCTATTCTCTCAATATATAATATTAGAGATCAAGTCCAAATGTGTTGTCACCAACTTCATTGGTTATGACCTAATAGAAAATGTTTTAAGGTTATTAGAGGACATTTATAACCAGTATAGAGTCTATGACTCATATGCTCAAGTTATTGGTACATATAATTGACTAAGTTATCTGTATATTATTATTGGTTACATTAATATTTTTTGATTGTGAAATTTTTCGTAATGGTTATTTTTCGATTCTCTGGTTAGAGTAACGTATTGAAAAATGAACCTTTAATTAACCTAACTCAACCCAAAAGCTTTTTCAAGTAACGATGATCCTTCAAGATCAGGGAAGTTAGAGACTACAACTTAAACATTTATTGATGTGAGATTCTTGTATTAAGGATTCAGACAATGTATTTGTTATCAAACTGTGTTCAATACAATAATTTTGAATAAATCAGTTTTTGTTGTTTAACAATCAGTTTCAGTAAATAGAAAAAATAATTATTTGAACATATACATATATAAACTCTCTCTCCCAATCTCCCTTGCCGCTCTAGCCTAACACAGAGAACATATACATATATAAACACAATTTTCATAGACACAATTTATGCAAATCGCTGGGATTTATACAAATCAGATGCTCCATAGCAAACATAATTTGGCTATGGAGCGCAAATAACAAAACTGTAGCTATAGAGCGCTAATATGATTTTAATCTTGTAAAAATTTTAGGAATCCCATAGTGTAAGGAGCAAATTACATCATATCCCTACTCTTTTCTAATTTACAAAAATCCCTTCAATTTAGTGCCATTCGGATACATCCAACAATCCGGATACATACGAGCTGATACATTACCTTCTAGTTTGTTACGCTTAAAAAGGAAAAAAAATATAAAATTAAACTACAATCCCATAAATCACGCAATCATGTTGTTATCACTGCTAATTTATTCCCCACAAAGCGTAACAGCTTCAAAAAAATCAATTTCAAATTTATTCTCAAAGATCGTCCAACATCCTTTCAATTTTGAATCAAAGTAATCAAATTTTTTTAGAAGATACGTCATGAATATCTAAATTTTGCAGCAAAGAAGTTAAAAGTAGTTCACTTATGCAGCGAAGATGAATACATAAATGCCAAGAACACTAGCAGTGGAAGACAATTCAATGTCTTTTGTCGAAAGCAATACGAGATATGCTTAATGTTTCATAGTCATCTCGCCTGGATCCAGCACTAGTCTTCTTGGTGCCTCCACTACCAACATTTGACATGACTTTCTTTCCCTTATTAAACTCTATCAAGAACTGGTCTAAACCAAATGGATCAGCTTCCTCAACTTCCTTAACTCTCTTCTCAAATTCAAATTTCAAATTTATTCAAGTAAATCGTCCAATATTCTTTCAATTTTCAGTCAAAATTTTCACAAATTTGGAGAAGATACATCATGAATATCTCGATTTTACTAAGAAATTCAGAAATCATTTTTTTGAGATGGATAGATTTGTCATGATACATTACTATTTTTATATCTCGTCTAAATTGATAAGTACTGTTTTTTTACTAGATACATTAAACAAGTAATTGTTTCCCATAAGATGTTTGGTTTGAGATCGATACATTACTGTATGCTAGATTTTATGTATCAAATACATGTAGTATAAATTAGTATTTATGTATCATGCCCATAAAATTTTGCATGATACATTACTATTTATGGATCTTATTCTGGTTGAAAAATACTGTATTTTATAAAAGATACATTATTCATATAATTGTTCCCAGTAGCATTTTTTTATGATTGATACATAACATTGTGGTTAGTTGTTATGTATCTAATACATATAATAAAGTTTGAAATTTATTGAATTTGATATACATTGCGTTAAACAAAATAGTGCAGCTATGTCTTAAAATGTTATTTGGAGGACTGCAGATACATAACAACATTTGATACATATTCAAATAGACAATTTGACATAGTTATGTATCATATACAAAGAAACTATGAATATGATACACACTGATTTAGTTATAAAATAACAGGGTTTATGTAGCAAGAATATGATTTGGTAATGTGTGCATATACATAGTTTTCTAAGTTGAAAAAAAAATCAATTTCAAAGATGGACTAGAATACATATGTATTAGAAAATTACAGATGAAAAAAACTAGAATTGAAAAAAAAAATCGATAAGTGGACAATTGAAAAGAAAAAAGTTGATGAAGAAATAGTTCTACCTCTTTAGAAACTTGAAATTGATAAAGAATAGAAAGAGAATACAGTTGAAATTCAAAAATGGAGGATTGGAGATAACAACTTATACATGAGGGTGATTTTAGGCGTGAAAATAGGAACAAAAATCATGAAGTGGGAAGGGTTAAAAGTGAGTTGAATTTGTTTGACGGGGAGAGAGATTTTAAGATTCAAATTGTAATGAAGGAATTAACTAATAAGATTGTGGGAGTGAAAATAGGGAGAGATGGAAGAAGTGAAAAAAAGGAAGAGATAAACATGGGTTTGGGAATGAGAAGTTATGTATCCGGAGGTTGGAATTTTGGGAGGAAAAAAAGGGGATTTTAGTAATATTTTGAAACAGTAGGAAATAATAAAAAATATGGTTAAATAAGGATGTGTAAATATGTAATTTTTCTTTTTATCTTTGCTATTCCTAAAATGTACTCTTAAATAAATTATGAGCTTGGACCTGTTAAATTAATTATTAAAATTACCCCATTAATTATATAACTATAATTAACTAATAGTCTGAAGTAACCATTTAGAATCTACCGAAAGAGTCTTTTATGGGATAAAAAGTTTTAATACTCAAAACGAGCTAATGGGTCATTACAAATACACCTCAATTTGTTTGGTGACAATCCTTCCTCCTTTTTATCCTAATAAAATTATCACATGTCAAAATCCTACCATAATTACACAGATAAAATACAAGCAAAGCACAAAATCTCACATAAACACAAATCTGTAATGATTAGAACCTAAATATATCACCAATAAAATCATCATGTTGTCGCGCCATAATAACTCAGTTGAAAAGTTGTCTTCGAAAAAAACGATGCAAAGAATGCAGAGAGAAGAACAAAAAAATTAATAGTAAAAGTAAAAAAATAATTAGTAAAAATAAAAAAATTAATTTTGTCCAAAAAACTTATATTGAAGATTATAAAAAGGAATACAAAATTTATCTCCCTACTTTGTGAGTAAACACAAAGCTAAGACACATGGTTTATTAATGCTTTGGGTTAAATGATCTACAAGACATGTAGTGACAATGAGGGTGAAGACTAGTTAAGCGTTTGCTTTACGAGTCAAAATTCTGAGGCCTCAAAAATGTTAATAGTGAATTTTATAATTTTAATTTCACTTTAACATAATATTGAAGATTATAAAAAGAAATACAAAATTTAAATAAAAAATAGAAAGAAATAAAAATTATCTACTTTTTATTAGAAATATTTTAGAATTTTGATTTAAACAACTCAAATTTTCATATTAATAAATATGGTTTTTACAATAATATCCAAGATAATGTATTTCAAACAAATGACTAATATTTTATTAACTATAATTAAGTTGTACCTTTATAAATAATAATATTACTATGTGAGAAAATGTTTAAGTTTAACGTCATCTTTCCAATTACGTTTTCCTAATTAATGATTGTCTTTCTCTTCGTTATGAAAAACCCATAGTGTCACAATTCAGACATTTAGATGAGGATTCAACTGATAACTTAATTTGAACTTTTGTATTCATCAGTGGTAGAGGCAAAATTTTCATAAAGGGGTTCGAAAAATTAAGTAAGCATGATAATAATATTCACAAATAAGCGGATCGAATCATATATAAACGGATTGGATAAGATATAAATAACTAAAAAAAATTCAACTCTATCTCAGCCCAAACAATAAAACAGAGGAAGTTAACCTTTTTGAGTATGGAAACAATCAAACAAAGAGGAAGGAGGATCAAATGACCACAAAGTGATTTAATTACAACGAATATGAGGCTAGAAAAAAATATCAAGAGACAGAGGGAGAGCAAAAGAAAAAAATTAAAAGATGGGGTCATTTGGTAGAGTGTATTAACAAAAATAATATGCTAGTGTATTAACAAAAATAATATTTGCATAGCTTTGTATATTAGTAGTACCTTGTTTGGTACCTTTTTTCATGCTATGTATAACTCTATTGTGTATTGAGGAGTGTATTACTAATACCATGGATTTCTAGGTATTAGTAATGCAAAGAATTTAATGCATGCATTAGCATGGTTAAAGACCCAATTACCCCTCAAAAGTACTTTTACATCTTTTCAACCATAATTATGGAGGATACTTTTGTAAATAAATATTTTTATACAATACATATTTTTTTTAATACACCAAACCAAACAATGCATAAAGAATATTCTATGTATAACTAATGCAAGCATAACTACTACAAACATTACTAATGCAAGCACTATTAATACACTCTATTAAGCATTATTTTTGTACACTCTACCAAACGACCCCTTACTTAATAGATAGGATTTTTCTATTTTTTAACTTTGTAATTAGGGATTTAAAATATATAAAGTCCAATCCGATTTAAAAGACGTAGGACTTTTCATTTATCTAGAAAAAAAATGGGCTGAAACTAAAATAAGGAAAAAAAAAGGTTGGTACTAATAGCCTGTTTGGCATTGCCGTTAAAAATAACTTATTTTTAGAAGCGCTTTTTTAAAATGACTTTTCAGAAAAGTGCTTTCGAAAAAAAAAACAATTTGTGTTTGGCTAATTCATTTGAAAAGTGTTTTTCATAAGCAAATTGCGTTTGACTGATCTTTTTAAAAAAATGCTTTTGAGAGTCAAATTACAAAAAAAGACAACTATTAATGTACTTTTAATATTAAGATTATTTTATAGAGAGAAACTATTTTAAATATCTATTAAAAAAATTAATTAAATTTTTATTTTTATTAAATTAAAATGTGCATATTTAAATTTTAAATCAATATTATACTTTTTTGGGAGGCTGAAATCTTTAATTGTTATTTTTTTTTTGTAATCTTGCAAAAATATTGTTGTTGCATTTTTTCTAATTCTGCAAAATAATACGTAAAATAATATATAAATAAATAAAATAATAATATATAAACTTAAAATAAATTATAAAATTTATTATATAAAAATAAAAAAAATAAAATTCTTAAATGAAATTTAATCAAACTTATGAAATATACTAATTGATTTAATAAGGGATATATTAGTAAATATGTATTTATGAAAAGGATATTTTAGTTTTGAGAAAAATAATTTTTTGTTTCGCTTCTGTTTTTAAAAAAAAACATAAATTTTTAGCTTCTTCCCAACCACAGAAAAACTGCTTTGCTTCGATTTAAAGCACTTTTACTGATTTGCCAAATGCTTAATTTTTCAATGAAAGTGTTTTTTTTTCAAAATAAGTGTTTCTGGCCTTCTAACAACAATGTCAAACAGACTCTAAGATTCGTACCCACGAACGGATGTTAAGCAAAATTATGAACCCCATTTGCTACTGAACCAAGCCCTTGGCTTCTGCTTAGGGGTTCATAATTAAGTATATACACATGAATAATGAATTACGAAATTGATCCCCTATATACAATGTAATTTTTCGACAAAAGGGGTTTGAGTGAACCCATGAGCTCCATGTGGCTCTGCCCCTGGTATCCACATGTTTCATTTCGTAATGGAAAGTCCAAGTTTGAATTTCATAAAATAAATAATGCATGATAGACAAATAAAAGTCTTTCTTAAGACTGGTTCAATCAATTGAAATTTTAAAATCAAAATGGGTTAGAAGATATACTATTTGTGTATGAGAGTTTTCCCATATTAAAAAATTTACTTACCCTCAAAAAAAGAGCTTTATTATTACTACATCAAGTTATGACATTTTGTTTTGAAAGTTGTGGATTATGATAATTGATTCAGTGTGATAACTGATAATTCACTTTTAGAACATGTTTTGTCATTTGCTAATTGACATTGTCAGAAAGCAGGGGCGTATCTAAGGGGTCATCGGGTTCACGTGAACCCATGCTCCCCTTTCGAGATCATATATAATAGTGTTATATTTTTTTTAAAATATTGAAATATAGACGTGTGAACCAATACTCGGAGTGTCATATTATGTGACGATGATTGGGTGCACCTCTCTAAGTGAGGTTAGAAATCTGAATCTTATATATGTATAGATATATCTGATCAAATTTACATCTTAGATCCACCTTTTTGCAATAGTACACCCCTCATCTCGAAATCCTAATACGCCTCTGTCAGAAAGGAAATAAAATGATAAATAATAAGGAAACGTTTGTTTGACTATTCCCTCGTAAGTTTGAATTATCACATAATGTAGCATATAAAATACTATCACATAAATTTCATAATAACCCGATATATCATGTACATGATCATGTTAATTTTATATATCGAAGAATATATATATAACTGCATCACAATAACTATCATACAAACAATTCATAAACTGATTTACAACAATCACATGAAAAGTAATCAGATCAATAGTCACTATGAAATAGTTTAATTTATTAACCAATCGCCTATATCTTCCTAGATAGCTAAGGGGCTCCCCGTCTTGACAAAACCTTAACAATTGGATCCATAGAGATGCATACAACTACTTATACCCATCTTCTCAAGTATGTCTAAAACTTATTTCTTTTGTAAATTTACAATACCTGAGGCCATAAGTGTCAATGACCCGAAAATCTACAATACGTGGACCCGTTTGGCCCCAAAAAAAAAAATTGAAAAAACTTGGGAAGAATTTGAAAAGTGGCATTTGGCCATATAACTTGGCAAATATATTTGCCAAGAATTCCAAGTTCCCAAATACTAGAAAAATTAGTATTTGGGCCAAGTTCTAGTATTTGGAATTTTAAAAAATGCAAAAATTATTGAAACCTTTATATTTTATAAAAGATACCCATCATTTATTAGTTCCAACTAATATTTATCTACCATATCTATCTATTACTCCTAATAAATAACTAGATTACTCCTCTATCTATTTTGAGTGACAAATTGAGAAAAAAGAACAATTTGTTTTTAATGGGTGATAATCATAACCGAATCAATGATAAGTTTGAATATGCAATTAATGTATTGCTCTTGCCTATATTGTTGTTGATTATTATCAATTATGTTATAATGTTATTTTTTAACGGAACATATTCATTATAAAATGATACTAAATTTTTTTGAGTATTTTTAATAGTTTTTAGAACATATGGGTATAAATCATATTTTTTAAAATCGTCAAATATTCTAGGGAAAAATTTAGGGCCAAACAAGAGAATAACAATTAAAATAGTGACCAACTAATTTGGAGAAAATCGGGAATTGATATACCTTATAAAACACTATATTTAAGGAAATGATATTGTTAATTAATTGATAAGAATTATTTTAATTTATTTTCCATTTTTTGTTTTCTAATTAATTTATTATTTGTTAGATATTGTTAGAAATCTAATGGTGTGTATTGAAAGCTAGAAAGTCTTGTTAGAACTAGTAATATTCACTCTTAAATACGCCATTTATCAAATTTTCTCAAAATAAAAAGAAAATAGTATTTCATATTTAATTCTAGTGAATCCACCCTATATCCTGCAGATCCACAATTAGGTAATTTTGCCTTACTAAAACAGAAAAATTTAGATAGAAAAATAATGCTATGACATTTAATAGGAAAAACGAAGTTGAATTAAAAAGTACTTCCATCACTATTATTATTATTATTATTATAATAATAATAAGTGTTGATGTTGACATTCAATTAAGACAAAAGAATTTTAATGGTGTGTGAAAGTTACGTTGTTGGACTACGTACATATACTCCTAAAAGATGGTAAAGTTTTTTTCCTTTCATGTAGATAGAAAACTAACGAGTATTTCCACCGTCTTAATTATACGATATAGTTTGATTGGATATTAAATTTTATTTAAAAAAGAATAACTTTCAATATTTATGATTTAAAATAAGTTATAAATATTTTTGTGATTATAAATTATTTAAATATAAAAATATATCATATAAATTGAGACAGAGAATATATCATCAAAACATTAAAAGAAACAATTAAAAACAAATAATGATCAAATTACCGTCAAGGGATGCAACAAAGTGGTAAGTACTCTCTCATTTTTAACTAAAATTTTTAGGTTTGAACTCTATTGGATATGAAATTGCCTTTGTCAGGGAGCCCTTTTTCCCTAATGTGAGACTTCTTGTGGGTCATTTGAACTTTTGTTCCTATTTTGTATTAGTCTTTAATTTATTTATGTCCCTCATAATAAATAATTTTTTCGCGGAACATAAGCTTACATTTTCATATCATAATATCACATAAGTTTTTCTCAGACATAAAAAATATGTTCCACTAAGCGTACTTTTTAGATAAAGGCATGTTCCACTAGGCATAAGTTCAAATAGTAAAGGACAAAAATTAAATATCACTAAATTTGAAGAACACATTCTTTTTTAAAAAACTAACTCATTTAAAAGGCAAAACGTGCAATTTTATGACTTCTTGTTGCTGGTGCGGATCCAAATTTTGTCAATACCTAATTAATACAAATATCAAACACCGAATGAGAATTTTTCTTTTTAAAAAAAATTATGACTACATTGTCACTACAACAAAAGAGATATTTAGTGGCAATAGATTTTTCTTTTAGCGTCAATATTTATTATTACAAAAATATTGAGTGGCAATTGAGTTAATGTCATTATATCCAAAGTCGCTAAAGTCTTAAGCGGCATTCATATAAAGTGTTGATTATAAATATTCATATATATATTGCTGCTAAATTCTTTATTTGTTATAGCATATTTTTTATGCTTTCTTGAGTCCCCCAATTCCCACAATTATGACATTTAAATATATATATATGTATATATATATATATATATGAGTATTATATTTAAATATGCTTGGTTTAATTATGATTCCCTCCCATAGCTGGAAAGGGGCATGGACATTGACTTTCATCCTTAGTGAGCATAGCATATGCTTGGTTCAACAGTGATTCCGGAGTATTTGATGGATGACAAACAATGGATGTGTGTTGTTGATTTTCTCAACAGTCACCTGAGGTTGTTGATCAACAATTGTTTGTGATCATGAATCTAAATCCATTTGAGATTGCAATCGAGAACTTTGTTTGATTTGAGTGTTTGATTCCAATCACTACTGCTATGATACCATGTTGGTTTTCATGTCTTAGCTTGGAAGTCCAAGCTTCATGTCACGCCTGAAACGACCCCAAAAATGCCCGAAAATGTGCTTCGGAAACACCTATAATTGTAATTTCCATATATCTCAAAAATCCGTGCATGATTTCGGAAATTCGACTTCATATTCTTATTCGTGGGGTCAAATTGAGTGGGAAATGGGTCTAACCCGAATTTTAGAGCAACCGTATCAAAATTCGAAAATCGCAAAAATTGCGATTTGGAGGGTCAACTTTAAAGGGGCATATATCTTAGCACACAAGGAACTGGAAGGGCTGCAACCTATCAAATTAAAGATCTTTGAGTTAGCTTTCCAACGCACTTGGTTTCACCTTATCCGCGTTAGGATGAGGGAGTTATGACCATTTTCGTAAAACCTGTCTGTGCAGAATTTCCAATTCCAGTGAGCCTTTTTTTTTCTAGGCGGGTTGGAGACTTTTTTTATAAAAAGGGGATATGTCCCATACTTAGTCATTTTCTTAACTCCAAAAACACTCTCTAAGCCCTCTCCAAAAATTCCACCAAGATCTTCAACCAAATTCAAACATCTCAAGCTCTAATTCCGGATTCAAGACTCAATCTCAAGCTTCGATTCTCCATTCCAATCTTCATCAAGGATTCTCCAAAGTTGAGGTATGTGGGTTTGATTGTGGAAACCTTCCTTTCCACAAGTCCAACCATTTATCCTCTATTTCTACTTCAAGTTTATGGGTCCTCATGATCAATTATGAATTCTTGAATTACGGAATTACTACTACACACCCTATTATGGTCCTTTTTGCATATTATCATGAAATGGAATTTTTTATGTGATGTTTATGGTTTACATGCTTCCATGATCAAATTATGAAGGTTGATATATATATGTATGTTGTTGGTGGGCTGATTTATATGGATTTTGGAATTGGTTGGACTTAGTATTCTTGAAATACATGATTTCATTTACATGAACAATTGCCCACCTTGTGTTTGATAAAATGCCCATTTATAGAATTCTTAGGAAAGGAAGGTCCAAGGTACGTCCTATGAGTCGGATGGTTATGTAATTACTGAAATGATGATGAAATGGACACATGTATATGATTTTCTCTAAATAAGTGTTGTGAGTCGACCATGCCTAGCACGGGGGGTGGTAGGCCCGTGTAACCATATCGAGGGGTTTGTACCTTGGTCCCTAGCACGGGGGGTGGTAGGCCCGTGTAACCATATCGAGGGGTTTGTACCTTGGTCCCTAGCACGGGGGGTGGTAGGCCCGTGTAACCATATCGAGGGGTTTGTACCTTGGTCCCTAGCACGGGGGGTGGTAGGCCCGTGTAACCATATTGAGGGGTTTGTACCTCTTTCGCCTCTCCAAGGGGGTGGTAGGCCTTGGAAATACTATATTGATGGTCACTCGCCACACATGTACTACGTCCCACTAAATATGATTTTTATGTAAGCATCATTATACATATCATTTCATTAATATGCTATCTATTGGGTATGATTACGCATTTTTTCCTATGATGTCCATCTAATGTAGCATTGCATTGCATCCCATATACTTAGTACATTCAAATGTACTAACGCATACTCTATGCCTACATGATGTCACCATGTAGGGACCGGAGCACCGCTTGACCATCCTCCTCCGCGTGGCTAGTACGATTTTCTATAGTGGTTATTGGTGAGTCCTCCATTTCGGGGACGTTGCTCATGATCTTTTGCTATGTATAAAACTTTTCCTTTCTAGTTATGTTTTGACTATGAGGGTGAGCCCGGTAGTTTGTCTTGGCCCCCGCTAAGTACTCATGTTTAGAGGTGGTGTTGGACAAGTTGTGTATTATGCTTGAGCTTGACTCATCTATGGTATTTATGTATCATTTCTTTTTTTCTCTTGCTCCCTTAGTCCCGATTTCCCCCTTGATTATGCTTATCGCTTATGGTCATTTAATTGCTTCCGCGACCAAGGATGTGTAATGATACGCTATGAGGCTTGTTTGGGGTTCCTTCGGGTTCCCCATTCGCCGGTCACATCTAGGCCCTAGGCTTGGGTCGTGACAACGCCCCGAGAGAGTACCCCAGGCGTGGCCGGCACTCAGAGACCATTGCTGGTCCCAAGCGAACCACTTGGTTTGATCACTCATTCAATCACTCAGCGGAAGACATAGATAAAGCAAAGAAAACACTCAAGTGGGCTAACAATCAACAACTCAATAAAAGAATAGTTTAAATACTCGGTTCAAATCAACTCAACATTAAAAAAATTCAAAATGGGAACGTCAACTCTACCCTGTCACTGTCCCGTCACTGTCTATGAAGCCTCTAAACTCATCATAAGAAGGTATCGGGACATGCCCACGGCTACCTCAAATGACTACTCTAATAAAGGGAATCAACTAGAATAAAAGGGTCCCTCCGAAAGCGAGGAGGTCTCACAAAAAGCTGGAATGGAGTGATCTTCAACATAGCGCCTGTTGAGGATCTCTAACACCTGTATCTGCATCACAAAGGATGCAGTGCCGAATGGCGTCAGTACATGGAATGTGCGGTATGTAAAATAGCTGAAAGGAAATTCGATCAATAATACTCAACATCATGCAACTCGACTCAAGGGACTCAACTCAGAAATCGACTCAACTCAATAAGCATGCGAGTTTAAAATTAACCAATGCTTTGAAAACAGACTCAATGATATGCACCTCAACCAACTCAAACCATTCATTTTTAGGGAGTTTCTCTAATCGACAACCATCACTTATGAGTTAGTGATGATACAATGCTTTGCACAGCCGTTGCCGCATCCGTCCAATACCTTGCCGGATTAAGGGACGATCAACCTCATTGGATCCACAATTAATCAAAGTCCTCTTTTTGGGACTAGAGAAGCATAACTTCTATCCTACGCTGG
The DNA here is from genome assembly GCA_018342035.1 of Solanum appendiculatum. Lineage (NCBI taxonomy): Eukaryota > Viridiplantae > Streptophyta > Magnoliopsida > Solanales > Solanaceae > Solanum > Solanum appendiculatum. The sequence goes on from JAGDQO010001455.1 coordinate 13,668, forward strand.
CTATGTAGTTTATTGGGTTTGAGTTGTTATTTATTCTTACCCAAATCGGTGCTCAATACTACTCCCAAAAGACTCAATGTGCTCATATGCTCAATCAGATTAATTTATTCGAATCATTTCATCTAGTCTCATTGGACTCTCATCAAACTCAATCTCATCTCAATTATCAATTCTTTCATTTAAAACATGCTTTCAAACTCATTCATATCTCCTCAAGACTATCTCAATCAATTATTTATACTCAAAATACTCGTATTCAAAATAATAGAAGTTTAAGAATCTTTCATACTCAACTAATTCTCATTCAAAAACGTTCACAAATCATGCTTTAAAAACCCCATCAATGCATATAATTACCAATGTCAAAACTCAATTAGGGTTCATGTGAATGAAGACATGAATGTATACCTCAAATACTCAACTCATAGACATCATCAATACCTATGTAATTATACACAAGAACTCTAGAATTTTTAGATAATTCAAGAACTCAATTCATGGAAACTCGAAACTCAAACTCAACTCGACTCAATGAAGATGTAGGGCACGTGGACGAGCTCAATCAAAAGTTATGGGTAGCATTACATACCTCGGAAGAACAAAGTTCTTGGCGGGATCGATGAAACTCAAAAAACGCATGAAACCCTAGTTTTCTCCTCTTGGAACCTTGCTCTAATGTCTTGAAGTGTTAATGAACGTAAAAGATTGATTAACACTTTCTTAGCCCTTAGTTTGGTGTGAAACGACGTAGTTTAGGCTTAGAATAGGGTTAAAACGACGTAGTTTGGGGTACCAAACACTTTGGGAAAAGACCACATTGACCCTAACTCAAAAATTTACAAAGGCCTCACAGGAAAGGCTTCACGAGCCGTCTAATGCTTCACGGCCTGTACAGCTGGTCGTGAAGCTTCATCAGCCTGAAAGCGCTCCACTAAATCGGGCATAACTTTTTACTCCGAACTTCAAATGAAACAAACTTGGTGGCGTTGGAAAGAAGACTCAAAGACCTTTAATTTGATAGGTCATGTACCATATAATTAATTTTATGCTGGAAGATATGGTCGATTGAAGTTGACCCAAAACTCCAAGTCTGACAAGCCTCTTTCACAAGCCACTTCACGGCTTGTGTGAAGCTCCACGGGCCGTTTAGGTGACCGTGGTTCTTCACTGTAGCCTTAGGGGTGCAACCTCACTTAAAATTGATGAAGTGACCTTCAGGACAGGCCTCACGGGCCGTCTAGAGCACCACGGCCCGTCAAGTGGGTCGTGAAGATGCTCTGCCCGACAGGGCTTCACTAAAACGAGCATAACGTTTTACTCCAGGCTCGGAATTAATCAAACTTGGTGGCGTTGGAAAGAGAAATCAAAGACCTTCGATTTGATAGCTTATAAGTCACCTAATTACTTATATTCTAAGAGATATAGTCATTTGAAGTTGTCCCAAGTAAAATCTCATATTGAAACTCAATCGGTAAGAAAGCTTTCAACTCAATTTTGTGCTAAGGGTTCTTGTGACCTTAATTCATATTCAATTTCATTCACACAGTAAAGAATTGACCTTAGAATCCAAGAACAATTAAAAATCACTCGGTACGATCTTATACGAATTTCAAGAATGGTTCGAGTCTTAACTTAGAAATTTTTGGGGTGTTACAATATCTCCCCCTTGGGAACATTCATCCTCGAATGATGACCAAGCTAAGGATTTTTATAAAGGCGCGAATATAATGCAAGAACTGAAATACTCAAACTCAAGATTAACTTACTCAAATTCTCAAACTCGAGAAGGTACTAACTCAGAGATAAGAATGGGGATAGAAATGGTACCTTCTACATCGACACTAGGAGGAACGAATAGGTGTGGGTACTTTGATTTCATATCCTCCTCGGCTTCCCATGCAGCCTCCTCAACGAATTGATTTCTCCATAAAACTTTGATTGAAGCGACCTCTTTGGTCCTCAACTTGTGAACTTGGCGATCAAGAATTTGGACAGGAATCTCCTCATAAGTCAAACTATCTTTCACCCTAATGTTTTCTGTTGGAACAATGAGTGAAGGGTCTCCTAAGCACTTCTTAAGCATAGAAATATGAAACACAGGATGAACGACATCTAACTCTAGCGGGAGCTCTAACTCATAGGTGACATTACCAACTCTCTTCACAATCTCATAAGAACCAATGTAACGGGGACTTAGCTTCCCCTTCTTCCCAAATCTCATAACACCTTTCATGGGCGAAACTTTCAAATACACCCAATCATTTACATCAAACTCCAAATCTCTTCTCCTCACATCAGTATAGGATTTTTGGTGACTCTGTGCAGTTTTCAACCTCTCTTAGATGGTCTTCACCTTTTCCATAGCTTGATGAACTAAGTCAGGTTCAATCAACTCAGCTTCACCAACTTCGAACCACCCAATTGTCAATCTACACCTCCTCTTATAGAGGGCCTCATAAGGAGCCATCTGAATACTCGAATGAAAACTGTTATTATACGCAAACTCAATAAGCGGCAAGTGATCATACCAATTACCTTTGAAATCAATGACACAAGCCTTCAACATATCCTCAAGAGTTTGAATTGTACGCTCAGCCTGACCATCTGTCTGCGGATGGAAAGCGGTAATGAGGTTCACTTTTGAACCCAAACCTTTCTGAAATGACTTCCAAAACTGTGCGGTGAATTGGGTACCTTTGTCCGAAATGATAGACAAGGGAACCCCATGCAATCTGACTATCTCTTTGATGTACAACCTCGCATAATCCTCGGTCGAATTTGTAGTCTTAACGGGCAAGAAGTGGGCTGATTTAGTCATCCTATCCACAATCACCCAAATAGAGTCATGCTGTCTACGAGACCGCAACAAACCTGTAATAAAGTCCATATTGACCATCTCCCACTTCCACTCTGGCAACTCTATATTCTGAGCTACTCCACAAGGCATTTGATGCTCAAACTTGACTTGTTGGAAACTTGGGCACTTTGAAACAAAGTCGGCGATCTCCCTCTTCATACTATTCCACCAATAGACTTCTCTCAAGTCATGACACATTTTTGTAGAACCTGAATGAATCGAATATCTGGAGCTATGGGTCTCTGCCATGATTCTGTCTTGGAGTCCATCAACATTCGGCACACACAATCTGCCTTGATACCCAACACTCTATCTCCCCCTTTGGCAAAAGCCATAACTTTCTGCTTATGAACATCCTTCTTCAACTGAAGTAGAACAGGGTCTTGGTCTTGTTTTTCCTTCACTTCAACAATTAATGAGGACTCAGCCCCATTCTGAACAATGACACCTCCCCCGCTAGAGTGCACAAGGCGAATTCCCAAACGTGCAAGCCTATGCACTTCTTTAGCCAACTCTTTCTTTCCTTCCTCAATATGATCGGCGTTTCCCATGGATAACCTTCTAAGAGCATCAACAACAACATTAGCCTTACCTGGGTGGTAGAGAATACTCATGTCATAGTCCTTGAGCAACTCAAATCATTTCCTCTGCCTCAGGTTTAGCTCTTTCTGATTGAAGATGTAATGCAGGCTCTTGTGATCAGTAAACACATCCACATGCACTCCATACAAATAATGACGCCATATTTTTAATGCAAACACCACTGCTACCAACTCGAGGTCGTGAGTCGGATAATTCCTCTCATGTATCTTAAGTTGTCTGGAAGCATAAGCTATGACCTTACCTTTCTGCATCAACACACAACCCAATCCAACTCTGGACGCATCACAACAGATCACAAAGCCATCGGTTCCCTCGGGTAGGGTCAACATTGCGCAGTAGTCAGTCTAGTCTTCAACTCTTGAAAACTTTTCTCACAAGCATCGGACCATTGAAACTTAGTCTTCTTCTGAGTCAACTTAGTCATTGGAGACGATATGGACGAGTGTCCCTCTACAAACCTTTTGTAGTAGCCAGCCAAACCCAAGAAACTCCTTATGTCAATCGGGGATGTGGGTCTGGGCCAGTTCTTTACTGCCTCAATCTTCTGAGAATCAACTCGAATACCTTCGCCAGATATAAAATGGCCTAAAAATGCCACAGAAGCAAGCCAAAATGGAGCAAACTCGGTGGCGTTGGAAAGAGGACTCAAAGACCTTTAATTTGATAGATCATGGGCCACCTAATTCATTTTATGATGGAAGATATGGTCGATGGAAGTTGACCCAAAACTCCAAGTCTGGCAAGCCTCTTTCACGAGCCACTTCACGGCTCGTATGAAGCTCCACAGGCCGTTTAGGTGACCGTGGTTCTTCATTGTAGCCTTAGTGGTGCAATCTCACTTAAAATTGATGAAGTGACCTTCAAGACAGGCCTCACGGGGCGTCTAGAGCAGCACGGCCTGTCAAGTGGGTCGTGAAGATGCTCTGCCCAACATGACTTCACTAAAACGAGCATAACTTTTTACTTCGGGCTCGAAATTTGGCAAACTTGGTGGCGTTGGAAATAGAACTCAAAGACCTTCGATTTGATAGCTTATGAGTCATCTAATTCCTTATATGCTGAGAGATATGGTCGTTTGAAGTTGATCCAAGTAATATCTCATATTGAAACTCAATCGGTAAGAAAGCTTTCAACTCAATTTTGTGCTAGGGGTTCTTGTGACCTTAATTCATATTCAATTTCATTCACACACTAAAGAATTGACCTTATAATCCAAGAACAATTAAGAATCACTCGGTACGATCTTATAAGAATTTCAAGAATGGTTCGAGTCTTAACTTAGAAATTTTTGGGGTGTTACACTTCAACAATGGCAGAAATGTATTTTGCATGAATTTCATTAGTAAAGGTAAGATTATTAATCCCGAACCTTATCAATTGGTTCTTAAGCCTTAGAACCTAAGATATTACTCTTGGGGGAGGCTTTGGCATGATTTCATGGTGGGAAAAGCTCTAAGTTGGGGAGGATGATCATGAATTGGCCTTGGTTAGAATTTGGTTATAATTCGGGTATTAATAGGCCATTGTGGTTTGATTGTTACTTTTATTTATTGTTTTAGAACAAGAACAAGACAAGATACTTCAAAAAGAAAAATCTCGGATTCTTTAGAGTTTCCAAGAGACTTGATTTGAGGTAGGTGATAGTTGTATGCTTTTACGATTTATGTATATACGCATGTATTCTGCTTTATAGTATCGTTGTTCAATGCATGTTAGGGAAAACATAGGGTGACATATGAAATGCCATCATGTTGATAATCTCATGCAATGAACTGGTTATATGGCTTGTGGTTTCAACTGTTATTGTTCATGGTGTTTTTGATTGTGCATGATTGCCTGTTTTTGCTGGTTGCCTCGAGTACTACGCCCGGTACATGATATTTTCACGGTTGGCTTGGATACCACACCTGGTATACACTAACAGTTAGCTCGGGTACCACGCCTGATACAAAGATATTCATCTATGTTTGGTTCGGGTACCACACTGGTACACTAACTACGGATGGTTCGAGTACCACACCGGTACACTAACAGATTGCGTTTGAATTCCATAAGAGGACCAGATATGTGTTTATGGTTCCATGAGAGGACCAAGTATGTGTTTATGATTCCATGAGCGGACCGAACATTTATATTTGTGATCATGTGGGACATGCATCCTGATATTTTTTGCTTCATGATATGTGACTGGGAATCTATACGAATTGATAATTGTTATGTGTTGTTCTGTGTTACTGTCATGTGGTAAATTGTTTACATTCATATCTTGGTTTGACCGAGTGATTCTATCAGTATACTTAGTTTGTGTACTGATACTGCACACGTTCTTTCCTTGTTGAGTACAGGGCATCTTACAATGGTTGATCTAAGACCTCAATTAAGGAATGTTTAACTTCGAATTCAAGGATGAGCTATTCTTCCCGGCTACTGTGGATTCCTTTGCTTTTCTTGTCATCTTTCCGGACTAAGACATTCTTAGATTATTGTTATTGTTTTTAGCTTCGGGGTTGCATCTCCTCTATTTTGGACATTAAAGTTTTGGTACCACGTCTTTCTGTTCTTAGAGGTTTATTTCCGCACAATTGTTTTTGGTTATTGGATTGAGTTTATGGGGGTTCAATTCTTTAATTACTGAATTGTTTTAGACTATTGATTGAGTTTATGGGGACTCAACCCTTAGTTGTTTGAAAAGTTGTGTTTTCTATTTATATGATGAATTTGCTTTAAATAAATGGTGTTTTGGGTTTAATTTGGGTTAGTTGTTGATTCTCACACAAGATTATTTAGTGTGAATGTCATTCACGATGGTCTAAATCATAAAATAAAATATTCTTTAAACTTTGTTATTTCTTATGAATTTCTCCAAAGTTAATGTTCTAAATATTTTCGTAATACAAATTAGATAACAATGTAGTTTGTAAAATGTGTTTTTCATGTTTCATCAAAGATGTCTTTTTTTTTTCTAAAGTAAGTTTATTTTTTTAGAGAAAATATTTTTTTAGAACTTTGACTAATCAAATATGAGAAGAATGAAAAATATTTGAATTTCCACCCTATAAAACACATTCTAAATTACTATTTATAGTATATTGCACAATTTGATATAAATATTCAATTCAAATAAGTATTTATTATTTGGCTTATGTTGCAATTAGGCCTGGATCAAACTGGAAAAGTAAAACACTATAATTATAGAAAAGAAAAAATTAGTGTTATGATGATTATAATTAATAGGGATGACAATTAGGATGAGGCTGCGCTAGACTTTCACACAAGACAAAAAGACTTTAATGGTGTATGAAAGTTACGTTGTTGGACACGTACAGATACTCCTAAGAGATAAATTATGTTAATAGAAAATTAATTAGTATATCAACAAAACATTCAAAGAAATAATTAAACAAATAATGATCAAATTATCGAACAAGGCATAAGACAAAGTGATAAGTATTCCCTTCCCTCATTTTTAATTAGAGATTTTAGATTCAAAGCCTTTTTCCCTTCTTGTGGGTCATTTGAAGTTTTACCCTTATTTTGTATTAGTCTTTAATTCATGTTCCTCATAAATTTTTTTTTTTTGCGGGACATAAGTTTATATTTTTGTATTATAATATTTTATAAGTTAGTTTTGGGTATAATTTTAATTTCTGAAGAACTTATGTTCCACTAAGCATAAATTCGATTAGAAAAGGATAAAAATTAAATATCACCTAATTTAAAGGATAAAAAAAAAACTAGATCATTTAAACGGCAAAACGTGCAATTTTATGACTTCTTATTGCTAGTGCGGATCCAAATTTTGTTAATACCCAACAAATATCGAACACTGAATAAGAGTCTTTTTTAAAATAACAATTATGACCAATTGTACCATTACAACATAAGAGATGTTTCGTGGCAATTGATTTTCCTTTTAGCAGCAAAATTTAGCGGTATATCATTAATATCATTGCATCCAAAATTGCTAAAGTTTTCAGTGATATTAATATAAATTTTTTATTTGATGTAGTGTGTTATTCATACTTTCTTGAGTCCCCCAATTCCCACGGTTATGACACATTCAAAAGTAGGTACATGTGGGTGTATTTTTATTCTCCAATTGGGCAACTAGCCTACTAGGCTGATTGGGATTTCTTAGATAAACCAAAGATTTTCAAAGTCCAACATATATATAATTGGCCAATTATCATCTATCTCAAAACTAAGAAGAAGAATGAAAAAAATGTATTGGTGTTTCTCTTTCAAAATTAGACACTCTAATAAACTCAAGACTATTAGAGTGGTGCACCTGAATGGCTATGTAGAAGATTTTGATCATCCTATTAGTGTTAGTGAAGTCATGGGAAAATCCCAAAAGCACTTTATTTTTACTCAATCTCAACTTTTATCTACTTGTTTACAACCTCTAAATCTTGATTACATGTTGCAACAAGGCCATATTTACTTCTTGTTACCTCATTCAACTTTTCAATCTAGTGTATCTCCTATTGATTTGGCTCCAATTGCTAAAAAACTTAGTAGCATAGCCAAAAATCACATGGCCTATAATAAGGACAAGCCAAGGAAGAAAAAGTCATCGAATGGTACCACTAGCCAACGAGTTTGGAACTCACCGACTAGTAGCCCTAATCGATTTTCAGACGAGGGTAAATGGGTTGATCCTGAGAAAGGACGACGTATAACCTATGGTATGGGACAACGAATGTCAACAAAGTCACCAAAGTGGGAACCACTTTTGGATACCATTCGAGAAAGATCGTTTAATAGGAGAAGTGAGTCTGATCTACAAGAGAAAAATTTAGAAGGTGTGAAGTTTATATAGCTCATGAAGAAAATTGTTAACTTTTGTAGTTTCGTCAATTTTTCTTTTGAACTATTCTAGTTGTCTTGTGAAATCTCTTTAGAAGAAGAAGGTTAGTATTTTGATTTAAACAAATTTCATTTGAACTTTTGTTGATGTTATAGTACTAGTTAACCACATATAGGTTATTAGGGGTTGTTATTCTGAAAATTTGTAGCTCTTTCAATGGTTTCCTTTTTTGTAAATATATGAAGAAAATTTGGTGTTTCTTGAGTTAGTTAATGTGTTTTTGATGAAAATTTGATGTTTGATGCATACTATTGAAAGTCAATGGTGATGCATGAAGACAAAATTGGCATTACTCCATCTTAATTAAGGTGGCCTACTTTAATTTTTATGGGTCCAAACAAATTCAACATAAAATGTGATACGTAGAAAATGAAATTTGAAAAATAGTTGGGTTTGAATATGCTTTTAACTGGAAAATAATTGAAATTTTACAAGTGAAAACGATATTTCACTTCATAAAATGGGTCAAAACCACATTTTAAAACTTGAATTCATCTTTTTTGTTAAAAAAAGACAAACAACACAAATCTTACTAGTTTAGGGCTAATTATCTGTCTTCCTGTGAGTTTTTGATATTATAATTCCTATCATATTTCGGTCCCCAAATATATGTATCAAGCACGTCCAGATACATGTATTTCGGATGCATATTAAGCAGATACATTTAAGTGTATCTAAATATGGAATATATGTAACTGAAACAGATCAATTTAGAGCAAATCACTCATATAAGTATCTACCATATCACTGATCCAAAAAATTCAATTTTCTTCTCATTTGTTTCAAGCATCAATTTTTTTCCCCCATAGATACCTATAATAAGCGTAACTTAGATATATGTACACTTTATCATATTCATGAACTCATTTTTCTTTTTCTTTTTTTCCAAGCAAAACCAGTAATTCCTTCTATTCCAATAAAGCAAAATTTCAGGCAGTTTATGCTAGTTTGAATAAATAGGTATTACATATGATACAAAATTCTTATAAAATAAAAACGCTCAGCGTGAACCCATATTTGGAATTACCCCATAATCGAAAAATGGAGACCAAAATAACCTAAACTTTGAGGTTCTACTCCATGTCTTCAATCTCCACGTCATCCTTGGTGGTTTATTTGGATTGAAGGAGTAAATTAGGGACCGGAGATAATTAAGGGTGTAGAACTTTATTTTAGGCCATTTTTAAGGAGTGTTGTATCTCAATGCATCTGACTCCAAATTTGATATATAATTAACAAATTATGGGATAGTATGTAATTATTTAAAAATATAGATTGAATCAGTAGATATGCTATGGATGTATGTCTAATTATGTAGTTTTTTCCAAAAATCAATATTTTCGAACGTTATTTTGAATTTCTCATTGTTTTTAAAAAAATGAATTTTGTATGGAATTTTGTTAAAAGATATATAAATATTTCTGCTTGAGGAAGTTATTCTCAAATAAGCTAAAACATCATTATATACTCTTGAAATCTGAAGGGTAACCAACAATGCTATAGCTATTCTCTTTGCTATGTCCCTTCAATTTGCAAAATTCACATATAAATTGTAATTCTTACGAATTTGAACGATAGTCTTAAAATGTTTCTCTAATAACTTATATTTCAACGTGAACATGCCGACTCAGTGTCAACTTTCATCAAAGAACAATGTCATTGACATAAATCAAGATGCTAAAGAGAAATAGCATGGAGTTGTTTGTTCACCAACTCTTACTACAACTTTATAAATCTGACTATTTGGCTATGTTTGGAATAATGAAATAAGAAAGAAAAGGAAAAAGGGAAAGTGTGTAGAAATTCATAGCTTTTGTCAACCCAAAAAAGATAAAAGCAGCTAGCACACCTAGTTGTTAAGGTCAGCCCTACACCTAGTAGAAAAATGTATTTTCTATGTTTGTCTTTATTTATTCATGGGAAAAGGGCCTGATATACCCCTCAACTTTGTTATTTATAGCTGATATACCCTTCGTTATGAAAGTGGCTCATATATACCCTCAACTTGATTTGGCTCCAATTGCTAAAAGACTCAATGGCATAGCCAAAAATCACATGGCCTATAATAAGGACAAGCCAAGGAAGAAAAAGTCGGTACTACTAGCCAACGAGTTTGGAACTCACCGACTAGTAGCACTAATCGATTTTCAGACGTTGATCCTGAGAAAGGACGACTTATAACCTATGGTATGGGACAACGAATGTCAACAAAGTCACCAAAGTGGGAACCACTTTTGGATACCATTCGAGAAAGATCATTTAATAGGAGAAGTGAGTCTGACCTACAAGAAAAAAATTTAGAAGGTGTGAAATTTATATAGTTCATTAAGAAAATTGTAACTTTGTATTCAACAATTTTATTTTGAACTATTCTAGTTGTCTTGTGAAGTCTCTTTAGAAGAAGAAGGTTAGTATTTTGATTTATACAAATCTCATTTGAATTTTTGTTGATAGTACTATTTAACCATATATAGGTTATTGGGGGTTGTTATTCTGAAAATTTGTAGCTCTTTCAATGGTTTCCTTTTTTGTAAATATATGAAGAAAATTTGGTGTTTCTTGAGTTATTTAATGTGTTTTTGATGAAAATTTGATGTTTGATGCATACTATTGAAAGTCAATGGTGATGCATGAAGACAAAATTGGCATTACTCCATCTTAATTAAGGTGGCCTACTTTAATTTTTATGGGTCCAGACAAATTCAACATAAAAATGTGATATTTAGAAAATGAAATTTGACAATTAGTTGTGTTTGAATATGCCTTTAATTTGAAAATAGTTGAAATTTTGTAAGTGAAAGATTTCACTAGAAAAATGTTTTAAAACCACATTTTTAAATTTGAAACTCATCTTTTTAAAATAAAAAAAAAAAGAAGAAGGGTAAACAATACAAATTGCACTAGTTTAGGAATTAATTACCTTCCTTCGTGTGAGTTTTTGATATTACAATTCTTATCATATTTCGGTCTTCAGATACATGTATCAGGCGCGTCCAGATACATGTATCTCGAATACATGCTAAGCATATACATATAATTATGTGAATCTAAATATGAAATATAACTGATCTTAACTCAGATACATATAATATGAGTTAAGATTATATGTATGAAGGAAACGCCGGCGAAAAGCCGTACGATATTCTCGATGGTTTATTTCTTTTTCTTTTTTTCAGAGATTATGAACTGTTAATTAGATACATGTGTATATTAATCAGATATATGTACACCTAATTAGATACATATTTTGATTACTGTGTGAAGGACGAGGTTCAAACAAGAAAACGTTTACGGTAGATATCTTCTCCTTTCCCCTTCGTCTCTTTCCTCTCCAACCAAAGATTAGCATCACCTCGCTGCTTGTCTCCTCATTACCAAGTCTAAACTGACCAGAAAGTAGTTTGGGTGATGAACATGGGAGGAGAAGGATTAGGAGAGGAATGGACTGATTTGGATTAAAGGTGTAAATTAGGAAGATAATTAAGTAGGTTGGCTCTATTTCTGACTATTGTGAAAGAGTGTTGTATCTCAATGTATCTGATTCAAAATCTAGTACATAATCAATAAATATAGTAGAACCACTTTAAATTAGTATTATCGGGACTATGAAATATTAATATTTTATAGAGATATTATTTAATCTATAAATTAATATTTATTAATTTAAAGAGTGTTTACAAGAGACAATAACAAATTATTTTTGACATTGAAATATTTATTCGGAGGAGCCTCGGGAATTAAAATGAACTTACTTCTGTAGATGATATTCATGAACGCGTGGTCATAATTATCTCAGTTGCCCTAATAAAATTGATGTCAATAGCCTGTTAGATTACCCGGATGAAAATGAAACATGTTCAGAGGTCGAGATCAGCTTAGAAAAAATTATGGATTCAGAGAAAACACTATTGATGATGAAGATGAAGACGATACAATACCTTTGGAACTAGTTACGCGTAAGGAAGCACTTGTGTCGTGTCTAGAACTCTTCACAATTTTTTGGTGTGGTTTGAGAAGACAACATTTGAATTTTTGGATGAAATAAGAAAAGTTAGAGATGAGTTTCAACTAGATGAAATTTCAACAAAAAAATAAAAAACAATAGAATCATATTTCACTAAATTGTCTTAGATATTTTTGTATTTTAATTTAAAGAATTATTAATTTATAATATTAATGAAACCATATATTTATATAGGGGTCTTCCAAAAATATATTATCTTATTAAAATTGGTGATTTCTTTCACTGCCTAAGTCGGGATAGGAAAATAATATTATCTTAGAAAGTTTATTAAATTTATTAAGAATTAATTTGAAAAGGTTCTACTATAATGGAATAGTAGGTAATTATTTGAAAGAATAGATTGAATTAGTAGATATGGTACTAATGTATATCTAATTATATAATTTTTCCAAAAATAATCAAAAAATCAGCTCGATGTATTTTCGAACGTTGTTTTGAATTTTCTCTTTGTTTTAAAAAAGTAAATTTTGTATGGACAAACGAGAATTTTCTTAAATGATATATAAATATTTCTGCTTGAGGAATTTATACTCAAATAAGCTAAACATCATTCTATACTCTTGAAATCTCAAGGGTAACCAACAATTCTATAGCAATTCTTGTGGTTAATCTATATTACTAAGATACTTATAATAATAACAATGTAACACTTTATAAAAAACAATAAAATTTAAAGTATATTTTCAAAATCAGAAAGTTAAAACCAGTAAGGAAAATAGAATTTGTAACAAATCAGAAACAATATGGAAAAAAGAAACTCTAGCCCATTAAATGCATGGTGTTTTCTTAAGAAAATTATTCCTCTCAAGTACCCGAGGTTAATGAAATATATCCTCCAATGATAGAACAATTTTACTCACCAGTGTATTGATACCTAAAACAATGGTGTTAGCGGACCACTCAAATGAGAATAAAGTATACTAGAATTTATTTGTGCAGAAGAAGAAATTTAAAAAATTTGTAGTGAAAAACTGAGGAATCAAAGATATTTATAGTCACAGAAGTACTGTTTCTGAAAGTTTGCAACCCTCCAGAACAATCAGTTAAGAAAAGATTGTTTCTGAAAGTTTGCAACCTTTCAGAATAGTCACTTAATAAATGGCAGGAACTCGATCGATCATTGCCTAAAGCCAAAGTCAATGTCAAAGGTAGTCGTAGCCGTAGCCGAGTGACGATAATGACGGCTCGAGGGGGTCCCACTTTTCAACCCTTTTAACAACAAGTAGAAGTGTTTCCTTATTTAAACACTTGAACTTTTCTTTCCACTATCAATGAAAGAGAAATGCTTTTCACTATAGCATAGGCCGGGAACACTTCATATTTCCTTCATTTTCTATTTATTCTTACTATACTCAACAATTCTCTTAGCTATATATGTCCCTTCAATTTGCAAAATTCACATTATAAATTGCAGTTCTTCTTGAACCTTTGTTGTGTTTCCTTGGCATTTCGACATACACCTGATTCAAAATAGGGTTAAGACATTAATCTCTGACAACTTACGCATTTAGATAATAGTTACACTTCAATATGAATATGTAGACTTAAATATTGACTCTCATGTATCATTGACATAATCAAGATGCTAAAGAGAAATAACATGGACTTGTTTGTTCACCAACTCTTACTACAACTTTATAAATTTGACTATTTGGCTATGTGTGGTATAATAAAATATGAAAGAAAAGGAAAAGGGAAAGTGAGTAGAAATTCCATAGCTTTTGTCAACCAAAAAAGATAAAATCATCTAGCACACCTGGTTGTTAAAGTCAGCCCTTTGAGATGTATTTTCTATGTTTTATTCAAATAAAATAATTCTTATTATCTATTTAATTTTTAAAAATTAAAAAATGATTTATTATTTTATATTTATTTTATCCTTATTACTAAATATAAATTATTTAAAATTTATTTCTCAATAAATAAAATAATTTATAACAATTAAAAATAATAAAAGTTATTATTATTATATATTATTTTTTTAAAATAAATCAAATCAAATATGAGCAAGAAAAACATAGAGAGTAAGAGTAAAGACAAGCCGCCACCAATAAAGAAGGTTAAATGATCTTAAACTATTAATTAATTTGACCTAATGGATGGATCTGACCGTTATCTCAACTATTTATTTAACTATTAAAAACAAGTCCAGAGAAAAAGTCAATCAAAGAAAGCCTATTCTCCAAATTTCGAGAACTACTATTCAGCCCTCCATAAATGGAGGATAGAGAGTAATATGGAGGGGGGTTAGAGAGCCCATTCTCTATTTTACTCTCCAAATATAGAGAATGGAAAGTAAAATAGAGATGGGTTGGAGATGGTCTTACTATTCACCTCTCTATTTCACTTTTTGAGTATTTTAATATTATTTCTATTGTATCACTAATTAAGTCTTTATTATATATAATTATATTAATTTCTAATATAATATAACATCTAAAAATATATTATTGACAAGTTACTACTTCCACTTGAATTAATAATTTTTCTATTTTATTTTGTAAAAAAAAATCGTCACTTTAAATATATAATTTCAAATTATTTTAATATTATTTATATTATATAAGACTATTAATTAAGTCTTTAGTGTTTGAATTATTTTCTAAGTAATATAACATCTAAAAAAACATATTATTGATAAGTATACTACTTCCATCCCGAATTAACAATTTTTTTAATTTAATTTTTTTAAAAAATTTGTCACTTGAAATATGAAAACTATAATTATAATTATTTTTCACTATGAAGAATACACAAAATTTATATGATAATTCAAACAATCTACTTTTATGTTATAGTGATAAATTATTAAACTACACAACTTTTTAATGAGCATGAAAATACTTGATGCAATAGTTCGAAATGGAATATGGGAAGTAAATTAGTACATGAAATAATTGGATACAAGATGAAATTGTTAATTTAAACAATTTTTAGCTACACATAAAAAAGTAAGGACAAAAAATTGCTCATTTTGAACTCCGTAATGCATTAATAGAGCATTTATAGGAGCAACGTAATAGTCTTGAAAGTCGAGTATTTATATAAAATTTAAAATAAATTTTACGATGATGCAATATTTATTATGTAATTATATTTCATCAATTATTTCACTTTTATTTGAATTGTTCATTAATATGTATGATATATAATATTTGTTGCAATTTATGTTATTTAGAAATTTAGAATAAAATATATTTTATATTAAATAAAGAATTTAAAAAAGTAAAATTTTATATTACATGAAAATTATATAAAGTGATTATTTGAAAAAAAGAAAGAAAAAGATTTATATTATGAAATGAAATAGAAATAACAATATAATATTGAGGAGAGAGAAAAAGATTCTTTTTTAGAGAGTAAAATAGAGAATTGGGTTGGGGTTGATTGTCTGAAAAAATAGAGAATTCTATATTTGGAGAATAAAATAGAGAATAGGGTTGGAGATGCCAAAATAGAGAAGGGTTGGAGATGGTTGCTTAAGCTGGTTTAAATGGACTTATATTAAGTGTTTTTAAGTTAAAATAATTTTAAAATACATTTATAATATTTGGATAAAATAAAAAAACTAATTTCAAACAGTTGATTCTAAACCCAAAAAAACAAAATAAACTTAAAGGTATAAGTTTGAATTTTTAATTTATATATTTTAGCTTATAACTTATAAGTCTATCCATATAGCCTCTTTATCTAATAATGGACAGAGGTAATTATCGTTTAAAGTCATTGAATAATCTAATTTATAAAGTGATGAAAAATCTGTGATGTGCATGGATTCAATATTTGTTCACAAAA
Source organism: Solanum appendiculatum (assembly GCA_018342035.1). Lineage (NCBI taxonomy): Eukaryota > Viridiplantae > Streptophyta > Magnoliopsida > Solanales > Solanaceae > Solanum > Solanum appendiculatum. The sequence goes on from JAGDQO010001455.1 coordinate 29,817, forward strand.
TAATTTTTTAAGTGGTATTATTAAATGATGTTAAATCAATTTTATTAAGTGTAACATAAATACATGATAAATATTATTAATATTAATAAATTTTATGTGGTGTTGATTAAATAATTTTAAATTTTTTCTCTAAAATAAATTATAAGATATATTTATGTGGTAGTAAATCATCCCATTCTTTTATCATGTAAATCTAATGTGAAGACTCATTGTGATGTTCATAATTAAAGTATTTTTCTTTATCGACTGTTGATTTTTTACTTGAAGTAGTTACAAAACTTACACAAATATATTACCGATATTCAAAATAATAAAGCTATAACTAAATAATATGAATTTAAAACTAAAAGGCATAGCTAAAACAGATCTAAAAAATTTATACACTAATTAAACTAAAGTAAAATTTTAAAAAAACGTTTTTAAAAAAGTGCCAAAAAAACTCTTGCAGAAACATATACAACGATGGGTACGTCAGCAACCTCAATTTTATTTATATAATAATTTTTTTATATATATTTATAAATCTGGCGTCAATAATTAAGTTTGACCAACGGAACAAGCCATCTAAAAGTACACACTTTCAATTTCAAAATTTAATTTTTTATTAAGGTAGACATAATTAAGAGTGAGACAATTAGCCATTGACAATTTCTAGGTACCCCACTACACCTACATATGAATTTAATGAAGGAAAATGACCTAAAATTATTATTTAAAACTCTACTAATTACAAGTTGATCAAGTAGGAACAATAATTGGAGCTTGTGGGACCCACCTCTCATTTGGTGTGGACTCCCACCCTAACTCCTTACTATATGATACTCTAAAATGTTTTGGAATCCAAATTTCAGATTTGGATTTTCTTTCTTTTGCAAATTCTCTTTCTTTTTCTTCAACTATTGCCTTTGATTGCTTTGCTTTGTCCCAATTTCTAGTTAAGATTGATTGACTTACTTCTGCCCATACAAATGTTGATTCACTTGGCATAACAACCTAATAAACACAAGAAACATAGTTATATTAGAAGAACAAAATGTAATCTTGTGAGGTTGCATTATTTAAATAATTTCTGAATCACCTATGACACTAAGTAAAAAGAGGAGAGTCGTGGTAGATGGATGTTTAGTGTAAAAAAAGAGAATATGATGAATCGCCTAATTAAATGGAGGCACATATAATTCACATAGCTTATCCTATTTCAAGATTGATGTGCGATTGGTTGAAGAACATAGTTGTATTAGAAGAGCAAAATGTAATCTTGTGAGGTTGCATTATTTAGATGATTTTTGAATCACCTATTAAATTAAGGATAAAAAAGAAGAGTCGTGATAAATTGACATTCAACATTTTAAAAAAAAGTATATGATGAATCGCTTGAATGGAGGCATGTGTGATTCATATAGCCGGCCCTATTTCAAGATTCAGACATGATTGACTGATTAATAATATTTAATTACAAGTCATCCAAAATACTAATCGTATAAGCAAATTGAATTTGTTTAAAATATTTCACATCGTAGAAAACACACAAGATCAAGTCATTTATTGCTTCTTCTTTTTTCAAATCTATATTTAATTCACTTGAAAGTTGTTAAGGGGTATTTAAATGTCCGTGTAACTAAAGTGCTAAAGTAAATATTGCTACCAAGTTCAAGGAGGGATTTGATGTATTTTCTGGCTTTTTTTATTTTGAGCAATTTAATAACAATATCCATTTTTTCTATTAGAAATTGAAGAAATATACCTTTGGATCTTTCACAATAGGAGTCTTCATTCCAGACAGTGCTTCCTTTGCATTGTAAATCTCATTCACTTTTCCTGTAGTTAAATCCTTAGTTGTCACACTTCTGTGGCAACAAACCAAAAAAAAAAAAAATCATGTTAGATCAAAAAATGTGAAAAATATTTTTTCTAGGAAAATAAGTTTTTAAAAATAAAGAAAATGACTTAATCAAAATATATATAAAAAACAAGTTTGATAAATCAAATGTCATCCACACTGATTGTGTTCGCCCCCACTCTCAACCCCACATGGTTGAATTTAGCTTAATTATTTGTATCGAGTTAATACGAACTTAGTATTTTAAATTTATTTATAAGAATTTAGTAAAATTGTAATAATGAGTAAATATGAACAAATAACTTTAAACATATAATAGGTTCAATGCTAAAAAATTTAAAAATGAAATCCATAAAATTAAAATTTTGAATCCGCCTCTGCAACCCCAGCCCAAAACTCCCATCACCATAGTATTTTCCTAGATTTCATACAAATACAGTTTAGGATAATACTTTCTGCTTACTTACCAACAAACACACAAAAAGGTAAGAAAACCACATATTTTTCATGGAAAACATTTTCCTTCCTACTAAACACACCCTAAATCCAATACCATACATATCTTTTCTATTTTGGTTTCTCTAAAAAAAAACAAATAATTGAAAGGAGGAAGGAATTTATAATTAAAAGTGCAAATTTACCTATCCCAATGGCCATTGATCTCACAAATTGTCTTTGAAGTTGAAGTCACAAAAATCTTGCCTTTAATTGATCTATATCCTTTGTTGCTAAAGAAAGAAGCTCCTTTGTAACATAAATCAGCTTGAAGATCGCTTTCTTCACACTTAATTGTTACATTTCCAATCCAATCAACACTAGGAAATGGAAGAAGTTTAATCACCAATTTTGGTGAGTTCATTACATAATTTTCTTGCCTATTTAGAAGACTCAACTCCCTTTTTCCATGTACCTCAGTTTCTATTTTTGTACCTGTGGCAAATTGAAATCGTCAGTCTTTTAGTAAACGTATATAAGTACATCAATTGTTATTGCAAAGACCTAAAAAAAAAAAACATTTGTTTGTGTAAATTTGGGATGATTGTGATCCTATAGGGAACAAAGAATTAATATATAGTTGCTAAATGAAATAATTTTATTTGAATGGCCAAAGTACAATTTTTGGGATGATTTCTACTAGTAATTCTTTTTCCTAAATTATTAAGTAGTCACAAGCTAATTGGGCTCCTTATTTGCATGTTAACTATGTAAAGAAAGGAAAATCTTATATTTGCACTTAATGATCATACACACTCTTTTATTATTTAAAATGCATTGTTTTCATTCCCTAATTAGAGTTTAGAACAAATCTAAGCTCTAAGCTCTAATTCTCTCGAAGAGCTTCCCTTAATTCATTACTAAGTCAAGGTTCTAGTTCTCACAGTCAATTCGAGCTTTTTAGAAGAATCCGGCATCCATGGGCATATGATCTGACTACCCTTCCCTTTTCCCCAAGCCTGATTGGATGTGATCTATACTCCGCGAGGAGTCAAACGGGTGTATAACCTTACCTACAGATGAATTAGCTTTCAAGATTAAGCATACTCAATTTCACTACAGAATTTGTAAATGAATTCTAGATTAGGCTACCTTATATGGTGTGAGCGACCCGCATGCATATACAATTTTTGGGGGATCTAGTCGAAAAATCAGCATACGCCTTTAGACCTATTATTCACCCCTTCAACTAAGAAATACAAATAAGCACTTGAACCAGGAGTTTAGCTAAAGTCTGGTGCGCTAAGAATTAAAATATCTTCTTCTATTCTAAGGCTCAGATCGATCTTTAGGATGATATAGACATAAAGATACATGATTTTATTTTGTTAATTGAAAAAAAATTAGAAAATAGAAAAGCAAAGTATAAAAATGAATAATTATCTATTACTCTAGTTTATTAGTAAATAAATAATTCATAAATGAAAATGAAAGAAGAGAATAAAGATTGGCTAAAATGATTAATAGTACCATAGAACTTTGGGACAGGATTATGGCACCATATCATCTCAATATTCTCTTTCTCATCAGTTGCATGAAGAGCTGTCACTGGTGGATGGTGGGAGACCTAAAATAACAAAACACCAATTTAGATTATTTTTTTTCAACAATCAATTTGTAATAAAAAATTTGTGTTTTTTTTCCCTTTCAATTATGAGAGAATACATTCTATAAGTACCAAATGTTAGATCCTTTTATGAAGAAAAATAATCTTAAACTTCAAACTATTATGAACATTTTTTTATGGTTTCTCGCCCGGTGTGCAGTACAAGATTCTAACAAAGGCGATATTGTACTCAACAAGAATCAAACTGGTCTAATTGATTTGGGTTTGCGATCAGCCCATTAGTCACCTCTTTTGAAAAATGAAGGCAGCATCAAATACTAAGCCCAACTGCAATAAGGCCCACCACTTCATGGGTAATCAATCTTTTCCAATACCCCCTAGATATTTTAATATTCAAATAAAATTTATAATATATCCAAACTTATCTTAGCTAATATTTAGGATAAACTATATATTTAGACATACTTCATTACCATATATACTATCATCACCTATACTTTCAAAATATTACGTATCTTACCACTAATTAAGAGTTTCCTACCATATATTGAGAAAGATACACTTAGATACATGTATTTTTGCTATCAGATACACTAAAATAGGGAGGGAGGGGAGCGAGATAGGAGAGATGCGAGAGAGGCGAACGAGATTTGTTATATATCCCATATACATGTGAATCCACTTGCATACAGTGTATCCAGAATAAATTTGACCCCATGTATCTTGAGATACATATATCTGGACGTATCTGAATGTACCAAAATCTGGTAAGATACGTAATATTGCAAACTATAATATATTTAAGTAATTAGTTCTTAAAGTAGTGAGATTTACGTAAGTTTTCCTATTGTTTAACCATATCAATAGCCTCCATTTAATAGAAAGAATAAAATTACAAGTAGTATTGAACTTCAAACATTTGAAGCCAAGGTGGATTAAGGAATTTCTCAAATTCCAATAACTTGACAAATCACTTTGTGTGTTCCACTATGTGAAGAGTACTACTAACTACTAAACATACTATAGTTCATAGTTCAAACAGTTAAAATAGGAAAAAAAATACTTTTATGAGTAGAGTTAATAGAACAAAATCTATTATCCTTAGTTATTACTATAACAAGAAAGCCGTTAATATCTCTAAAGAAAATTATGTAGGATTAACCCTTTGGCTAACGATTGAAAGATATAAAGAAGTTATTTTCAATAGACTCTCGCCTCAGAAAAAAATATTTAAAGCAATCACATATTATAAATATACCTGTTCCAAGAGGACATTGAGAGAGCCTCTAGAGACATGATGAGTCTCACCAAGAATAGGATTATATGGAGCCATACCAAACATTAAAGGCCTCAAAGTTGATATGCTCCAACCCACCACTGATGTTAACCTTTCAAGTGAATTCTCCCCTTTCCCACACTTGCTTAACATGTCATTGTTGATACAATACACTGATTCCCCATAGCATTGGAGCTGTGATTTTGGGAGGTTGAATAATGGAGGTAGCTGAAATTACATTGCCAAAAACGATGTGTATAATTAAAGGAGGTGACATACTTTATGTGGTTAATTTATACGCATAGTGAATGCTTGAGAACACGTGCAAAGAATTTCCAGACTTTAAACTGAAAGTATCTCACTTTATCATGTGTTCAGATGCTCAATTGAAACAGACCATAATTTAAGTGTCTAAATCAAATATACTAACAAGTTTAAGAGGCTATCGATGTAAGTACTCCGTCATAATTATGAGATTTTGCCAAAAAAAGCAAAGGATAGTTTAATTATCAACAATAAAAATAAGTCGTGTAACTTAGGTATATTCCAATTGAGGTTGATGTGTATGATTTTAAAGGACGTGACACATGGACGCTTGAGAATACGGTCAAGAACTTTTCCAAATTTGAGTTGGGAGTGTATAATAGAAATACTTTATTATATATTCAGATGATTTATTGGAACAAGTCTTAATTCAAGTATCTAAATGAAATATACTAACAAGTTTAACAGGCTATTGAGGTACTCTACATTTCTTTTATTATTTTTGAAACTAACATCAAATAACTCTCATGTTAACAATTGATTCGAATTAATTTATAGTCACTATGCCTAATTTTGATTTGATTTTATTTTTGTTTACTGGTTAACATTTGACAATGTTCTTTTATTGATTGGATTTTATTGCAATTTCAACAGACATGATTGTTATGGATTAGGTAGATTATAACTTTTTTCATTTTGTTGTTTTTCTCTCCTTACCAACAAATGATTCTCAACCTAAACAATTGAAGTAGATACTTGAAGAAAAATAAAGTTGGGGACCAAACTAAAAATATAATGTGTCCTAATTGATAATTAATTATATATCTTTTATCAACATGGGTGAAAATCATGTTGGGAGAATCGTCACTCCTAAATGGGTTTTATTGTGTGTGATTCAGATTTAATCGAAGCTCCAATGCGAGCTCCGGATATTGGGTGGGAAACCAAAAAAAAAATTATACATCCTTTTTAGTACTATTTAGTGAATTGAAACAACAAAAATAATGTATAAATCTAAAGCCGAACAATTAAGAACAAAAAATCAGTGAACCAATAACTGATACTTCACTGATTTGGTTATTAATTTAGTGTGTTCACAAATCAAATATCAATAGATCGAATCAATAATATCAAAAATCAAACTGAATCAATCGATAAGCACCCGAACAGCGAACATAATATAAAATAAAAACTTACCTGTATACGTGTGAGATCAGATCCTGGCCGTACACTGCTGAAAAGGCTTAAAATTCGTTGGAGTAGATTAGGTGCTCTGAAATCAGCATCATCTGATTCCTCCTCCAATGATAAAGGTGCTGTTAAAACAACCCTTGACCCCACCTCTCCTTCTATAACCTACACCCAAACACATACAAATAGTTATCCTGGTTAGGTGTACGAACAAAGTCACATATCGAAAATTGATAAGAAAAAGAAGGCACATATAAAATGTAGTGATACTCTTAACACTGTGAAAAAGTGTCATATCATGTTAAGAGTAATTTTACGTTGCTTAACTTAACAGTTGATATCAGAGCTAATGATTCAATAAGACGAGTATGGAGATGTTAGAGTGATCGTAAGGGTTTGATCGATTTGATGTCTTTATTCGTCTATGAACTGACTTATTAATTATACCTTTACTTTGTATCTTAGAGATGTATATATAAAAAAGAAGGTAGACTTTAATGACGATAAAATAATATACTCAATTAAAGTGATTGACATATAGTGTATCTTAGAGATGTATACCCAAAAAAGAAGGTAAGCTTTAATGACGATATAATATAATTCACTCAATTAATGTGATTGACATATAGTGTATCTTAGAGATGTATACCCAAAAAAGAAGATAAGCTTTAATGACGATATAATATAATACACTCAATTAATGTGATTGGCATATAGTGAATCTCCAGCAAAGCCCAAGGTTTGTTGTGAGGGATCATGTCAAAATTGTTACGTGTGTAAAGAAAGTCTATAATTATAAGTTAACAAGAAAAAGAAGTTACGTATAAAACTATGTTTTATATCATTTGAAAAAGGACGCTAGTGCAAGTACTCTCCATAGAGAAAAAGCCAAAACAACAAACACAGAAACAAATAGGATCTTCCTACTTTGTTTGCATCTCAATTACTATAATTTACCAACTCCACCACATAAAGGATATTAATGCCTAACCTAAAGTTAATTAAAGTAAAATTAATTAGGTCATAAATAGGGATGGAAAAATCAAATTCAACCCATCAAATCTGTTTTTAGTTCGGACGGATTATTGACCTGTCCATTTATTAGTTCAATTCATTTCAGTTCAACTCATTTCAGCCTATTAAAAATTAGCTAGGTTGACACGTAATCCAAATTGACTCATGAGAAATCTTGTTAAAATAATTTTTTTTTAAAATACTTATTTTATTTAGTATGTTATTAATAGTCATAATAAAGAAAAGCAAGTTATTAAGTACTAAAAATTTATAAAAGAACAAAATAGAGCAATTAAGACCTAATAAATATTGTATCGATTAAGTTACTACCATATTTTTACCAATTTCGGCCTAAATAACTTTTGAGCTTCAGATTAGTTTGACTCATCTAAATTCAATCTAATCCATCCAAATAACTACTCCTAGGTTACTGTGTCAGCTCTGCCTAAATATAATGAATCGTGTCAAAAAAGTGATTAGCAGAAAAGCTAAATTGCTGGAGAAAAATATCCTCAAAAGAAGCAAACCTAAATTAAAAACATCACTAACTTCCAGTAAAAATTAAGTAAAAAATATTAATTAGTTCGTACTTAACTTAATATTAGTGTTGTTATCCAAGCATAAATTATTCCAATTGAATAATTTATTATTTAATTTAAGCATAGTATATATTGGCCTTTAGTAATTGTACCCTACTTAAACATTGTGAACATTTCTTTAAGGGTGTGTTTGGTAGGAATGAAAATAATTTTTGAAATTAAGTAGGGTTTTTATTCATCTTTTAATATAATTCGGTAGGTAATTAAAAAAATATTATTTCAAAAGTATTTATATGTAGTTTAGGAAAATATTATGGGAGTAGGGTGGAATGCGGAATTGGGGTTCGGGGTGGAGTGGACTGTGATTGAGGACATTGAATGGGTAGGTAGGGAGGAGACAATAAATTTGGAACGTCATTTATAAAATTTATTTTTCATGTATTAGAAAAGTCATTTTCCTCTTTTTTTTTAAAAAGCATTTTTTTGTAACATGTCATCAAACTTGAGTAAAAATAAAAAATATTTTCCTCCGTACCAAATATACCCTGAATTTGAGCTCTTTCTTGATAAATATCCTAATAGTTTAGATATTTTAAACCATTTGCTCACACCACCAAATAAAGATAAGAAAAAAAAGATTAAAAGGATACCAAACTTTTTGAAATATCAAAAAGTGTATCAAACTTTTTTTCTTTTTTCCATAAAAGAAAAGAAAAAGTTGAAACAAAAAAAAGGGGACTACATGCACGAAAAAGAACACATCAAAAGAGGAGAAAAGAGTATTAAAAAAAAAAAATCACTCTTAGTTGAGAAAAATAATAATAATAAATATCATTGACTATGAATCACTAAATTAGTATTTTAGTTTAATTTCAAACATTAATCGATGAATTTTTTCATTTAATAACATAATTCATCAGTAATTAAATTCTATTTTTTTAATAATGAGAACAATAGTACATCTATAAATACTCGCTCATATAACTTTAAAATTTAAAGTTTATGAATTATATAATAATTCATTTTGGTTCAGACTTTACAAGTTTGCATAAATATTAAATTCACCGTGAACTCTCTAACTTATAAGCCAAGTCTAAATATATGATGCAAGCAATTTTGTGACAATACTTAATAGTAATAAATATTTTAGAAAAATTAAGCTCTTTGTTTAGGTCGAGATTCCTTATAAAGTGCTAATGTCATGTATAGCTTAATAGCAAAGAAATAGACAAAAAAAAAAAATTATGATATACCAACTTTTGTCGTACTTTTTTAATTTCTCTTTATTAATATTCCTTTCTAGAATAACTTGTCCAAAAAAGAATAAATCTAGATTTATATATACCAAAAAAGCTGTGGCTGCCGGAGTATATATTCCCCGGAAAACTTACTACATTTTTCAAATGGAATAATTGAACAAAAAAAAATTAAAATCGAATATTCAAAACATACAACAACAATGTATTCAACGCAATCTTAGAAGGATGGCATGTATACAATTTTATCTCTATCATCTAATCATCTGGTCAAATTTAAAAGATACAACGAACAACAAGGTGATTGCACAAATGAAATATGAACAGGATGGTGATGTATATATACGCAATCTTAAATACACACAAAACTCATATGTCATGAAATTTTAAAAGATACAACTATAACAACAACAACAACATATATAATGTAATTAGACAGATAAAATCGATGTAGAGAGGATGATGATGTATACGTAATCTTAGAGATCATGAAATTTAAACGATTACAATATATTTAAAGAGATAAGAAGAAGTTACCATTGAAGGATGATGAGAAGAAGTTGGCTAAGAAATAGTTGTTGTGTAGAGAGAGATAACAATAACAAATCAAAGAAAGAGAGAAAAATATGAGTGAATAACAAAGCAAAAATTGGGAGGTTTTATATGGGTTTTGTAGTGTAAGCTACGCGGCTCAAAAACGTTTTAAACATATCATGACTTGTTCCTTCTTACTAGGGGCCCGTTTGCCGTTTGGATTGACAGATTTGAAGTTGAAATTTTATATATTTTTTTTAGAGAGAAGTATTGAAAGCACTTTTGAATTTGACGTGAATTATTAGTTTCGTCTCCAAATAAATTGATGACAGCCTTAAAAATACATTCACTCCCAATTTGGAACATGACATAGCAAGTGGTCTCAAACTCTTGTAGGAGCGTGAGACTCTTAAAAAAAATCTGGGAGAAGTGTTGAAAATACCCCTAAACTTGGCGAGAATTTAGAGGTGTATTTCATTCTTGTGGTAAGATAAGAGATGTATTTAAGTTCAGTTAGCCAAGTAGAGAAGTGTTTTTAAAGCTGTCAATGATTCATAGACGAAACTAATAATTCGCGCTAAGTTTAGTTGTGTTTTCAATACATCTTTCCTTTTTTATTAATTTTATAAATGTGAAAATTATTAAATTTTCTCATATCTTATATGATTTTATCAATGAGCGAATCATAGTTCATAAACAGGATATCGAAATATTTTAAAGAGTTGAATTAACACATCATATATCTCTGTGTTTTTCTTATAAATAAATGTTTGTGGTTATATGTTATTACACACTTTTAAATATGCATAATTTTATAAAGATCCATCGACTCAACAATTGTAGCAATTTAGGCTATTCTTTAATATAATCCTCTAACATGGTACGGATAATCTCTTCACATCGAGCATGAGTTTTTTCTTTCTAAAATGTAAACTTATGATTTAAGTTTTATATTTAAAAAAAAATTAAAATCATAACTTGGGATTTGAACTCCTAGCTTTTGGGGAATTTGAGATTTGAAATCGAATTTGAAATTTTGGGTATATTTCATAAATAAGCACTGTTTTAAAATTTATAAAAAAACATCTTCCAATTGTGGTCCCAAATCTCATTTCTAAACTCCTACAAAGTTTTTTTTTTTGTTTTTAGTTTCTCGTTTGATGTTTGGTATTTATATTGGAGCCTCGACTAATTTGAACTTATGCAATTTAAAATTCATTCAAGGAAATCGTTCTCCCTAATAAAAATAATTCATAATCAAGATTCACGCCAAAACTTCTAATTAAGAATAAAAGTATTCTTCCATCACATCATAATTTTTTCACACTAGAAGTTTCAGCTAGAAAAAGTGTTTATTTTTAAAATATATTTAAATATTTGATCAAAATTTTGTAAGAAAATAAGTGTTCATTTGGAGTAAAAAAAATAGTTTTCACTCAAAAGTACTTTTTTGAAAAATAATTTTGAGAGAAGTAAAACATAGAAGCACTATTAAAAGTTTTGCTAAACACTAATTGTTGCTCATAAATGTTTTTAAAATTTTTTGGTCAAACAAAAACTGCTTCTTACCAACAATATTTTTTTAAAGAAATATTTTTAAAATAAACACTTTTCAAAATAAGCTAATTTTAGAAGTTAGACCAAACAGACTATTACTAATGAGTTTATTAGCAAAAAAACTAGTATCACTCTATCTCAATTTATATGACATATTTTCCTTTTTAGTCAATTCTAAAAAAAAAAAATTCTTATTTGGCAAAATATCTATTGACACTATCAATATTTTACTTATATTGGATCTACTTATTTGACAAAAAGTCTCCAAAAATATACTCTTTTCAAGAATAATTTTGAAATATAAAAAATAAATTAAAATAATAATAATATTATAAATCAAAAAAAATAATATTTATACTATGATGTCAAATCTATATAATATCATTTAATGGATATGAATTAGGTGTACAAGAGTGAGTGAGGGGAATAAAAGAATTTTGCTTTAAATATAATTTTTTTTTTCATGTATATCATTATTTTCTACCTAGCATACTCTGCCAAAAATTTATATGTTCAATTTTTTCAAAACTCAAATTTTGATTTGTCCAACACTATATAGTACACTGGATTCTTGATTTTCATATTTGCACAACTTTATTCTTCTAGATTATCATACATTTTCTACCGTCCTGCAATTCGAATCTTAGCTCAAAAGTACGAGGTGTTACTTTATATCGTAGGGACTTAGGGACACGCAAGAGCCCCTTTCCTTTATGTTATCCTTGAAAGTAATTATTTCTGACGACTATAAACATCTCAATTAAGTGTGGGCATGGTATTACAGATATCGAATATCATATTTAGATCGAAATTTTAATATCACAGTTTGAATATTATGATATTTGGTATGCATTTTTAAAAAGCTTGGTATTTGATATTCATAAAAAAAATACTGAAATATTGAATACCGTATCGAAGTATCTAATTACATATAAAATTCATATATTTGTAATTGTATAATACTAACAAATGTATTAAATAGTAACTAATTACTAGATGTTGAAATTTTGACTACCTTATTTTGATTTAAATGTTTTTTTTGAGTGATTGATTAACAAAGAGAATTGTTTGTACTTAATTTTGAATATTTTTTCATATGTAAAGTATTAGTATGATATAATTGAGACATTTGTTGAAAAGTCAAAAGTCATAATTATTTATCATACCACAATATATGTAAGTCGAAGTTGACCAAACCATAATCTCTAATTTTGTTGTTATATCACGAATTACAATAATTTTTCAATTCTTTTCTTCAATTCATGATTTTCAAAACTTCATATGCATCCATATTTTTGCGGTTTGTAGATTCAATATTTTTTTGTTACAATTCGTGATTTCAACTCATTTTCCAATGGAGACTTATCCAATATATTTTTTTGTCATAGTGTTCAATGGGATAATGATAATAAATTTATCAATTTTATTGTTGATTAAACAATTAGTTAAAGCAATTTTAAAAAAATGTATCAAAATTTATAGTAAGTTAAATGCATTAGAAATTAAGTTTCTTGAATGACTTGATGTCTATCCTAATTTATAATGATATTAGTGTTCATATCTATATTAAAATGGAAAATTTTTTTTGAAGTTTATTGACTACGCGCTTTATATAATTATGAAAGAGACTGATAACGATTCAGTTGATACGAGCTCGAATTGTTTAAATAGAGGCAAAGTTATACAAAAGGTCGATACAATAAATATAATTAAGTATGAAATCTATTGGAAAAAAAAAATTCAATACAATAGATTACATGTTGTAGAGAGAGGTTAAGGAGGAACAAGTTTATAAATTATAAGAACGAGGAGACTCTTGTTATAATGTAATACATAACTACAATGTGTGAAATAATTTTCAATTTAAGATAACAAAATTTTAAAAAAAATCAAGGCTAAGTAATAAAAATATATACATCTTGACTAAGTGGCTCATCTAATGTGTGTATATATTTTCTAGATATGTGAAACTTGTATATCAATGTATTTTGTTTTGAGTAATTGTGCATAACATAATGTGTTCTCTAATTTACACGAAATCACCTATGTTTTAACCAAGTACGTTGTAATTGTTATAATTATTATACGAGGTGTTCACGGTTTAGATAAAAATTGATCTAGACTGAAAAATCGAACCAAATCGATTTTATTTGGGTTTGATTTGGTTTAAGATCTTTAAAAATCAATAGTATTTGGTTTTGTTTTGTTTTTATTCAAAGAAATAAAAAAATAATCGAATCGAACCGATAAATTATATATGTATTATATATTATTATTATTATTATTATTATTATTATTATACATAATGTATTACTTTTAGTACTTGTTTTTGAACTATAACCACTTCAATAGTGTAAATATTTAATAAAGAAAAATAATATCTTAAAATATAAGTAAGAATAAATAATTAAAACCCCTCATAATTAATATCTTTTTCTAAAAAGTGTGTATAAGAAATAGGAGAAATAATTTGAAACGGAGAGAATAATATAGCTATTGCTTCCTCCTAATTCTTTGTCAATTTTTACCTAATTTATTTCGTGAATAGGTAGATCACTTCTTCATTAAGTTTTACATCTCCTATGGCCCATGGATGACAATGTATCTAAGAAACTTTATAAAATGATGTGGTGGAGAATTGAAGAGTTAAAAGCCTACAAAAGTACTATGAAGCATTAAAGTTTTAACCAATTCTTGCTAGTACTATCTTTTTCATTCAAATTTTTCACGCAAAAAAGTTCAGTGGCTATTTCTAAAAATATTTTACTTGAATTATTGAGAAAAAAAATTATTCAGTCGTTATTCTCAATATTTCAATGAAAATTTATTTTCTTCTATATATATGTTTTCCAAGTGAACTGGTTCAAAAGAAGGAGATGGAGAGATCATATATTAATCTATGATTGAGGCACTTCACCAAGCTCGACGATAAAGATACAATTTTTATGAAAAAAGTGTTTAAATAAATAAATAAATTCATATTTGCAAAAACTAGCTAGCCAATGGAAGTGCTAAGATTGAGATATAGCCCCAATCATGTAAATGTCAAGCAAATAATGTAATATCCAAATGGGAGCTAATATGTAAAATTAAGTCTTAGGGAACTTTTTTCATTCACCAACGTACCGCCTCACGCTCAATGCTGAGAATCTGGTGCATGGGCAATTTTAATTTAACGACTCAACATTGGGTGAGATGGGTCCTACTCAGATATCATGTAAAATTATATCATAGGTCTAATTTACCCCTCAAAAGTTATCTCAAAGGGAGGAGGATTACACAAGCCTTATAAAAAAATCACACATCTCATTAACCACGAAGGACTATTAATTAATGTCTAAGCATATCTATTTTATTTGTACTTCCTATTAAGGATGAAAAGGCTTTAAAAAAATGACAAGGTTAAGAGAGAAAGACTTAAATCCTATTGTACCTTAATAGGTCCCATTTATATCAAGCATCTGAATTTTTACAAACTAACTTTTTTGTCTTTTTATTCATCATAATAAATACAATGTAACAGGGAAATGATTATAATTAATGATAAGGGTAAATTAGGAACTAACTGTAAAATTATCCATTGATTTCATAAAGTGAAAACGTATTGTTAGAAATTCCAAAATAGTATAGTGGACAACTGTTATTGGACGAATAGGGTACAGGTAAAAGGGTTAGGTGCAAGTCAAAATAGAATGAAACAGCTCAAAAGGTACACTAAAATAATTGAGTCATCGACACATTTGCATAAAAGGTCAACAATTTCTTAAATAGCGTCAATGATTATTTTTTTTTGGGTTTTCCACTTGGTGTTCGTACCCACATTAGAGTACGACTAAATTTGAATTCGCACCGGGAAGTCCCATATTGGGGGGTAAAACGCTCCCTAACAAAGACGATTTTTTACCCAAGGGAACTCAAACCTGAAATCTCTTGATTAAGGATGAAGGAGAACTTACCACTACACCACAACCCTCGTTGGTGCGTCATTGTTGCTTTCTTATAGATGTATATCAGTAATTACATAGCAGAGTGACCACAAAAGAACGTTAAACTTTTAAAAAAAGATTATGCAAATAAATATTGCCAAACATATTTTCTCAAATCATCCAAAAAAAAAAAACTAAACACCTAAAAAGCTATTTCCACCATCAATTTGTAATATTCTCAAAAAGATAATATTATAATCGGAGAAGGGTAAAACCATACCCCTGAACTATAAGAAAAAGGTCTAAAAATATCTTTCATCCATCTTTTGGTCTAAAAATACCCTTCTACTAATCTTTTTGGTCTAAAAATACTCTTTCATTCATCTTTTTACTCACTTATACCCTTAAAACTAACAACTCTTTCTTTTCTTTCTTTTTTTAAAAATAATATTTATTATGTGTCATTTTCTTATTCGATGAAATAAAAATTCCACCTCAACTAAATTTTTCCCATAATTTATTCAAGTCAAAATAATATATCTCTTCAAAATTCTATTTTTTTTAAATTTGTTTTGGATCATGAACAAATTATGGGGAAAATCTTTAAAAGTCTTTAAAAAAAGCTACTATGTACGATTTTTATTTCCTTCGACTGATTGATTTCTCCTTCTCTGTCTCCTACTCCTCCATGTTAGTAATGTAATGCTTTCTACTAATTATATATGAACTATAAATGAGAGGAGCAACTAGTTCTGCATGGGAAAGTTGGGCAGATCATACACAAACAAAATCTAAAAAAACAATATACCTCCATGATCCCAAAAATTAAAATAAAAAATAAAAAAAATACACCAAATATAAAAAAAATTAGTAGTTTTCTAGAAGTTTTTTAAAAGATTTTTTTCCCATAATTTATCCAAGTCAAAATAATATTCTTCTTCATAATCACAAAATAATTTTTCTCAAAAAAATAATTAAAAAACAATTACAAATATAAAAAATTATCAGATGTTTAAAAATATTTTTGTGGGGAGTCTTGAAGAGGTATATTATTTTGATTTGAATAAATTATGGGGAAAAATTTGATAGAGGTGGGATTTTTATTTCATCTAATAAAAAAATGACGCATAATAAATATTAAAATAAATAAATAGAGAGAGAGATTAAGTTTTAAGGGTATAAGTGAGACAAAAAGAAGAATGAAAGGGTATTTTTAGACCAAAAAAATGAGTAGAAGGGTATTTTTAGACCAAAAGATAGATGAAGGATATTTTAAAACTTTTTCCTATAATTCAGGGGTATTTTTTACCCTTTCTCCGAATTATAATAGGCCCAATAGAACATTGCACAGTAAAAGCAAAATTGAAAATCTACTCTTATTTTCCCTTTATTTTCAAGATTCAAAATCAATAGATACATATTACATACATTACATTTATACGTATATACACCTAAAAGTTATGAGAATATGCAATTTGTGAATGAAATTGTGTGAATATTGCATAATTTGTACGAAAAATGGAAAGCAATTTTTTTTTTTAAGGAAAAACTACATAATCAAACATACTTCACTACCATATATACTATTATTATTTATACTTTCAAAATATTACGTATCTTATTACTAATTAAAAATTTCCTACCATATATTGAAGACAAATACACCTAGATACATATATTGTTGCTACTAGATACACAAAAATAGGGAGAGAGGCGAGCGAGATTCGTTATGTATCCCAGATACATGCGAATCACACTAAATATACACTAAATACATGTATCTATATGAATCGAGTGTGATTCACATATATCTGGGATACATGTGACATAGGATAGTGGCTAGCGAGGCCGGAGAGAGGCGAGGCAGACGAGCGAGATTTGTTATGAATTCCAAATACATACGAATTCACTTGTATACAATGTATCTAGAACAAAGTACATCTAATTTTGACCCATATATCTCCAGATACATGTATCTGGATGTATCTGAACGTATCTAGACACACCAAAAATTTTAAGACACGTAATATTGCAAACTAGAGTGTATCTAAGTAATTAGTTCTTAAATTAGTGGAATTTATGTAAATTCCCCTTGTTTTTATCCATTTTTAAAAACTTTTTATTCCAGTCATTTTTTCTCTAATTATCCATTTTCACCCCGTTAAACATGTGAAATACATTTATTTTGTCAAATTGTAACAAGTACAAGGATCTCTCAAACTACTCTATAGTAAAATATTAGGAAAGACAAATTGATCAAATTATTTATATTAGTGATAAATAATTCAAATTAATGAGTGATAGTTTAGATACAAAACTCACCCTTTCAATAATTTAATTATTAGACATGAAACTAAACAAAAAAAAAAGAATAATTTAAATGTGTTTTTGATATGTCACTTTAATTTATTTCATGAATAGGTAGGTCACTTCTTCCTTCAATTCTCCAATGGCCTATGGACAAAGATGTATCCAAGATTTTTATAGAAATGACAAAGTTGAGAGTTGAACATTTATTGAAAATTGAGCTTAAAATCTAGATATGATCTTCTCCAATTTACTTCCACACGAGAACTTTTCCAACTAAAGTGAATTTTAATTTCTCCCCTATTAATTACACTAATAGTTATGTCCATATCAAAATTTTGTCAGACTCTATAAGAGTTCAATTTTAATTATAATTTTTGGAACTTGTTCTATTCTAAATCCTAAGTCATGCATATATAAAGGGTAATATATTCTCTTAAAGAAGTATTTAAAAATTTTCATAAATTCATGGAATATCCACAGAGAGATCAAGATGTAGCCAAATTCTTCTTTACAATCAAATAATTCAAAGAAGATCAAAATCATCCTACGTTCGAGAAATATGTTATTAACGTCCCTTGAATCACTGAGGTAATATATTCCTTTGAAGAGGTATCTCAAAAATTCCAATAATTATAAATATTCACATAGAGATTAAGATGTGACCGAATACTTCTTAACAATTCAATACTTCAAGAAGATCCACAAAATTCTTTTAACATGAAAAATCAAATAAATTCCAAGAAGGTCCAAATCTTCTTACATTCGAGAAATATGCTTAGCTAAATTATTATTGCGATAAAATTCATTGATTGTGGCCTTATCGATCGGGGCTTCTAATTTTTATTATTTTTTACTTGACCTCGAATTAGAAATTGAGCTTGAAATCTAGATCTAATCATGTCCACTTCCACATGAAATTTACCAATTAAAGTGAATTTTTATTTCTCTCTTGCCATAGTTATCTAAAATTAGAAGCCTATCAATATCAACATAGCAACAATAGTTAACATGCCCAAATTGTTGTAGTTTCTTAACAATCTTGTTTTGTTACTTAATATTTAATAATAATAAATTTATATAATTTAACGTATATAAATTAGTGGTCAAGACAGAAGAGTGAGTGAAGGGCATTATTTTTTTAATTTTACATATGATTTGCTTTTGGTGACAAGCAAATGGGCCCTTTCCATTCCTATAATTTCTTCAAAATAATTTTGAAAAGTAATATTTCCTCCCTCTCAAATTATTCATGGTGATTTTTAAAAATAATTTATCTCAAATTATTTATTATTTTAGAAATTTAATATAGGGATGGGGTGTGGAAAGCACTATAAGTTAGTTGACTTCTGGATCAAAGGTGGTCTAGCTCAATCTCCAAGTAGGAATAGATTCTATGAGTCGTGATCCAGTTAAGATAGGGGGCATTTCTAGCATTGAAAATTCCTATTCTTATTGAATAGTTCGAATAACTAGTTGAACATCGTGGCCATCAACAAGCACTATGTCTTCGGATAATTGAAAGGAAGCTTAGTGAATATTGAAACTCTTACTTGATTACGGTGGGCAGGTTATTGTATTCAGAAGAGGGAGGGAGTATAGCTATTGCTTCCTTCTAATTCTTTAATAGATAGGTCACTTTCTTCCTTTAGTTCTTACATCCTAGGATGACGATGTATCCAAGAACAATTCTAGAAATGATAAGGTTTATAGTTGAATATTTATTGAAAATTGGGCTTGAAATCTACATCTCATCTTCTCCGATTTATTTCTAGACGAAAACTTTACCAACTAAAGTGAATTTTGAACCTATCTAATTAGCATAACTAAGTAGATGTTTGTATATGTGATTTTACTTCGTAATTTGAAATTATGAGATGAAATCAACATTTAGATATGTGATTTCATTCTATGATTTGAAATTTCAAATTCTCCAACCAAAAAAAAAATTGATTTGAAAATTTCATATCATTATTTTATATTTTTCAAATATAAAAGTTGATTCACAAGTTTATATTTTGTAAAAAAAAATCCAACATTTTATATCTACCAAGTATTTATTTCATATATAAACAAAATTTATAGTTGATATTATTACTCTAACCAACCTTTAAACCATTTATATCGGATAATTCACCAATCAAATTGATAGTTGATATAATTACTCTTACCAACTTGTAAACCATTTATAACGAGAAATGTATGCTCAATGGATCGGAAGGAGATTGTTCATTTTATGTGGGAGGATTATATCCTACAATACATGTTCAAATTTACTTTTTATTGAACAAAAGTTTGATGAATAAATGTTGTATTTTTTTAGAGTAGTTTTGTGGTAGTGTATTATAATTTTGTTATAAATTTTACTTATTTGGTAAGATTATATAAAGAATTGAGGTAATTTTGATAGTTTTCACAACTTATAAGGTTTTTTTTTTGTTCATGAGCAAAACATATAACTAAAAAATCTAAATTGCATATCCAAACAAAACTTCAACTTCATCTCATATTATTTCAATGTTAGGATTTTCCCTTGATTTTCTTACCATATTTGTGTTTTATTTTTCTATTAAAGGAAAGTCAAAGTATTATCATAAATGTTTTTACTTTTTTCTGAAAGAAAAATATAATTTTCTTCCATATTTGGGTTATTCCTTCCTTGGAGGAAAAGTTTGGAACTCTATAAATTAAAATTTGAAGACTCCTCTTCTCATACCAGAATAATAAGAACATCCACAATATAGTCATTAAAAAGTTTTGTTTAAGGGGAAATTGTTCTCCCAATAGAGTTTATGCTTTTTTAATATTAGTTTTTAATATGTAGGTCACTTGACCAAATCATATTAATAACATATTTTTAGTATGTTTTTATTTGTCATCTGATTTATCGATGTCAAGATTTGCAATTACAAGCTTTCGCATGACACCCTAATCACTTTCGAACCCAACATTCAAATCATAATTTCATCTCTCTTTTTTTGGGTAACTAACTATTTTATTAATTACCAGAATCAAACATTACAGATCAAGCAGCTATCACAACATGCTTTGTTTTCAGTATTACTCTCATCATACTAAAGCTCTAACAATCACCTATTGCTTAGAAATTAAACTCCTTAAGTACAATTTTTTATACTAGGTTGAGCTCTAATAATAGTCACATAGGCTAATCTCTTTAGCCACACATTCCACTGTTTTGCTCGTCTTCACAAAAATTCTATTATTTCTCTCAATCCATAACACATATACACATTCACACAAGATAATCTTGAATATTTGAATTGTTACAAATAATTTCATCTCACATAGCCGAATGAATAATCTTAACAAGGATGTTGCTGTCTGATCTGGCTCTAGACCTTTTCTTTTTCCTTTTTTTTTTATAAAAATAATTATAGGTATTTATTTAATTAACTTGTTCAACCTGGATCCACAATTTATAAAAGGTGGAAGGGACCTTGGTATTATTAAGACAAGTGACATCTCTATAGAAAGAGTTTTGTCATCTAAAATTAAAAGTTTATTAGTATCAAAATATAGCAACTATATAGGTCCAAATTGTCTACAGTTTCTTTCATTCATTGGTGCAAGTCAAATCGAATTAAAAACCATCATTGTCGATTTATTGTAAGTGATATTAATACAACAAAAGACATAATCAACTACATAAAAGGATGGAATGGATAGAACCCGTCAACCTTTAATAAAGGTATAAAATTCAAAATTGAATATTTAAATGAAATTTTTACTCAGAGATGCAAAATTAAAGGCCTAATTATTCAATTTAATGGATCTATTTTATAAAAAAATAACAATATTTTTTAAAACAATGTATACAATTTAATAAAAACATACAATTCGGTAAAAAAAAAATGCAATGGCATACAAAAATATGCAATATCACTTTTCAAATAAATCCTATTTTTGTTTCTTTTTAAAAAAATCACTTTAACTAAGTAATTAAGTAGGAAGTAATCTTTTTTTTTCTTAATATTATTTTATCAATTAATATAGAATATCTACGTATAACTTCTTAACTAATAAATAGGTCATAGTAACCTCATCATTAATTCCATTTGGATAACGATAAAAAAGTCTAATAAAATAAAAATTATTTATATTTCTTAATCTTTTTTAAATTGAAGTGGGATAAATATTTTATAATGAAAAAATATTATTAGGAAAAGAATATATTTAAAAAGAAATAAAATAATATATTTATTTGAAAAAAGGGCAATGTTGACCTATTAAGTAACAATTGAGACATTTTTGGACCTAACTATTGACGACAAAGGGTATTTTTAAACCAAACTATTAAATGAGAATGTTATTGTTCAATTTCACATAATTTAAGAACATTTTTAACCCTTTTTTATTATACATTATATACTTTGCCATAGTTATAACGGAAATACTTCTCTCACATCTTATTTATAAGTAAATCACTAAATTGTAGCACGTAGTCTTAAATTCAATAAATTCTTATACTTTGGACATGTTCCAATTAGGTATTAGGTTGCTAATAAATACATTAATAACACTTGAGAAAAAGTCGATAAACTTATGTTTACAACATGTATTTTCCTTTTTGTTCATCATAAATATGAAAGTTGTTACTATATATTATTACTAAAGGGTTATGTGTGAAAGTCAAATCGAATTAAGTAGCTTCAAAGGTACACTACGAATCCAACCACAAAAAAATAATAATTGAGGCATCATTATCACTTTATTGTAAATGTCTATAGAAACACGAGGGACCATTAGGCACATCAATTAGTATGATGAAATGAATTTTATCTATCCACCTTTAATTAAATGTTTCGAATTTAAGATTTGATATTTTCAAAGTTAGGATAGACAGCAATTCTCATTTTTAATGAATCTGATGCGTTGTAAATATATAGATTAATCGTAGTCCAACTAGATAAATAAAGAAGTGAGTTCTACATACTAATACAAATGCAATAAAACTATTTAGGACTAGACACACTGTTTTACACTCTCAATTATAAAATATCATAAGATTAGTATTTATTTTAGTGATCTGCCTTTTTCTTTCATCGTGTTGACCTTATAACTATTCTGATATGATAAATATTTACTGGTATATATTTGATGTTTATTTATATCATGAGTACTTTATCTGTGACTGTTCCATATGATGCTACACTTTCTTTAATCTTTCATTATCATAATAATATTGTTGAAAATAACTATTGGATTGGTTTCATTCATAAGGGGTGTTAATTAATTATTTCCTTAGCTTATTAATTTATCCTTCCTTTTAATCTCAATCCCTATAAATAAATATACCATTATTAATATTAAAAAGTAGAGTTTTTCTACATAAGATGACAGTTAGGATTTGTGAAATACATTGCATCTCCAAATGATATCTAGATTATAAACAAAGGAAGTTCATCGGCTTTGTGAAAATTTCTTAATCATCAATAATTTAGGTCGTGATTATTGCAGACGATCCGCTTTGACAACGAGAAAATTCAAATAAAAAATATTTATTAAAATATTTTATTTGGTGACTTAGTTTGAGTTGATATGGTTACATCTAACATCTCCTGAGGCCTATACTACTTGGAAGAGAGAATTTCCTACCTTGCATAACGTTGTTAAACAATATATGGATGATGACATCATGGATTGTTCTTTAAATATACTCTCTTTTGTGAGATTATTTCTCTTTATATTTTCTATTCTCTTTCATACAATGAATTAAAGGGGAATGGATGTCTTATTGAGAGTGATTACGGAAGAACCTTTTCATAGAGGAGAGCGATAGGCCGGTTTGAAGAGCAAGCTTGAAAATAAATGGAGAGGTCATCGTCTTTTGAGGTTTCCTTTCACTATTAAAAAATTGTCAAAAGTTGATATAAGTGTTTGTTAACTCCTATAGTAGGTTAATAGGTCATATTTGACACAATTTGATATCTGTGATACACATATAAATGAACATCTTTGAGCAAGGAATTTCTAGTTGAATGATTTCTAGTGTTTTTGCTTGAGGTGTATGAGATGAAAGTCTCATATACGGTTCTCAAAAGAGGAGTTTCGCCTATCTCAATAAAGTATATGATTGGTTCGAACAGAGCTAGTTGGTTCTCCCCGAAATGTGTTGAGGCGCAGTAGTTGATTGGACATCTAGGAGTAAAACATTAATTGTTTCGGTGGTGGCTGCTTCTAAGCAAACCTCATGACTGTCTCTGCACCCCTACCTCCTTTATCACTGAGCAGTCATTTATCCATATAAAATATCTATATGGTACCTGTATTTATACATACACATATATGATATAGAAATGGTTCAATATAAAAAAATTGACTGAATTCTTTTTTATGGAGTTGCAACTAAGATGATAAGAAATTCTGATCCATTGGTAACAAATGGTTATCCATTAAGCGGAGGAAATCTTATTTAAAAAGCATAAAACATATCGATTGGGTCCTTGTACTCTTAGAAAAAGACTATATTTATCATTCGTCATACTTTTTTGATATATTTGCACTTGTTATTCAATTTTGGGCACATATTTACCCTTGGGCAGTTAAGTATCATGTCACAACTTTTATTATCTTACGTGACTCTTACATGGATATATTTTTATTATAATTAAAAATTCATTTCCTATTTAATATATTACTCTATCCACTTAATAAAACTCGATCCATCCAAATTGAAAATCCGTTAATCTAACTCCAATATCCATCCCCTCGCATCACTGATTCATCTTCAAGGTAGCAGATTGGTATCCGTATGAATATGCTATTCAAAATATATAGTATATTCTATCAATGTTTTTCGTGATGTTTTTAATGGGTAAAGTGATGCGAACGGATGGATACTAAAGTTAGGGTTAACGAGTTTTAAAATTGGGTGGGTCAAATTTTATTAAGTGGATTGGGTAAAATATTAAATAGAAAATGAATTTTTAATTATAATAAAAATACATCCATGTAGAAGCCATGTAAGATAATAAAAATAATGACATGATTTTTAAATGTTCAAAAATAAATATGTGCCCAAAGTTAGATGGCAAGGACAAATGAAGTTTGAACCAGAAGAAAATCCAGGCGTCCATACTTCATCAATGGATTTGTATAACAGGTCAACTATTTCTTAAAAGGCATCATTATCACTTTATTGTAGATGATATTAGTGATAGTAATAAATACCACACACCATCAACTATTACGATAGATTGGGAAGAATCTGTCAACCTTTAATAAAAGTATCAAATTCAAGTTTGAATTTTTAAGAGATAGGGTTTAAAAATACATTTAAATTATTTTTATTTTTTGAGTTTCATATCTAAATTGTTGAGAGTATAAATTTCATATCTAAACTATCATTTGTTAGTTTGAGAAACACACATTTCTCTTTTATTACACTCTTATCATGGTGTATGTAATACACTCTTTTATTTTAAAAAAATTATCGCATCACACTCCACATGGACAAAACATTCCACCTTGATAAAAATTAAATAAATTATTATTATTTTACCCCACTTCCTCTCAATATACTCCCCTCACCCTATTACCTCACCCCACATGACCCTCCGCTTTCAATTTTTTTTTTCTCGTTTTGTATTTCATACATACATACATTCATACATACATACATATATATATTAAACATTTTCCTAAAAATATATGTACACATTTAACACAAAATGAGAAAAATGTTTTTTAAAAAATAATTAGGAGCGAAAGGTTAGATGGGGTGGGGTAGAATTTTATTTTATTTTTAAAAAAAATAATTTCAATTTTTTTTAGGAAGGAGAGAGGGAGAGTGTGAGGTCTAAATTTTTTAAAAATATTTTATAAAAGAATTTTAAAAAATAAAAGGACGGGGGATTGGGGATGATGGTGGAGCGGGGTGAGAAAAATATTTTAAATTTTATCTTTTAAAAAAATAATTATTTTTTTTAAAAAAAGAATACTTTAATCTTTAGTTTTTAACTAATATTAATAGTTTATTTAATTTTTGTCAATGTGAAATATTTTATCCATGTGAAGATTTTTGCAAATAAAAGAGAGAGTATTACACACACTACTGAGGTGTATTTCTCAAACTAATAACAAATAGTTTAGATATGAAATTAAAAAAAAAAAAAATTAGATGTGTTTTTAACACTTATCTCAATTTTTAAATAACATTCTTACATAGAGGTGCAAAATTAAAGGCCTAATTACCCAGTATAACGGATCTGTTTTATAAAAAGTAACAATATTTTTTTTATAAAATTTATATAATTCAATAAAAACATATAATTATATTATTGTATGTTTTATATGTCACTGTATGTCTAGTGATACATTGGATATATAATTAACTAGTTCGGCATCTAAACGACACTTTTTCAATACATTGTGAAACAAAGTGAGAGGCCGAGGTCGCGAACAGGGAAAAGAGTCGAGTCAATCAGGTTTGACGACCGGGAGAAACAAAACGAAATCAGAATTTTAACTGGAAAAAAAAGAAGAAGCAAGGCTATGAATTTTATAACCGTTCACTATTGATAAAGAACAATCGTTGCGAATTATTAACATATTTAAGGACGTTTCTATTTCTCCATTTAAAAAAATAAATAATTTAAATAATGTGCGACATATACTTTCCATAGTCATAACTAAAATACTCCTTTACCAATAAGGGTTTGTGGTGGAGTGGTAAGTACTCCTTCATCCTAAACCAAGAGGTCTCAGGTTTGAGTCCCCTTGGGTACGGAGTCACCTTTGTTAGGGAGCGCTTTACCCCCAATGTGGGACTTCCCGGCGCGAATCCGAATTTAGTCGAGCTCCAATGTGAATACCAGACACCAGGTGGAAAACCAAAAAAAAAAAAACTAAACTAAAATACTCCTTTCACATCATATTTATAAGTAAATCTTCTAATTGATATCAAGTATTCTTAATTAAATTCAATAATTTTTGATACTTCAAATAGGTTCCACTTAGGTATTAGGTGGCTAATACATTTATAACACTTAGAGATAAGTGTCAAAAACACACCTAAACTATCCCCTTTTTTTTAGTTTCATACTTGAACTATTGAGAGTGTGATTTTCATACCTAAACTATTAATTATTAGTTTGAGAAACACACATCTCTCTTTTATTACACTCTCTTCATGGTGTATGTACTACACTCTCTCTTTTATTTAAATTTTTTTGCCAAATCACATTCTACATGGAAAAAACATTTCACCTTGACAAAAATTAAATAAATTAATAGTATTAATTAAAATTAAAGATTAAAGAAATATTATTTCAAAAAAATAATATTTTTTATAAAATATTTTTCATACCCCCGATCTCACTATACTCAACCCCCACCCCCCCGCCCTGACTTTTTTTCTTTTTTTGTTTTTAAAAAATTCTTTTATAAAAATTTTAATTTTTTTTTACTTCATCTCCCCCACCCCCCATTTTTCAAATAATAATTTAAATATTATTTTATTTTTAAAAAAAAAAATTCTAACCCGCCCCACCTAACCCTCCGCTTCCAATTTTTTTCTCATTTGTGTTAGATGTATACATATGTTTTAAGAAAGTTTTTTTTACTTGTTGTAAGATTTTTTTTAAAATAAAATTTTTATTTATGTTATATTCGGTACACAAGTAGAAAAAAAGATTTTTCTAAAAATATACGTACATATTTTACACAAAACGAGAAAAATGTAAATGAATTAATTAATTAATTAAGAGCCGAGGGTTAAATAAAGTGGGGTAGAATTTTTTTAAAAATAAAATAATATTTAAAAAATGGGAATAAGTGGGTGATTTTTTTTTTGGTGGGTGGGGGTGGAGGTGAAGTATGAATTTTTTAAAAGAAATTTAAAAAAAATAAATGGGGAGTGGGATTGTCGGGGGAGGGGGGGAGGGGGAGGGGGTGTAGTGGGGCAAGAAAAATAATTTAAATTTTATTTTTTTAAAAAAATATTTTTTGAGGATAGTAATACTTTAATCTTTAATTTTTAATTAATAATAATAGTTCATTATTTAATTTTTGACAAAATAGAATATTTTATCCATGTGGCAAGATTTTTTCAAATAAAAGAGAGAGTGTATTACACACACCACTGAAGTGTGTTTCTCAAACTAATAAGTGATAGTTTAGGTATGAAACTCACACTCTCAATAATTTAGGTATGAAACTCAAAAAAATGTGATAGCTAAGGTGTGTTTTTTATGTTTATCTCTAACACTTAAAAGAAAAGGTCTAAAAGTCAGACCATGTGCAAACTTATGTTTACAACATATTTTTTCAATTTTTGTTCATTATAAATGTGTGTGTGCAAGTCAAATTAAGTAGCGTGAAAGGTATACTACGTATGAAATTCGAATCACAAAAATAAAATAAAATAAAATTGAGCATGATAGTAACAAATAGGAGACGTGTGATAGAATGAATAGAATTCATTCGCCTTTAATTAAATCTCTTAGATTTGGATTTGGATTTTTTTTAAATCACGATAGAGAGTGATTTTTTCTTTAATAAATCTTACATGGTATTAATAAGAATTAGTCAACGTCATAATAAAAGTAACAAACACCAACTCACCAAGTGTCTTGATCGTAATATTTCTAGCTCCCACCGCAAAGAAATCTAGTAACTCAACTCAATAAGATTTCAATAAGATGTTCCTACGAAATATCTATGATATAGATAATATGTTAATATAATATGTTCTCATCATCTAATTATCTCAATTATGTATTACTAAATATATGTTAAAATAATTTGATAAATATATAGAGAAAATGGCCAAAAGCCCCCCCAACCTATAGCCGGATTTCCATCTACACACTCATACTTCACGGGAGTCTTATTACCCCCCTGAATTGTTTTAAAATGAAATAAGTAGCCCCTTAAAATGCCATAACCAGATATGTGTCTTGTGGTGAAACACAAGCGCTTGACACGTGTATTTCACCTGTTGATCTTTTTTTAAAAGACATTTTTTTCTCTTTCTTCTTCATTCATTTTTTACCCCTAATTATTTAGTGAGAACTTTGATTTGAAGAAAATATTGGGAGCTAAATTGGGGGTCTCTTTATTTTATCTTCTCCGAAGGGATATGTCGCCGCCGGCATAGTCTGAGAATTTCGCTGCCACCACCATCTCCACCTATGTCTTTGTCATTTCTCCGCCTTCACCATTAGCTCCTCCACCTACTTTAAGAGCTCCCACCATCTCTTTCAAAGAATAAAGCTCGAAAAAGAGAACATTCACACCACCACCAAGAAAAAAAGCTTAATCAGGTGCAGAGACTCCGATTAATGTTTGTGGGTAATGCCACATGAGGAATTAGGATCTATAAGTAAAAAATATTTTTTCTTTTTAGGTTCAACTACATTTGAACCCAGATTGATTTTTCAAATTTGATTCAAATTATTTTTTGGTGATTGGAGATGGTGGATTTGATTTTTTTTTTCAAATTTTTTTTTTTACATGAGAGTTGTTAGAAATTTACAATAATGAATCTGGTGGAGATGGTAGTAGTGGTGCGGCGACTTTGGGATGATGAGGGTGGAGAGATTTGGCATATGCTACCATGGAGAAGAAAGAAATTAAATTTTAAAAAATAATAATTAAAAATACATATATTTATGAAATAATATATTTAAAATAAAATTTTAATATTATTTTGGCTGCTCACTCTCTCAGAGAGAGTGAAATACACTCACCTTGCCAGGGAAGCATTACCTTGCCAGGGAAGCATTTAGGGAGGTAATAATTTTAGTTTTATAAAATTCAAGGGTAATAGGACTCCCGTGAAGTATGAGTGTGTGGTTGGGAATCCGGCTATAGATTGGCGGGGGGAGGGGCTGGCCATTTTCTCTAAATATATACATTTTGGAATAGTTCAACTTGATCCGCTCTTTATAAGAAATAATCAACTTTAAAAGAAATTAAGAAAATATTTTTTTTATTTATATCATTACCAACATATCATTATCGAATTATTATTTTTTATAGTGATAACTCATAATCGAAATACTCCTCTCACATCATATTTATAAATAAATCACCAACGTATTCTTAAATTCAATAATTTTTTATACCTTGGAGGGGATCCACTTAGGTATTAGGTGGCTAATACATTAATCACACTTGCGAAAAATCAAAAGGTCGACTGTCGTTTTAGCCCATTTTACGTCTATTAAGGACAATAAGTTGTCTATTTTTACTTATTCAGTACTTTCTCTGTCCACTTTTAATTATCATGATTTCTTTTTTAGAGTCAAATGATTAGAACTTTCACTAACATTTTACGATGTATTTTTTCATCAAATTGATATGCAAAAAATTGCAACTTATATAGTACTTTTCGTATAGTTTTTGAATATCTAATTTTTTTAGTATAGTGGACAACTATTGTTGGACAGAGGGAATATATAATTACTCCCTCTGTCCAACAATACTTATCCACTATTGACTTTGTACATTTCTTAAGAAACTATAAATAGAAGGGTAATTTTACTACATTACCCTTTGAATATAATAAATAAAATGTCTTGAAAAATGTAATAGGGAAATAACTATAATTAATGATAAGGGTAAATTAGGAACTAAGTGTAAAATTATCCATTGATTTTATAAAGTGGACAAGTATTGTTGGGCATCCCAAAATAGTATAGTGGACAACTATTGTTGGACGGAGGGAGTAATAATAAAGGTAAATTAGGAACTAAATGATAAATTATCTCTTAATTTTTCAAACTAGACAACTAAAAATGAATATCTATTTTTAATATAGTTGACAAATAAAAATGTACAGAGAAAATACTGTTTATTTTTCTTGAATTTCGAAAGCGAGACTTATTTTAGAATTTTTTAAAAATTAAAATGATACTTATTTTTAAAAAAGCAAGACTAATATTTTGTGTTACTTTTTCTAGTGAAGTTTGTGGTGTCAAAAATGACAGAAGGTACACTTTTTGTTTAGATTTTATTTTTGTTGTTATTGGAACGAAAGGATGGTGCAAAATAAAACTCAATCTAGCTTTTATAATATGGTAACATGATACCTTATTGTGAAAGAAAAACTTGCTACACTTATTGTTTAGACCAAACAACAATAATTTTGCGTAGTTATCTATTTTTAGTTCCCCGCAAAGTCTTTTTCCGAACTTACCAACAAGTACTTATCAGTGTGAATGATAAAGTCTTAAGTCAGTCTTTCTGCTCAATGCCACTGCTTTCAGTTGATTGAAAAATAACTGTAAAGAATACTAAAAGAAAGTATGCAAGCTTCGTCCCACTACCATCAGTACCTTTTTTGGTATTCTTTGAGCTAATCTCTTGTTGTTTTCGAGCATTAAGCTCAGGAATACGTTTATTTGCTAATATGATGACCAATCATAGTTCAGTAAAGAATTTTTATGACTATACCAGAGATATTCTACTTTTACATAATGGAGTAGGTTATGGAGAAAAAAGTGTATAAATAATACTAGATCTATGGCCATCACTATGTAGAACGAGAAAGGAAAAAGAGAAAAAGAAAAATGAAGAATTTCTTTTGTAAGATTAACATAAAAAGGGAAAAGGAAAAGAAAAGTTTTTTCTAATGAAATAGACAGGTGGCAAACAATGATTCGTGCGAATCGATCACTTCTTTTTAAAAATAAAAATAAAAACTAGCATTGTGAAAAATATTATTACTTCTTTGAACTTGTGGTTTCTTGCAGTTGTTCATTTGCTTACCAGAAACTTATGTGCTCCAACCAGAACTGTTCGCTATGCCTGTTGTTGGTACCATACACTGGATGAGAAACCAAAAAAAGAACACTATATATGCACAAGAGCCAGTTAAAGCCAACATGATTTTATGCATATGAGTGCATGGCATCCATAAACATAAGCTACCCGTGCCATTCATGTCTGCTTGTGTTCATCGATGATTCTTCACTATTGTACTTGTACATCCTTATACTATATATATATGTGTGTGTACAAATACATATAATAAACTAGTCATTTATGTGAATAATGACTACATGCAGGCGAAAACACTAGCTCAAGTGGCACACAACAGTAGCGTGCAGAAAGGTATGAAATACTAATTAGTATCAGCAAGAACCAACCAAGATATTCAAAAAGAGTACTAGAAAAAGGGTACTTGTGCAAGAAACTAGTTCATAACTCAGTAACTGTACCCATAGTTGTCTGCGTTGGTCATAACATCTCTGATAGCTCCATGATATCTTTAACGAGAATATTGAAATTTGTCTCTGACGAGCCCACGAATATAAGCTCAGCTTCAAATTAATTTCTTCATGTTCTACCAGCTTGAGTTGCCTAAGCAGGCTTGATACTGTTGATAAGGTTCTAAAAAAAGAAAATTCACAGAAGAATAACAGTGACTATCTTTCACCAGGGGGGAAGGAACAAAATAGCATGCAGTTTTGGAGAGCAAAGCAAATCTCATTCGGAAACAGCATTTTTCTCAACATGTTTGATAATTCAAAAGAAACGAGGGCAATTAGTCTAAAACAGCTGGTGAAAAACATAAAATTTTATCTGGAGGGAGGAAATACCATTTTCGATACTCCTTAACTTTTAATTTGAATCTGATGATCGGATTCCATGTCGTTTGAAGAACTCACGAAAACCATAAGCACTTAGATCATAGTTGAACTGAAATAAGAAGAATATTAAAGATCAGAACCACTTCAAATACAAGACGAGTTTGGTTTACACAATAACTTTCCAACATGCTTTTGTTCTGTCATTCATGAGATGGATCTCATTCAGATATAGAGTGATTGGTGGAGATAAAGCACAAAAGTAAGATACAATGGCAGACGACTTATCTAGCAGATAAATGATGAAGCAAATGACGGATATGGAGAAGGTGGCACAATATTAGTTTTGTGAACTCGATACTAGACAATATAAAATAACTAGTAACAAATTGACTCACAAGTAACAACACTGATGACCATTCTTCTTGCGCTAGGTAATATTGCAAAGAAGACATGCATGAAGAAGGAGGACAAGCAACGGGTTACTGGAATCCAGTTTGCAAAAGATCTTGGACTACTATTGGGTTGTATGATTGTTGAGCTTCTCCTTCATGAGGATCTTATTAAACTGAATATTGAACCTAACAACATTCCACCTAGAATAAAGTTGGTCATGGACTCATTTGGTATCTGGTGGATCCATTAATAGGTGAATTTGGAACATGCAACTAAAATATTGTTTTCTTGTTAATTTTTCACCTTTATAGGACTTAAATTTCCTCTAGAATAAATGCAAGAGGAAATTTTCCCTGCCACCTACAACCTTAAGAAGTTGTAGGTATAACCATAATGAATCTTTTAACCAGCTTTGAGAATAAGGGAGGAAAGAAAAAATAAAAGAAGTGGATTCAACATTCGGGTTTGATGACAAGTAAGGACATTCATAGAATTGTAGAATGCAAACATTTGCTAGTAACTCCCTAAGATTTGAAAAAGGGAACAAGGACAACTAACTGTATGGTACGATTGAGATAGTCTAATAACTCCGCATCCTGATGTACCTAATAGCTTATGGTAGTCACAGTTTTCAAGTGCAAGAATCATACAAGCTAATGAAACAAAGAAGATAGCTAGCAGCAATGTCAGTAAAAGCCATCATTGCATCAGTTAAGGACGGAGCAATGCAAAGCGAGGGGCTACCGCTTCATGGGCAAAGCTATGCACTTCAGAGAATAGAGAGCTTCAAACAATGACGCA
Source organism: Solanum appendiculatum (assembly GCA_018342035.1). NCBI lineage: Eukaryota > Viridiplantae > Streptophyta > Magnoliopsida > Solanales > Solanaceae > Solanum > Solanum appendiculatum. The sequence continues at coordinate 63,335 of JAGDQO010001455.1, forward strand.
CAACGTGATCCTAACAAGAAGCAGTTGATTCTTTGAATCTCAACTTTAAGGAGTTGGATTGATATCAACATCTGTGTAAATTGGATGCTAAAATTAGTTATTCAACAATACATTGATTATTATAGTACTAAATTTGATTATGTTTGGTACTTTTTAATTTTCCGTAACTTGTGCACTTCTCTTCAGAAAAGCATCAGCTTCACCTATCATTTTTCTCAAGTTTCATGGGCTTTGTCGATTCTTTACGCTTTTTGCTTTTAAAAGACTGGCAACAGAGAGCGCATTTGGAAGACTATTCATCGTGTGCATTACATGGACTGTTCGGCTAGAAAGGAACAAGAGATGTTTTGAACGGAAAATAGAACACAATTCTTTTGTAAAATTAGATGTCTGGAAAATTTCTATTTTTTGGTGTAAGGTGCAAGGTTGGGATGATACAAATTTTGGATTTTTCAGACTCCCCGAGGCTAGTGGAGCGCTTGTAAATTCTCCCATTTTAAATATTACCTTTACCTAATCAAAAACAAGAAAAAAGCTAATGGAACAAATGACACTAACTATAAAAGAAATTATAAGATATGATATCAAATTACACCAACTATAACTTCAATGTAGCCACAGCAAAATCTTCATTACAATATAATTTTGCACATAAAATTTCAAGTACAGAAGCAAATATTAATAATCATTTTCTCTACAGATACTTCACAAACATGAGAACTTACAGGTAAAACTTTGACAGAGTATTTGGTAATATTAGGATCAGCAACCCTGCCCTGAGCAGCTGCCTGGTAGAGAGCAAACCAGAATCACTCAGTTGAAGCTAAAGAAAAAAGAAATGTATGGCTATGTGAAGCCACAAAGCTAACAAACATCCAAGCACCAAGCCCTTGCTATTGACGAACTGTGAGACATATCAAATAGCGTAGCAGAGACATCCAATACACATGCAGTGAAAAACAATAGACAAACTAAAGTAGCATTAATTAAAAAACGAAAAGGGAAAAGAAAGAAACAAAAGAAATCACACACTCCCACTTCTGGATATAATTGAACAGTTCACCACTTCTACAAGTAATACTAAAGAGTTAAGTATACCCTACAAAAAGTTCCAGTAACTCATTCGTTGAAGAGGGTTTCTCACTAAAAAAACCATATGATCAATTCAATCGTGTCTTCAATGATACGAATATAAAATGTACCTCTTAATCTTTTGTCCCAAATCAAAACTATGTAATATATAAAGGACAAAGCGAGTAATTGTTTTATGACCTGAAACTATAGAGAGAAAATAGAGTAAGCAATAAAAACTTGTGACTCTCTTTCCAGATCATTAAACTACTGCTCGGACAGAGAGATAGAGGGGGGAGGAAGGATGAGAGTAACTTTTGGAATGACAAGGCAATAACCTGCACACCAAATATAGCTTTTGTTCATGTTTTGCTGTCTGTAGCTTAAGTTGGTAGTTACAAGCTTGCCACTAGCTTTTGGTTGGTTGTGCTTCAGCTAGATTATTCAATAGCTTGTTGTAAGTCACCAAGCTCGTGATTAGATGTTAGTGGCACTTTTGAGATCAGGCACATCATTTTATTCAGCAGGAAATAACTGAGTAGTCAGGCAGGGATTAGACCCAAAAAAAAAAAAAACACCCCTTAAATTGCTGAAGAATTATGCATAAAATAAGGCATGTTTGAACCTCTAAGTATTCTAACAAGTCAAGCCTTCACGGCAGGCAGCATAAAATACATATGACAACTTATCATATGCTTCAACTGCACACAAGTTCTGAAGAATAAAACCACTCCCTCTCTTCACCCACTGTATTCAATAAAGCCTGATATTACACTCTATTAGTTACCTACTATAAGTTAAATCACAAAGTAAATCCAGTAGATTAACCCTACTTTAGCAGAGTGCATCCGCGGAAGCCTCTTCTGCATCAACATTCCCCCCCCCCCCCCTCTTCAGTTGTAGGCCAAATTTGAGCATTCTCAATTTTTTGGAAAAGGAGGAAGAATTCAAGATGTATCAGATGAAAACAGTAATTTCTTATTAGATGTAGCAAATGCATCTTATTTTCTACCTCCGTCTATCAAGGCACTCATAAACCACACTTACATAAACATATAATTCCCCGACTCAACAAAATTACCTGTTCTGGACTATGAAATATCTCTACAAATGGATATTCCTTCTTTTGTCTTGTTATGCAAAACCCAGGGTACTTCGGGCATTCGACCTGAACAATACAAAATAAGAATGAAAACATGGACCATGCATGAAAACATTTTATGCTATCAAAGTCCAATTCAAACAATGAGGTCTTCTCCATATTTCCAGCACTGAAAAAATAAACTCATAGAGCCCCAACACCCCAGATGCCTGAAGAGACTTTTTTGTAACATACTAGCAATTATATTCTATCTACACTTGAATGAGAAGTATAGAAGTGTCTTACACGTAAAAATTTTACTTGTGGATAAAACTCAGCAGCAGACTCCTCAAAAACTTTGTCAAGATGTTTGCTGTAGTTACTCCTACAGCATCCAAAAATTATATGATCCAGGGATTAATGCTATAAACTACAAAAGACATGAGAGGAAGGAAAAGAAACTATAAACTCATATTACTTGATCGTAAATGCAACGACTACCGGGTAGCCTTGATGAAGAAGTTGGACAAATTCCCGTTCCGAAGTAAAGTGAATAACCTTTGATGGCCCAAGATCCTTAGGATAGCCTGTGTAATACCTTCAAATACCAAAGAAAAAGTTAACCAAGCATAAAATAACATCCAATTAATATAAAGCAAAACAGTGGCAGAGCCCGAATTTCATAAAGGGGATTCAAAAGTGTCATGCATAGGATTTGAACCTGCAACCTAAACCAATTTTTAAATTTTACTAGAATTCTCCCTCATGTCAAGGGAATTCAACAGCCTATATAACCCCAAAAAAGAAAACTAGTTTTTACCCTATTTACAAAGCATAATTTTTCAGAGAAGGTAATCCAATTGAACCCCCTTTCTCAGAGTTAGCTCAGGCCCTGTACCAAAAGCAGCACACAAAAGCTAAGCAATTGCTCTCTATACAATGCTAACACCTAATGAAAATGTCACGGTAGCAAAGCTAGCAACTTTAAGCAGAAAACATATTGTTTTAACAAAGATCAACCAAGACAGAAGTGAATGCGTGCACATAATGCTAGTTAATAAGCGAAAAGTTTGAGTGTTGAAATTACTGTCATTGTTCCAAAATTTAGACATAGACAGAGATAAGAAAAAGAACATACTTGCAAGAGGAACGAAGGTTGACAAGGAAGTTGGTAAAGAATGATTGCTCCTCCATAATAAGTAATCAAAATGCAGATATTTTGCTATTTATTCCTTTAACAGTATCCAAACGAAGAGAACACCAAAATCTCTCAATTACAAGAAAGCAACAATATTTGAGATGCTGAATCAGAACTTTACGGAAGACATAACCGATTCAGTTCTCACAAAATGATGCAAATCAAGTTTATTGCCCAACACTTCCAAAGGCTATATGTTAACCCGTAGCAGCCAAACGAGAAATCGAAGATAATAGTGAAACGAATTTAAAACTTTCACAAATGAAAATGGAGAATTTCCATGGAATTGGAGATTTTGGAGAAAAAGGATTACAGGGTTCTGCAGTGAAGAAGAAGAAGAAGACAAAATGACAAAAATGGTCCCTTATCTTTTGGTGGGTTCAAAATTGTCTTATAAGTATTAATAGTTTTAATTTTTAAAATATTTGATTATAAACATTAACAAAATATTATTAGATTCTAAAAATATGCAAAATAATAATAATAATAATTAAAACTTAAAAGATAAAAAAAATAAAAACAAAAATTACAACATACTCTAAAAATAAATAAAAAATAAGTAACAAAAACTATACCTCTAAAACAAACTTCATTTTTGTTGTTTCTATCAAATCTTTGCATATTCAATAAATACTTAACAAAGATCAATGTTTTGGTGGGGGTTGCCCCAAGGATTAATTCATAGCCTATTTCTATTTGTTTTGGTGATAAATGTATTGATGCGACAAATTCAAGATGAGGTGCATTGGTGTATGTTATTTTCGAATAGCGTAGTTTTGATTGACGACATTCGCGACAGAGTTAACACTAAGTTGGATGTTTGGAGATAGACCCTGGAGTCTAAAAGGTTCAAGTTGAGCAGGACCAAGACTGAATACTAGGGGTGCAAGTTCAGTGATGTGACGTATGAAGCTCACGTGGAAGTGAGGCTTGATACACAGGTCATCCAAACGAGGGATAGTTTCAAATATCTTGGTTTATTATTCGTGAAATTAGTCAGATTAACGAGGATGTCACTCACTATATTGGTACAATGTGGATGAAATCGAGGCTCGCATCGGGAGTATTGTATGATAAGAGGGTGACATCTAAACTTAAAGGTAAGTTTTAGAGAGTGGTGATTAAACTAGTTATGTTGTATGGAGTAGAGTGATGGCCAGTAAAAAACTCTCACACTCAGAAGATGAAAGTGTCAGAGATGAGAATGTTGCTATGGATGTGTGGGTGTACTAGGAGATATAGGATTAAAATAAGGATATCTGAAACAAGATGGGAGTGACTTTTAAAAGAAGACAAGATGCAGGGAAGAGGTTGAGATGGTTCGAACATGTGATGAGGAGATGCACAATGTCCTAATGCGAAGATATGAAAGGACAAATTAGGATAGAAGATTAGTAAGTACGAGTGCATCAATACTTGTTGATAGGAATGCATTATTTTGTCCCCTTCACTAGTAGTCATAGTACTACTCTTGTAGTGAGATTAGTGTCTAGCTCTTCGCATTATGTTACTATATGTTGTTTCATGTAAATCAATTATAAGATTATTGTTATAGTACTATTAATTATTTTTGTTATTATCCCTTGTCTCTTGTATTTTAATTACGTCCTCTTCTAAATTGTTTTTGTTTTGAACTGAGAGTCTGTCAGAAACAACTTTTCTATCTCAGATGTGAGATAGAGATAAGGTATGCATACACTCTGTTAGGTCAGAGTTCAATTACCAAGCCAACTCAGACTTAAAGATAAACCTCTTAGTGGCAAATAATTAAATGCAATAAATTGGAAGCTTTGATTAACTTATACAAGAGGAAGACAAAAATAAACTAGGGAAGATACAAACCTACCTATCTTCCCTTTTCTAACTCTTAAAAAAGGCTTGAGGGCCTATATATGCCATACATACCACAAGGGGGGATAAAAGGCATTCCACCATGTTACAACAGAATTAGCAAAACTTAGGATGGGAAGAAACTACCTTCTCCCCTCATACTATTAAACTTTACATCATTTTCACTTCATACCTTATATATTTGGAGAAACCACATCTAAACCATATGCATCTTATTCTCACAGATCCAAAGAATATGCAGCAAACAAGATATTTCAACTTTGGATAAAGCAATCGACCACCGGCCTATCGATCATAACCCATAGCTGCAACAGGAATCCTGACTTTGTGACCTCTACTACCTTTCAGTAAAACCTCTCCGAAACTGTAGGCTCCTGTTACTGATCGGACAGTGAGTGTTACCGTGAATTTCCTTGATGCACCATGCCTTAAAGTCATTGCAGGAGGATTAGTTTCAATGGCAACTTCTGGAGCCATTCTTGCTGTTACAACATATGTTTCTTCCTCAGCAACATTTGTCACTGTACGTGTGATTATTCGTGTTCCCACAAGGTGTGAAACTGCAATTGAGGGTGAGTTGAAATTTGATGGGTGACCAAGGGTATAATTGCATGGGGAATGCATGAAGTTCTTTATTTCGTGAGCATCAATCCCAGGCACAGTGCACAAGAACCCCAAATAATCTTGATAACCTAAAATCAATAAAACAGCAGTTAGAACATATTGACAGCTTTGTTATCAAGAGTTAGAATGGAGCTCAAAAAGCTGTTTGCATGTGGTATTTAACTCGAAAAAGACATAATGGAAGTACAAGAGACAATAGATAGTAACAAAAACAACATATAGTAGCAGAACGATACCACAACAAAATAATACTATAATCGAACTACACAAAACCATAGACAATTTTCCATTATACTATTAGAATTTTCCTGTACTTATTCTGTCCATACAAGTTTCTTATATGCAGGTTCAGCCACAGAAATTTCTTATATGCATTTGCATTTCTTGAATTCTACTTTACTCTTTTAGGGGAAGTTTAGATAAGGCCATAGAGAAGACAAGAAGTACATGCCAACCTTCACAAGAATCATTGCAAGTCAACAGAAATGACAACAGCACATCACCAAAATGTCAAGTTTGACTCCAGCCAACCAAAAGTAATTGCAAAGCAGGAGACAAAATGTAGGGTAGTTTCGTGTGGTGAAGCTGATTTTTTCTTCACAAACCAAGAGTGGAAAAATTAATTACTTATTTTTTATAACCGAGAAATCCCCGAGTACCAATGGTGCAAGGTCCAAAACTCCGTGGATAATGGATCTTGCCTCTACCCTTCTCCACTTAACACCCAATCTTTGGTCTATGGCAGAGTTTGAACCTGTGATGTGCACCGAATCCATGCATGTGATGTTGTGCTTCTAGCACTAGACCAAACCCTTGGGCCCAAGAGTGGAAAATTATCACAACTCGAGTGAGGAAACAAGTCATGATTGCATGCTCGTGTATCATTCAAAATTAGAAAGGAAACAACAAAAAGAGACTGAAAATCTTGCAACTAGACTATACAACTCAAGTGCATCAAAGGCAATTAGTCAAATAGGATCCCCAGCTTTAGTAATTGTTAAAGGCACCAACTGTTCCCAATTAGCAAGAGGATTACCTAAGTAGGATTTATAATCTGGTTAGAAACAATAAACTATATCAAAACTAGACGTAAAGAGGAACAGAAGATCACCTGCATCAAAAATGAGTCCAGGATCCAGAGCTGCTCTAGGATTAACATGTCCACTTCCATAGTCAAATGGAGTAGCTGGAACAAGCATCAAGGTCTCAGATCCAGAATACTGTTGTGCTTGAAGCGGTCTCTCCGCCCTATCAATGGTTGATGACGTTGTCATCAATGATGATTTAATAGCAGCAGGGCTCCAATGAGGGTGGTGCTGCTTGATAAGGGCTGCTATTCCAGATATATGGGGTGCTGCCATGCTAGTTCCAGAGATCAATGCAAATCCTTCACCTGATTCAAGCAAATATTTTGAAGTATGAACATATCATTGAAATACTGTTGGAGTACATTTCTTTTTGAGACTGAACTTATCGTTTTAGTCTGAACTTAAAGCAAACCAAATGGACATAAATGATCAATTTTCTTGGGTATCAGATTATAATTTAAGTCCATTAAGCAAGAGGAGCATCCAATTCAGGATACAAGGCATCTTTTATATTTCTAAATCGGTAAAGAAGCCACAAACTCAACAGCTAGTTCATTGTTTATGTCCAAGTAAAAAGTAGGCTTGAAATTGAAATAAAGATGACTGCTTAAACATATAAATCTACAATCTAATGGACAACATAAACATTTTAATTGATTTACCTATAAGCAATAATATGAAGGCTACATACCACAATAGTTTGCTTCATCTGTCCCATTGGGAGCCCAGGCAGCCCAAATAAGAGAACCAGGAGCCAGTATATCGGGTTTCAGGAGATCAGCATCTTGAAAGCTGTAATCTTTGATATTAGGTCCTCTAGCAGAGAAGACAGCTACTTGAGGTGCAGATTTGTGGAGTATCGGCCTCAACCCATTCCCAATGCTTCCTGTTGATTTAAAGCTCTTAACACGTCCAGTCCAATCTCTTGAAGTGGTGATGTTGTAGTAGTTTACAAGCTCCTGAAAATAGAGACAAGCGTACAACTTCAAATTACGTAAGAAAAAAGAGAAAGTTCTACCTATAGGAGCTAATTGAAATAGCATTCAATGAGACCACAAGTTGAACCAAACAATGATGCAAGTCATTAGAAGGGACAGCAATTACTTTTTTTCCTTCGGATGCTATATATGAAAGAGGCCAGTTATTATTTTTTTCCAAGATGTGTGATCCTATTCGCCTTAGTGGTAGGGAGACAAAGACACACGAATCATATATATCACTAGAATGTAGTGTGGAATCATACAAACAGGAAAGACTGAAAAAGATCTACCATTTTCTGGACATGATATTTCATATAACCAAGAAAAGATTATTGACTAAGAAATGTCTATTTTATTATACGTGATTTCTAGCTCTTGAACTAACTAGATATTTTCTTAATCATTTATTGTCACATCCAGCAACTTCATCAATACATGTGATGTTGGTATCTTTGTGTTTAATGCTCTATGTACTTCATAACTTTTGTTTGACAATTTTCAAAGATTCCAACATTGCAAATAATGATGAAGTTGTAGGATGTAACAATAAGGATTAAGAAAATATTCTAGTTAGTTTCAAGAGCAAATCTATTAATAGAGTTCCTCCTTTTCCTTCAAGATCAGGACTTGGTCAAACAAAAGGAAATTGGGGCTTCTCTTTTCCTGATACAAGCATCATTCAATTGATCTATCCTATCAAGAATTAACTGGCCACCCTGAAAAACGACTTCTTAAGATACAAAAGAGGCAGGAAGTGATGTCCTGTTTGTGTGTAGGGGTAACAGAAGTCTCGTGGTTTCAAACATAAAATTAGAAAGAGAAGAAGGAAACTAGAGGTTCATGAGTGATTGGTGACAGACAAGAGCTTCCGTTGACATCTTACTTGTACTGATTCAAATATGCCTCTAAAACAGTCCATGCTTCTTAGTCTTACCACTCAACCTTATCAGAAAAAGCAATTATCTTTCCATTAAAGAACCTCTCATGGCAATTTGCACCGTATAATAATTTTGCAAATAAATTTGTCTATTGCAAGAGACAAGAAGCTTAAAAGAAACCATAAACTATACTTTCCTACACAGAAAGCTAAAAGACAACAGCAATGACACCAATAAAAGAGTACAGAGAGTGTTGATACTTGCCATTGACATGGAAACATCCGTTATAAGAATCCCAGGAATTCTAACAGGAACCGGGTCAAATTTTGTTCCTGGTGAAGCATTTTCTACAGCAAGAACGAAGCCAGCTGCACCAAGAGCTTTTGCTGTTTCCGCGACTTTTTTAATCGATGCTGTGCCAACTACGAAATTGAAAGAATAGCCACAAAGAAGGATGTTTCCCTCCACCAAATTCTTGTTTAAAACTTCTGGCCTTTGACAGTCAGCAGGACTGTACTTAGTAACCGACGAATCCAAAAGAACATCATTTGCTGCTACCATAGTGAATGTCCGGTTTGGATGTGTGGAAGCTGTAGAAACCAAACGTTTGCTTAGTAGTGGCAGAGATTTAAAACAAAAAACTAAGTCTCTATATTACCCACAGAAGCATCCCATAAATAAGGATCTCACTTCTCATCATCAATAAGTATCTGATTATTCCCTTCTTTTTGATTTTCTATTTTTGGCTTCATTCAGTGATTACACTATTTTGGAGATCTGAAGTTTCAAAAGCCGATGAACTTTGTGAAGACAGACAGGGAGAAGAGGGAACGAGTAAGGATATTACATGAACAGTAAGTCTGATGTTACACAATATCAATGATATGGCAATTGAGGACATGGATTAGCCTTAGTTGCATGATGTCACGAGCACTAAATACTTATGGAAGGTGGATTACATGGAAATGATGCCAGCTACAACAGCAAAGAAGCTGCTAAGCTATTCTTCATGGTGCTGTTAAACCGGATGTGCTACTTTAAAAACACAAAGATCATAAATTGATCATTACTCTGACAAGTAGATTAATCAACGACCTTATCAAATAAACAAAGAAGAACAAAAAAGAAAGAAAAAAATATGACCCAACCACAACAGAAAAGTTACAAAGAAACATCTCGAAACTTCAGCAATCATAAATTTTCTTCAAAGAACGAACATGTAAAAGTTCTGGATCAAACATAAATGAATAATCCATTTGCAGTTAAGGTAAAAACAAAGGGTGATGGTGTCTAAAGATGATGATTTAGACCTTTAATGAACGAACCAGAGAAAGATCAACTGCTTGAGGGGCTCCACTTAGAGTATGTCAAAGGCATAAAGAGCTTACGTGATAGACCGAGTCCAGCTAAGACTTTCCCATTTCCTAATGTCAAATGATTTTTGTATCTACGATCATCAACTGCAGCAGCCACTGTTGCTATCCATGGACTATAAGACAACAAAGTTTTGGGGAAAGGACCTCCATTTCCAGCAGCCTGTGCAACAAATACACCGGCTTTCACAGCTGAAAGAAGTGCAGCATCAAAAGGGTTCAAAAATGTTGTCTTTGTAGTTGCTGGTGGACTGTTTGGCCCCACAGAGAGATTAAGAATGTCCACACCATCATGAACAGCCTGTAAATAGAAGTGCTCTTTTATCAGTTTTACAGTCTAAAAGATGACACTATCACTGTAAGACCAATCAATTATCAAATTCGAGCAAATTTATAAGTTTTATATACGACTTTCCAAATGAGAGTACACTAATCACAACAATTTACTACTTATGCCTTGAAAATACTTGCTGATTCCAAGTTGACTTCAGCTCTGATATGCTTTGAATGAATGAGTTGTACGCTGTGTTATTAAAACCCATCCCTTTGATGCTGAAAGTGAAGAATGTGAAACAAGGGGTCATCTCTTCATAGGTGAAGCCATGCGCTCAGGAGAAGTTTGAACACAAAGTGATCCCTACCGAGTTGCAGTTAGTTCTTTGAATCACAACTTAGAGGAGTTGAATTAATATCGGCATTATTGTATACTGAATAGTTATTTTAGTTGCAATTTCATTAAATAGTACAAATCATGAAATCATTTTTTCGTTCCTCTCATTCCATACCCAGAAAATGCAGAATGGTGTTGCTTCTCAAGTAGCTTTTCCTCTTCCAGATTTTTGGAATCTCCACTCTCACTTAACCATTGTCCATAACAACAAATTGATATTAACGATATTAAACAATGACAAACCCAAAGACTAAAAGTTCAGCAGTGATCCTGCAATGTAGTAAATGATGATCTGTATCCTCCCTAGTCCCAACTATAATCCTTTTCCATAGTGTATTTCCCTCGTGAGCAAACTTCACAACCATTTCCCCACCAATGACTTGTTGAAAATACTCCACCACAGAATCCCCAACCCTCCTTATTACATGGATATTGTCCATTTCCTCATTAAACCAGATGATATTGTTTTCTCCCCGTCCTTACGTCCAATTGGAAGTCTCTCATCAAATCTCCCAGTTGATTCGGGACTGGTGATGATATATACAACACTATGTAAGGACGTGAAAAATTTGGAGAAGCTAGATAGAGATGATTATCCATAGTGTCAATCCAACTTATTTGGGATTGAGGTGGTGTTGTTTTCGTCACCTCAAGCACCAGCTACCAAAGAGGACTTTTGTTTATAAATTTTCATCCTAAAGGCATTTTCAAGCACCTAATGGGTATTGTAGCGCTTTTGAGTTCATATATCCTACTTCTTCAACTGATATCAATTTGAATTTGCCAAACTGAAAATCGTGTCAAGCCACGGCACTGTCCTAAAGAGATACCACAACTATCTTTCATGTGATTCAGAAAGAATTAGTGTGTCGTCAGTGTGAGATATATACATTCCACCTAGTGGACAATATATATGTTCCACCTAGTGGCCAATATATACATTCCACGTACATTACCCGGTCTTAGCCTTCTCGATAATATGTTGGCTATAATACTAGACACTGCCCACAATGGGTGATAGCTCAGATATAGGTATCATCTTTTTGCTTCTATTTTTCTGTCACTGTAAGGAAATCTGCTTTTGCATTGTTTCTATTAGCTTTGATATCTAGTTGATGTTTCAAGACTTCTAGTCTCAACTTGTATAAACTTTGGTTGTGACTTGTGACAAGATTCTAGAGCTAATCTTCCTTGGCTTTATCATTAGAAGTTTTGTTATGCCTAGGGAAATCATTTGGATTATATCAAGGAGAGAAGACCCTGTAAGCAAGAAAATGGGTACCTTTGTGATAATTTTACTTAAAGGGCATACAAAAAGTGTCTGAGCCACAGAGGATAACTAATTCTCCAAGTGAACTCTTGTTTTTTAATGAAGGTCACTTGAATGTCCTCCTATCCACTGTGCTGAACTCAAATATGTTGATTATAACACCTATGCATGAAATCTCAGAACCACTCAAATCCATTGTGCAACAACTTACAAGTTAAAGCTTACATGCATACTGTTTATACATATTTATCACTTTCATTATCAATACCTGTTCAATAGCAGCAACTACATCTGCAACAAACCCTCCAAATAGCCTATATAGTGCCTTGTATACAGCAATTCTACAAGGAATAAGAATTTCAATGTTTAGACCACTTTCTAATACTAAAGAGACCAGAAAATATGCTAGTCAAATCTTGGAAGAGTTACATTGACTTACCTCGCACGAGGTGCCATACCACTTGCTCTTCCGAACTCAAATCCATGCATTCTGACAGGAATCCCATTGTTTCCAGCAGCAATAGCTGCCGTGTGGCTGGCAAAAAGTACTATTGATGTCAGTCTGGACACAAATATTGTGAAAGACAGTAGTGAAAAAAATTAAAAACGATAAATATAGTCTATATGAGAAAAGTAGCTTTCAAATACAGAAGCTTTATGAAAAAAAAGGGGAGATCAATCTTATAAAGTAATTCTTCTTGCATTGAAGAGTGTTCAATAAAACAAAATGACGATGTCAATAGAATGATTTCCCATTAAAGTAGCTCTATGTATTGATGTTGATAAAGAGTGGAAAAACTTGAGGTTCCACAAGATAACAATAATGTTTTGTTGTTAGTAATCACTAAGTCTGTATCATTCTGGTGATTTGACAATCAAAGGTACTTGGTCCTGGTACACACTGAAGAATAATATATTTTTGTCAACAGGCAACTATGCAGTTTCTTAAGTGAACATAGCTACTTCTCAACTCCCACAAAGTGCTATATTTCTTTTAGCATCTGCAATTGTGTAAGTCATTGCTAAGAAAATTTGAAGTTTACCCAACAGAATAGCAACTGGAAAACACTATTACTTAGCTTTTAAAACACAATGAAGTTAACATCATAAATAACTAAGCTCAAACCTTCCGTGTCCGTCACCGTCTAGAGGAGAATCAAAGTCAATTGCAGGATTAAATGAACCAGCTGCTTTTGCAGCTTCCGCAAAATGTTGAGCACCTATAATCTTCCCATTGCAATAGTCTTTCTTGGTGTTAGGATCAATTTCACATTTTCCTCTATATTTTGGAAGTGGTCCATAGGGCTCAGTGTTGTGGCTTGCAAAACTTGGATGGTGCGGATAGATGCCAGAGTCGATGAAACCTATTATGATATCCTCGCCTGCCCGGTCAAATCCACCACCTGTCGGCCATACTCCTGTAGGAAGCCCCAAAAACTGTGGCGTGTGAGTTGTAAGTCTCTTCACCTTCCAATCTCTCTCCACAGACTTCACACCAGGAGCTCGTCTGAGGATTTCTGCCTACTAATGTATTCTTTATGTAAGAACATACAGGTAGAAAAATACTGATCATGCTCAACAATAAATACAAGGAAAAAGAAGAGCAGTCTCTGAAAGAGCGGAGTGTCACCTGCTCGTGTGAAATATGAGCTGCGAAGCCATTAATTAGATGACGGTAGCTGTAGATTTTCTTGTAGGTCCCACGGTCAAATAGCAAAGCTAGAAGCATATCATGCTTCTTTTCCAAATGTTGGGCATAGGATGTAACCGATTCACTGAAAGCACAATGGAAATAAGAGTAAGCATATCACAGACAGTCATCTGAAAGAGAGAACTATAGGTAGTGACATGCTAATATCGAATGAGAACAAAGCTTCTTGCACAAACTGAGAACTCTCAGTATGTATGGTATGACGGAGAGCATTTTCTTGAAAATGTTTTCCATCATGAAGACTAAAGACTTTTCTGGTGTTTTGATTAACCCAAAACATTTATAAAGAAAAAAACGATCATTTGAATGGAAAAATATAACTTCCCTCACGCCCCCAAGGCCTAGCTCGAGTGGCAAAAAGAGGAGGATTTGTGGCTTAGGTCGCAGGTTCAAGCCCCACACCATGCAAAGCGAAGCCCGGTATTTAAGTGGAGAAGGGTAGAGGGGCAGGTCCATTATCCACTGAGTTTAGAAGGCTGTGATTGGTCCAAAGGGTGGGTCACAAACCGATTTCGTTATCAAAAAATATATATATATATGACTTCCCTCACTTATGAGCAAAAAACATTTCTTTTACAAATATCCTAACTGTTACTCTATACTAATTGCTCCAACCAACACTTAAATATTATTATCAATCTTTAACACTCCAAACTTCATCAAACTTATCAATGCAAAACACTAGCCAACTGATAACATTTTGAACATGTTAAATAACAACCAACTGATGACATTATCATCACCCTTAAAATAAATATTTCTACTCACTATCCAAACACTAGAAAACATTTTCCAAGGAAAACAAATTCAAGGAAATCATTTTTCGAGGTAAATATTTCATTTTATATTGAACTCAAACCTGTTTTCATTTTTTTTCTTTTTAGGTACATCATAGTATTATTGTTTACAAGTGAGCGTCGTGGAACAAAGTGAACATTGTACAACATGCACATGCATGGAGAATTAACCACTTATGTAAAAATGAGTATCAAAGAAATAACATTACAATGTCACAGTGATTATATTACCAAGCTCTACAAATTTCAGAACTATCACAGTTTTTGTCAGGACTCACAACCAATTGTAACACCGTTTTCCTTTGTACAAAAAATACAAGCGCATGGAGAAATAATCTTTTATGGAAAAAAAAAATCAAAGCAATAACATAACAATGTCACACTGATAATATTACCAAGTTCTACAAAGTTGAAAAGTATCACATTTTTGTCACAACCAATTGTAACATCACTTTCCTTTCTAACATATACCTAAAACTGAAAGTAAAATTTACATGAATGAAAATTTGATAGGATTTAACAAAACTTGAAAAACATAATTAAAACTTAGCTTAGTTCAGCAACTGATTCCAAGAAAAATCAACTGACTGAAAAATAGTCATGCGACGGTTTTTGCAATCTCTCCTAGGTACTCTAGCTTTAGCTCTAAACAAATGCATTTTGCACAAACATAATATATTCCTCTTCTTTTTTTCCTCTGATAAGTTAACAGTTAATTCCAGATGAATTTTGTTTCCTTGAATGAAAAAGACAATGAAAGATACTAGATATTAGTTACATCAGCATCCATCTTAGTGGAAAAACAAAATTCATTAATATAAACAACTTGAGAAAAAGTCAAACAAAGTTTTAAGAAGTTATCAACTCCATAAGCACCATCCTAAAATGAATATTTGGAAATTGAGGTGGCACCTAGCAGCTTTAACAAGATCATTTATTTTCTCATCAATTATAAAAAGTCAGAAAAAGATATCAAATGAACCATGTAGCCGCATAAACAGACTAATCAACTGTTATTTTATTTTATTTTATTTTATTTTTATTTTATGACAAGGGAAACCGCAGCCACTGCCCTTTGGGTGCGCACGAGGTAAACCCCGCTCGTGTGCAATAGCTTGCAAACCACACAAGAGAGGTAAGCCGCACTAGGCAAGCTCTGTGCGACAAGCTCGACCCAGAAGGTCGGTCAACCCCCTGTTGTCGCATAGGAGGGGTTCCGAACTTGACACCTCCATTGTGATAGACCCAAGCCAAACTATCTAAGCCACCCTGAAGGGTACTAATTAACTGTTATTTTCACACTTCACCTCGTGACGTTCCAACACCTGATGGAAAAAAAGGTGAAATAAGAGAAATGCAAAAGAAGTGGTCATACCTAGTGGTATCAATTTTTTCATCAGACTCTGCAGCAGTGGCTTCAAAACCATCAATGCCACCTTTATAGCTTATGACAGGCTCTCCTTCGACTGTCACTATGTAGATTTCAGCCTTCCCAACATTCAAGATACCGAATAACAAGACAATAACAACACTAAACCACATCTCTCCCATTTCAGCAGTCTCTTCAGACACCTCCAAATCCAAGATGCCTACAGTGTCTGTTTCAATCCACACAAAAAATCAAATCCAAATTACCAATAAATAACACAATTATTACAAAGTTTCACACGCAAACACACAGTAGCACACACGTGTAACTTTGGAATTCACTAGTATTAGTACCAAATGCATCATTTCTTGTACCCACCTCACAATAGCAAGAAATCACAAAGAGGAACTCAATCCAGCTCAAGAAACTCAAAGGGTATTCATAACTTCATCTATTATAAAGCAACTACTCAAAAAATACAGAAAACCCCAGATATACAATACCATAAAATACCATTATTGTACAACTCTGCAAACTAACAGTAGAGTAAACTTGTGTTGTACTCTATGCATCACCCCTTGTACCCATCTCAAAAAACAAGCAAAATACAAAGCACCAATTATTTCCAGCTCAAGAAACTTAAAGGGCATTCACAACTAAACTAAGAAAATCCAAATATTTCAAAAAATTTGAAAAATACCCAGATGCCAAATTAACTAGATAAAGCAAATGTTCATCTCTACTACTAAAACAGAAGTAGTAATATAAGTTGATCCAAAAGCTGAAGCAAAACCCCTTCTTCTTCTTCTTCTTCAACTACATTACTTGAAAAATGTGTTTAACTTAGAAGTGAAGCAGGTGAAGCAAATCAAAGAAAAAGCACAAAAACCCAATTAAGAAAAAGAAGGAAAATAAAGAAAGGTGAGATCTTTAGTCACAAAATGATCCAAGAAAAGAATCAAATCAACAAAAATGGTAAACGTGAACTCTTTTTTAAGCAGACAAAGAAGGAATATATGTATATTATACTTTTTGTGTGTTAATGGAAAAGCAGAGGCACCATGAAGGATCACACAATGATGAAACTGTTGATGTAGCTTTGTTGGAGGGTCACAACTCAAAGAGAGTAAAAGAGAGTAGGGAATGCAAAATCTATAGATACAGAAAAGTGTATGTATAAACAGAGTAATGTGTGAGAAAAATAACTTAGGGCACCTTTGGTTGGCAAACACATAATTCTTTGGATTAGTTATCTCGGAATTTTTATTTCATCCTGTTAGTCTCGGCATAACTAATTTTGAAATAAGTTATTCTATAATTTTATTTGAATCAAATATAAAATAAATATTATTTTTAAAATTAATTCCAAAATTAGTTATTTCTTATCCCTTATATCAAACGAGTTAGAGTATTTTTCAATTTTCTAGTTATTTTCTTTACTTTTCTATGTGTAATTCCTTTCCACATTACCAAAATGAACCATGGTTTGGATTACGACGGTCAAAATATTAATTTTTATTTAAATTTTAATTCTAAATAATAAGGTATTATTCTCTTTAATATATATGACTTTTATGAAATAGTAATAATAACATATTCAATATAGTTTTATCGATAATATTTAGAGAAATCGGGATATATATACATAGACCTTAACAGTTGTGTGTAATGCATTACTTAACGTGTTAAGTATTCTGCTTATCTCTAATAAATTCTCCACTCAAAAGCGAGTTTGAAAGAATAGCAAAGATAAAAGTAATGATTAAAATAATGAAAAAAGGAAAAGTGTTGACAGTAATTTTAGTTTTATGGTTTAATCTTTAAGGTCGTTTAGCGTTTAATTCATTATATTCTTATAAAGTTATGGATACATATTTATAATTTATTACAAGTTTACTGAATTTTCGCACATAAAATTATGTTTTGCATCAAAATATAATGAGTTTAGATAAACGTAACCAACATATTTTGAATATTTTAAAATATACATATATATTTAACTTAAATTGATAATTTGTAAGATCAATTGATTGAATTTCATATAATTTTTATTCCAAACAGGTCCCTTTTTTTTAATATATGATTAATTTTTTTATTTTTTCTTGTATTTATATTTTTAGATTTATGATGTTTTTATCTGTGTTTTTTTACTGTAGAAACGCGCTTTAGACAAAATCACCATAGATGGAGGAGTTTTATATGAAATCATTATTAACTAAAAGAAAAAATAAAGTTTTTTTGTAATAATTATGATAGGGCCATCTTTCTTTTACGAAATAACACTTTTACCCATGAAAATATAGACATGATAATATTAGGACAAAAAATTTCTAAAATCCACCATACAAGAAAGAGAAGGAAAAAAAAATAGATATTACCTCCATCTCAAATTAACAGTCATTTCAGCTTTAAAAAAATTTCGTATATCAAATAATTATAGTATTACTTTACGATTCAAGAATGCTAAGAATTTAAGAGGAAATAATTAATCTGCTTTATTAAAAAAGGATAATTTAGTAAATATTATCTATATTTAATATTTTCGTAATGGACGTAAAGAGAGGTAAAGCGATAATTAAAATGGATTTTCTAATTAACAACTAGATTAAGATTCTTTGGCAATACACTAATGACAAAAATTACTGTTAAAGATGAGAAGTCACAAGATGAGAGTTTTCATGTTATTTTGGAAAGCATCTTATTGTATAGATTATAAAATTGATATTGCACTTTAATCCATATTAGGGATAAGTAAGCTTAAAGCTATATCATGTGACTTTTTAATGCTTGGTCTTAGCTAAACTTCATACTTCATATTCATTACAAAGTACTAAATTGTATTTTAGAGCATTTATTTTAGGATGTGAAATCTTATTTTCAGGATATTCGACAAGTGTAAATGGCACTGTAAAATTATTAATATATTTATAGATATACTTTTTTCAGTGTTTGTATGTATGTTTGAGTAGAAAGAAATATATATTTGCATCAGTCACCTTTATATCATTTGTCATAGTTTCAAGGAACTGTTTACTTTTAATATAATTAATTTTTGTCAAATATAAGCAATATTTAACTAGAACTAAAACAAGAATATTATAGGTTATCTTAATGTATTTTAATCACTACTTAATCATATAACCACATAATTTGAAATTTTAAAAACCTAACAAATCAATTAGCTAAATAATAAAAGTTTGATTACTATACCTAATTACAAATTCAAATAAATTGGGGGGATGTTATGACATTTTTGAAAATTTCAGGGTATACAATTGGAAATTTAATCTTTGTTTTTACTTTTATAGCTGTAAAAAAGTTCACGCCATTAATTAATTCTTCAAAAAGTTATTTCATCATGACACATACTTTTGAAGATTGAGTAATAAGAGACAATTATTTATTTTATTTTACTTTTTAGATTATGAAGTCAAAAAAGTGAGAATTAAATAATGTGTAAGTAGTTGGATCCTCATTTCCCATTTTTAGTGGATTGAAAATGAAGTATTGTATTTACATTGAAGAGAGAGATTGAGCCTTTAGTCAAAATCACATTCCTCCCTTTGAAAATAATTTTTGAATAATTGAGTGGACTTATTCCAAAGAAAAAAAATTACAAATTTGTTTGTATTTATTGTATGTACTTTATTTATTAGGTTTATTTGAGTCGAGAATTTATCGAAAATATGTTTTCTTTCTATTTTGTGTATACATCATCTTCTGATTTTACTTAATAAATCACACTCAATATGTTATCATTACTGTTGCTGAATTGGCTTGTTTAGTCTAAGTTATAAAGTTAATGTTCTAGATTTCAATGTATTTCATTCTTCTCCACAAAAAGTCGGCTTATATTTTGGTCATATTTGTTAAATTGTATGATCATGTCATTTAAAAATGTTCAATTACTGTGCAAGTATTTTATGGTTAAAAAATAATAGTTTCTTATACAATTTTTTATTTTATTTACTATAACCAAGAAATATTCACCTTTTGCGAAAAACTGTGTTTACCGAGCGATCCACGATTGATGAAAATCTCTCCTTTTTTTCAGTCGCTATTTCGAATACCAATAAATAAATTGCAATAGGTAAGGTTTATGAGTAATTTCATAAAAGGCATACAATAAAGCATCAATACACATTTATACCACAATAAAGTGAATCTTCTTATAGAAATATAATAAAAAGTCAAAGGTTTTGACCCAATAGAGATTGAGAAAATTGACATAAGAACCAGCTATTTCATTCGGAGCTACATTCTAGAATTTGGACCTAATTAATACTAAGTAAAATTGATGAAAATGATAATCACGCGAGCTAGTGAGATGTAACGACCTAACCCAATCGTTATGAGTAGACCAATGGTGAAAGAAATCCGGCCAAAATAAATTTCAGATAGCAACTTAAAATTTTTAGCCTAGGCCTGCCTCTGATGGAATTTGGGCTAGGTGAGGTCTAGGGCCACCCGGGAATGGGTTGGGTGACATGTCTAGGCTTGAATTATATTTTCTAGTACCCAAGACATTAAGGAACTCGTAGGGCTTCATGAAATCAAATTCGGGTAAGTAGAACTCCTGAAATCGATCTTGGCATGAAAGGGATAGTTGGGGACATCAAGGGAAGAAGATATGTTGTGAAAAATAGGATTTTTAGGAATTTCTAAGTCTCTAAAGTTCGCATAATCCACTATAGCGGGAGGCATCAGCTATAACAGGCATGTGCAGGCGCTATAGCGGGGTTAGTGCCGCTATTGCGGTTTGGACCGCTATAGCAGGGTCAGTTGAGATTTTATGCAGAAAAAATCTTAAAACCTCATATTTCTGCATTATTGTTCTTGGGATTGAGAGGAGCGACTTAGAGCTGTTTGAACTTGATTATCTATGAAATTGTCGATTAAGGTAAGTTTATTACTCCCCAATCTTGTAAATTGATTATTAAGCCTTAAAAACTAGGATACTACTCTTGGAGGAAGGTTTTGAGTTGTTTTCATGGTGGAAAAAGCCCTAAGTTGGGGAAGATGATCATGAATTGGCCTGGGGTTAGGATTTGGTTATAATCTGGGTAATTTTTAGGCCATTTGTGATTGATTGTTGTGTTTATTTATTGTTTATACCAAGAACAAGTCAAGGCACTTCAAAAGGGGAAAGGGATTTGATTCAAGGTAGGTGATGGTTGCATGTTTTCTATTTTATGTATGTATGCATGTCTACTGCTTTATATTATCATTGTGTAATGTACGTTGGGGAAACATAGGAAAGGATATAAAATGACATCATGTTGATAATCTCATGCAATGATCATGATATTGTTACTTGAAGTTTCAAATGTGATTGTTCATTGTGTTTATGATTGTGCATGATTGTGTGTGATAATTGTTGGTTTGATCAGGTACCACGCCAGTATAGGAATACTAATGGTTGGCTCGATTACCACACCTCATATGATTACTAATTAACTCTGATTGGCTCGAGTACCGCCATACACTAACAGTTTATGTGTGAATTTCATGAGAGGAATGGATATGTGTTTATGGTTCCATGAGAGGACCAAAAATTTATAATTGTGATCATGTGGGACATGAATCCAAGTATTGATTGACTTCATGATATTGTGACTGGAGTCTATGTATTGGTGATTGTTGATTATGTGTGTTGGACTGTGTTTGTTGTATTGTAGTTAATTGTTTACATTCATAGTTTGGACTGGCCGTGTGATCCTACCCGTGCACTGTGGTTTTGTGTACTGATATTGCACTTGCTCTTTTCTTATTGAGTACATGGCATATTCCAGCGGTTGATACGAGACCTCAGTTAAGAGACATGTGACTTCGATTCAGAGGTGAGCTACTCTTTCAAGCTGCCATGGGTTATTCTCTCTTGCTTGTCCATCTTCTCAGGAAAAGACATTAGATTTAAATTTATGTTTCTAGTTCGGGGTTGTATCCCCAATTTTGACTTGTTTAAAATTTTGGTACTACGACTTTCAATTTCTAGGGATTTTATTTCCGCAACTATTTTGATTGTTGATTGAGTATGTTGGAACTAAATTCTTAGTTGTTTCTAAACTGTTTTTCTATTATTTATAATTATATCATGATAACTTAGTTTTTGAAATGGTGTTCGGCCTAGTTGGGATTGGTACTTGATTCTCCCACCGGAGGGTTTGTGTGGGTGCCAATCAAGATGGTTTGGATTATAACATTAGATGTGTGGGGTAAAAGACTCGTAGTATCCCCTTTGATTGATCCATTTTTTTCTTCGCTTCGATAATGAATCACCTACTAAAGAGGTAGACCTGCATGTCCGTCTTATTTTGTACAATCCCTATCACGAAATAGTGCACCAACACATCTTCATCGATTTTATTTTTTTTATCTAAAGATCGAAAGCTAACTATCGAGACTTTGGACTATCCAAACACGAATTTATGAATGCACAAGATTTATTGAAAATGAAATTTTAATAATTAATTGCCCAGGATGTAAGAACAAATCAAAGATTAGTTCATGCATTTTGAGATATGAGAAATCACGAGTTAACCATATAAATAAAATAAGGATTGAAAGTGTAAATATTCACTCAAGAAGACTTATTTTAATTGCAAGCATATGTAGAACCTAAGGATAATTTAATAGTATAACTTCCTTTGTTTTTGGGTGGTCAGAGATAATTTTTCCAAACTAGGATTTTTTAAACACATGATAGGAATGAAATAATAACAAAAGTAAAAATTGAATTGGACCCCTTGTCCAGTTGGATTTTAATTTTATTAATTGAAGAGTCATTATTAATTCATGTGCTTTGACTATACACAAAAGAACCTGTACACATTTGTTAAATTGAGTCCCTACCATAGATTATGATTTGAGTTTTGTATTATTATTATTTTCTACTTTAATAAAACACCTAGCCTTTTAATTGCATTAATTTGTCTGGTTTCTCTCTTTAATTTACTTTGGTTTTTCCAACACAGTAGAAACTTTATTGTTCTCTAAAGACAATTAATTATATCTTTTGGAGAGGGTCTATTTTTATTCATGATTTATGTAGTACTATATTGCTTTCGGTTTGATTAATGATATAAAATATCTTTTTATAATAATAATAAAAAATCATCTAAAAATAATTATTACTTTAGAAATTTAAAATAATAATTAACAGATTTTTCAATTGTATTCTTATATATTAAAGAACTACTACTTCTTAATTTATTCAATCCTAAAAAAGTATTTAATAAATAGAGATAATTTAGTAAATAATATTTTATGTTTTTTTCTTAATAAGTGTAAAAAGAACTTAAACGATATTTATTTTGGAATGGAGGGGGTTTTATAGAGTTAATAAGATATTTTCTTTGGTCAATTTTACTTGTTTATTTTTCTAAAAATGGACTATCACTTTTATTTATCATTTCTAACATATACATTATATATTAATTTATATAAATATTATAATAAAACACTCATATTAATCATTATTTTTTAAAGAATATACAAAATTTCAAATTTACAAATAAAAATGAACACGGGAAGTAGCATTTAATATCTCATTGTTGAAAGCTTTATAATCTTTTGGGATAATTTCAGAGACCTCCCTCCAGGTTTCTCTTTATAACACTCACCTCCTTTGTGGTTTAAGATATTACGTCTACCTCCCTTATTTTGATTTTTTTGTAATCATTCTTTAAACCTATTTAAAATAAATATAAATTAATTACAATTTGATAAATTTACCCTTCTTTATATTTATTTCTTCATATTAACTCATATTATTTATAAAAAACTTAAAATCCTGATGGTAGGATAACCATCCAGTTTGATAATAGTTCTATTGGAAAATTTGATGATAGATCATCTATTTATTCTAGACATTCGTTCTCAGATCAGAGAATGCGTCGTCCTATGGTAAATCATATTTCTCCTATTAAACCAGTTTATAACTTGGCTAGAAATCGGGCAGCTTCTATTCATACGCTTTCTACAGAAAAACTTGTGGAAAAGGTAAAATCTACAGAGGTAATGAAATATATAAAAATGTATATAGTTAATAAATGCTTTGCCTTGTCTTACTCTTGCTAACCCTGCTTGGCAGAAGATTATTGAGGCAGATGCGTCTAATATCGGTTGCGGAGGATTTTAAAACAAATTAATCCTCATGATAATACTGAGTACTTGATTAGATTCCATTCTGGGAAATGGACCGAAGCTCAGAAAAAATATGCTACTGTGGCACATGAAATGCTTACTATTGTCAAGTGAGTATTGAAATTTCAAGATGATTTATACAATCAAAAATTTTTGATAAAAACTGATACTCAATCAGTTAAATTTATGTTTAATAAAGATTTTAAGCATGATGTTTCTAAATTGATCTTTGCCAGATGGCAAGCACAACTGGCCCCTTTTGATTTTGAAATTCTTTATAAGAAAGGAAGTGAAAACTCCTTACCTGATTTCTTATCTAGAGAATATATTCAAACATGACTTTTTTCACTCGTTGGTTAGGAGAAGAAGTGTTGATAACAATTCTTAAAATTCTTCCTTTTAATCAAGATATTGCTACCGTTATAATTGATGAAATCATCTATCAAAAAATGATAGCAGGTCATCCTTCCTATGAGTCAGAAATATCTGATGATGACAGAGATTTAATATCTGATGATGAAAGAGATTTGTCAATTTATGAAGGCTTATCAGATTAAAAATTGTTATATTTGCAGGATGGAATCCTCAAATTATAGAGGAAAAGGTAGGGGAAGAGGGGGAAGATCATCCCCAAATAAAAGATCATATTCGCAAGCATCCTCATATGGATCTTCGTCATACAGCTCCCCAGTTATACAAATGGGAAAGAGAAGTCTGGTTAATGAAAAAATTACTCAGACAACTTCTTCGATACATCTGGAAGATATTCCAGAAGATAATCCGTTGTATGCCCAGTTACAGGCATACTTGGGAAAACAAAAGCAAAGTAATACATTTGCAGATGTTGCCAAAGAGGAAAATGATGATATCAAATCCTATGAAAAAGCAGCAAAACGAGAAATGATATTTCTTGTTGAAAACTCTGAAATTCAGAGAAATGAAGAACCTTGGAAGATATTCCAGAGGTATTTGACTAATGGGTTATATTATCCGGGTGAGTCATACAAAACCCGTTCATATTATGAAACAATTCTGAAAGAAACAGGAAGTGCAGATTTTCAGCACTTTTCGGGTTATAGCTCGGATGAAAATGTTTATAACTTTTCAAAAATAATTATCAAACAGGTTATATCCATTGAAGAATGGGAATATCCACCATGAAAGAAAGGCAGATAAGTCTTAATAAAACAAGGATGAATTTCACCTACTGAGATTATATCCAAGCATTTGATAATGTGTTATATTATAATAATGATAAACAAAAGAATACTTGGTTTATCAAGATCTATTCAAAGATATTTGAACGAACGATCCCAAATTGGTTTTTAATATGGTGGTCAAAACATGGGCCAACGATAAAGATTTTACCAGAATCATTCTTAAAATTATACAAAGAATGGGCGAAGATTTCGCCAAGATTAAACGAGTTATATGGCGCAGATCATATCTGTTATTTAGAAAAAATTGATCAGATTTATTTCTTTATTGAATTCTCTATTCCTTGGATCCACAAATGGGCTCCAGAATTAGGTTATACAGATGAACAGGTTCCCTGTTTATACAGAATTTTTTACAATAATTTCTGGGACAAATTGATGAAGATTGATCCCAAGATAAAAAATTTATTTGGTCAAGAAATTTTGGACAGCATTGCTGTAAAAATCCAAGAATACACAGACCTTCCTAGCAAGGAGTTGATAGATGATACCGCGGTCAGGCATATTGCCAGGAAAATCTCCTTTCAAGAAGGAGATAAAGATGAAATGATAAATAAGTATTTAGAGGAAGTTAAAAGAAATTTACTCTCCTCCATAAATCAATACGAGAAATCAGATGCTTCAATGAATAGTGAAGCAAGTAATGATGATATCACACTGGACGCTCAGCCAGTAGAATCAGATCATATGACGGAAGAAGCTTTGGTTAAAGCAGAAGCGTTGATACGAAGTCTGCGAGGAAAAGACAAATAAGGAGACAGCTAAGGTCTTACCCACAGTAGAAATATTGTAGAGAAACCCAGAGAAGGGACTAGGGGGACCCAGATAAGGGACCCAAACTGTTGTACAAAGATTCCTTCTCTTTTTATAAATAGGCGAGTTTATTTTGGTAAGAGTAAGCTTTGTTTTGGGAATTCAGTTTTTGTCTCTCTAGTTGTAAACTCTCTCTTATAACATATTTCTAAAAATATATAAAATCTTCAACTTTGAAGGCATCTGGTGGATCGCTACCTAAGAGGTATTAATTTTTCTTCTTTACTTTTTCTTATCTCTCCTAGCCAGGACGATGTCTGGCTAAGTTATTTCATATCTATGTCAAATATCTAACTTCTGGGCTGTGTTAACCATGAAAATATACTAGACTCAATTTAGGTATAAAAGAGTTTTCAGTTCCGGTTGTTTTGACTTGGTTTCGAGATGGTTGTACAGTCAGATCTGAGTACTGTTCTTGTTGGTTCCGACTAGCAAAGCCGGGGGAGTAAGTCCCATTAAATGGAGTTAAGAAAGGGCAATTTATTCCCGGTCAAAAACTTCCAGTCATGGGCTAACTTGAATATGTATTCCGATCTGGACAGACCCCTTACTCGGGTAAAAGGGGATTTGACCCCAGTCCATACAGTCATTAAAACTAGATGAAAATTCTCTTATACTTCGGTTGTATATCCCTTGTACAGGTACTTCAATTGCGAGATCTATGTTGTTATGGCGGATTACCGCCCGATGACCAGATCCTGTCATTGTGGTATCAGAGCCTAGGAATTTTCATGGTAAACATGTGTTTGAAGAAGTGAAAATATTTGATATAGATAAGAACATCTTTTGTTTACGGAACATGGAGATTCAAATACTAAAAGTACTAGGCTACAGAAGGTAGATATACTTCAGAATTTTGATTTTATTGAATAAATGGACTATTCCTAAAGTCTCGATTAAGACTGTTTATGACTATGGATGGTTTGATAAACTGTCTTCGAAGCAATTAATAAAAACTACTGAACAATCTATTGCTTTAAATTCTTCGGAACAAACTATTCGTTTGTTGAATGAGCGTGATATTAACTTATATAAAAATCAGTTCAATTTTATGCATATTGGCATGGTGCAGATTGCATTTAAACCTTTTACTTTAAAAGGGTTACCTGAAACTTTTATGGCAGCTTTGCGTGATGCTAGAAATTATAATTTCAGGCAATCTTTGATAGGTTTGATAGAATCCACTGTTGCATATGGTCCAGTATATTTCAATACTTAGCCTAATTTGCAATTATCTCTTTCAGATGTGAATATTCTTGATGCTTTGACGTTAAATGTTAAAACGCATGGTTATAATTATGCGCTAGGTTCAGAACTTTTATGTTTGTCTTATAGAATATATTATCGTCTTTTGTCAACTTTGAATCCAAAGTGCAAGTTATACGATACTTCGCAGCAAACTGTATTGATGGAAACCAATTTTACGAAGTCAAAAATAACCACAAGAAGGACGATCTTGTGGGATGAAATCGATTTTCCGTCTACTTGGACTTTAAATTCAGTGATAGCTCCTGAGCAATTAACTAATGAAGTCAGTAATACTGAATATTCTCATATTTCTCAAAATCCTGATGGTAGGATAACCATCCAGTTTGATAATAGTTCTATTGGAAAATTTGATGATATATCATCTATTTATTCTAGACATTCGTTCTCAGATCAGAGAATGAGTCGTCCTATGGTAAATCATATTTCTCCTATTGAACCAGTTTATAACTTGGCTAGAAATCGGGCAGCTTCTCTTCATACGCTTTCTACAGAAAAACCTGTGGAAAAGGTAAAATCTACAGAGGTAATCAAGGTAGATCCTCGAACTAATATTGTGCAGGTGGTAAATACTCAGGGTGATATTCTCACTACTTCACAGATAGGTGATATACCTACGAATTCAGAAATGAGATTCGATCCAGACAGTATTTAAATGTTTGCACACTAGATTGATTTTAGTCCTGGTTCCCAGACAAGAAGTTATATTCAGAACGAATTTTTTAATAAAAAATGGAACCATTTTAAAACTTGGTTATTTAATACTTATAGCAAAGAAGATCTTCATAATATTTCTCAAGAGTTTTATGAAACTTGTGCTTTACATAATCAAATTATGTATTTTGTACCATGGTTTATAACCACTTATCTTCCTTTATATATAAATGTTTTGGAAAGATCTTACAAAGATGGGAGTGGAAATATTAATAAAGCAATTTACCCTCCTCAATCGCCTTTCATTTTACCTAATAATACATGTATTACTTTTGAAGCTTTTCAAAAATTTATTGATAATGAGGTTGCGGTTATAAGCGTGGCTGAAATTAACAAAATTATTTCTCAAAAAAATTATTTGAGTTTGTATGTTAAAGTTTTGGTGGGAGAACATATTAGTTCTCTTGATAAAAAGCTTGATGAATTAACTTCTTTGATAAAGGTAATTAGTAATAGCAAAAAGACGTCTGATGTAGCCTCAACTTCAAAAGGTATTTCAGATGCTCCAGTTGCCCTTGCTATTATCCAAAGGCCCCCTGAGATTCAGTGTTTTAAATTCAAATCTTTAAATGATTTAGAAGAACTTCTTGATGCGAAGTTTACAAAATTAAATCAAAAATTTCCTGAACTCAGTTTAAAACCAATTAATCTTTCTGAAGATTTTGTTGAAAAAATTGAAAATTCTTTTAATCATAAAGAAGAGATTTCTTCAGAGATTAATAAGCTTAAAGGTTATTTTAAAAATAATAAGGGATATGCTGATAAACCTCGCATGCGAACTTATTATTATCCCAGACCAACTCTGCAGGATGTTCTAATAGAAGAGCGAGATTGGAATCAGACTAATACTTCATACAGTGGGTCTGAAATTTATGAATGGAATCTGGATGGTTTAACGGATAGACAGCTAACTATACTGGTTCATCGCATGCTTATGTATGCTACAATTTGCAGAAGTGTTCAAAACACAGACAGAAATATTTGCAAAATGATTGTTGCAGGGTTTACTGGTCAATTAAGAGGCTGGTGGGATAATTATTTATCCGTGGAAGAAAAAGCGATGGTAATAAACGCCAGAGCAACCACTGAAGGGATTGATAACCTAGGTATGACTCTTGTCGCAAACAGAGAAGATGATGTTTATACTTTTGTTCTTACAATTTTAGAACATTTTAATGGAATGTATACTAACCAGTACGAAACTGTTCGTACTTTACTTAATGGTCTTAGATGCAGGACCTTGGGAGAATTTAGATGGTATAAAGATACGTTTATGAGTCGGGTTATGGAGTTACCCGAAAAAGAGTTACAATATTGGAAAGCCAAGTTTATAGATGGTCTTCCTTCATTATTCGCAGAGCGGGTAAGAAAAGCTCTAAGAGGAAACATGATAGAAATTCCTTATGGAGATTTAACGTATGGAAAGTTGATAGGGATATGTACACAAGAAGGTCTAAACTTGTGTAATGAATTAAAACTATCAAGACAGCTTAAGATAGACAAGCTGAAAGAAAAGAATCAATTGGGAGATTTTTGTACCCAATTTGGATTACCAGAAACCTCTGGTCATAGCAAAAAGAAAAAGGACAAGTATCACAGATATCCTTCGGATGATAGTCCGTATAAGAAAAAGAGATCTAGAAAAAGATGTAAAGAGGAACGGGAAGCTAGAAGGAGCTACCAAAAATCGAAAAGATTTGCCAAAAATCGTTCTAAAAAAGATTTGGCAAATATTAAGTGCTACAGATGTGGAAAGTTTGGGCATATAGCACCAAATTGTAAGCTTGAAAAGCTTAAAGCTCTTGAACTTGAATTAATGGATTATATTACCCGGGTGAGTCATACAAAACCCGTTCTTACTATGAAACAATTCTGAAAGAAACAGGCAGTGCAGATTTTCAGCACTTTTCGGGATATTGCTCGGATGAAAATGTTTATAACTTTTCAAAAATAATTATCAAACAGGTGATAACTATTGAAGAATGGGGAATATCCACCATGAAAGAAAGGCAGATAAGCCTTAACAAAACTCGGATGAACTTCACATATTGAGATTATATCCAATAATTTGATAAAGCATTATACTACAATAATGACAAACAAAAACATACTTGGTTTGTCAAAATATGTTCAAAGATATTTGAACGAACGATTCCAAATTGGTTTTTGGTATGGTGGTCAAAACACGGACCAACGGTAAAGATTTTATCGGAACCTTTCTTAAAGTTATACAAAGAATGGGCGAAGATTTCTCCCAAATTGAATGAGTTATACTGCGCAGATCATATCTGCTACTTAGAAAGAATTGATCAGATATATTTTTTCATTGAGTTCTCTATTTCTTGGATCCATAAATGTGCTCCTGAGTTAGGTTATACAGATGAGCAAGTTCCTTGTTTATACAGGATATTTTACAACAATTTCTGGGACAAATTAATGAAAATTGATCCCAAGACTAAAACTCTGTTTGGTCAAGAACTCTTGGACACCATTGCTATTAAAATCCAAGAATATACAGACCTCCCAAGCAAGGAATTAAATGATGATACTTCGGTTAGGCATATTGCCAGAAAAATCTCTTTCCAAGAAGGAGATAAAGATGAAATGATAAATCGATATTTAGAGGAAGTTAAAAGAAATTTGCTTTCCTCAATCAATCAATACGAAAAGTCGGATGCTTCAATGAATAGTGAAGCAAGCAATGATGACCTTCCACTAGACGCTCAGCCGATGGAATCCGATCAAATGACGGAAGAAGCTTTGGTTAAAGCAGAAGCACTAATCCGAAGTTTGAGAGGAAAAGACAAATGAGGAGACAGATAAGGACCTACCTATAAGTAGATAAACTTGTGCCAACCGTAGAAATACTATAGAGGGACCCAGATAAAGGGACCAACAATCCTGTACAAAGATGTTTTTTTCTTTTATAAATAGGAGAGTTTATTTTCAGAAAGAAGCAAGCTTTTTTCAGTTTTAGTTTTCATTCTCTCTCTAGTTGTAAACTCTCTCTTGTACTACAATTTTGAAAATTATAAAATCTTCAACTTTGAAGGCATCTGGGGGATCTCAACCGAAAGGTATTAATTCTGTTTTCGTATAAGTCTTTTAATCTGTTCTAGCCTGGACGATGTCCGGCTAAATTATTTCATATCCATGTCGAATATCTAACTTTTTGCATATGTTAACCATGAAGATATTCTAGACTCAATTTAAGTATGAAAGAGTTTTTATTCCGGTTGTTTTGACTTGGTTTCGAGATAGTGGTACAGTCAGATTTGAGTACTATTCTCGGTGGCTTCGACGAGCAAAGCCGGGGGAGTAAGTCCCTATGAATTGGAGTTAAAAAAGGGCAATTTATTCCCGATCAGAAACTGCTAGTCATAGGCTAACTTGAATGTATTCCGATCTTGACAGACCCCTTGCTCGGGTAAAAGGGTATTAAAACCCAGTTCCATACAGTCATTAAAACTAGATGAAAATTCTCTTATACTTCGGTTGTATGTCCCTTGTACGGGTACTATGATTGCTTGATCTAGGTTGTCATGGCGGATTACCGCCCGATGAACGGATCCTGTAGTTTCTTTATATTTATTTCTTCATATTAACTCATATTATTTATAAAAAACTTAATTAATAAATAATTTAAAAATAAACGAACACAAAGAATTGAATTTAGAAGTCGATTTTATATTTCTAAATACTATTTCTGAAATAGTTTTCATTTTCTGGAGATGAAGGCCTTCGAAAAATCGACTTCTAAATTCTGATGTTCAAGTGGAGCAATGTAAGTGTGGAAAATTTTGAGAATATAATGCAGCTTGAAAAAAAAATTAGTTTAGGAATAGATAGCCTCGACTTCTAAATTCATTTTGCGTTGGTTTATTTTTAAATTATTATTTATTAAAGGGACAAGGCTCAAATATGCCATCGAACTTTCAGAAAAGGCTCATTTATGCCATCCGTTAAAAGTTTGGCTCATCTATGCCATTGTTGTTAAAGAAAAGGGTCATCCATGCCATTTTTTTAACTCTGATTTTGCAAAACCATTTTTTACACCCCAAACAAGGTTTAACACTTTTCAATTGAAGTTTTTGGATCAAATGTACTCTTTTTGCTTGTTTTTCCCTAAAAACACCAAAAACACATGAAGAACATTAATAATTCCCAAATTTCAAACTTCTTTAATTCTTCACGAAATCACCTCAAATTTCAAGAGTAGTTTCCCTCCGAGCTAGATACCAAAACTCAATATCTTTTGAGCGCGGATTCAACCTAACTCAACAAGATCCACTTGAAATTTCTTCAAAGTTTCAAAACTTCAACATTCTTTAATGGTAGAATTTTCTCCACAACTTCAAATCATTTGAAATTTTGAATATAGACTCAAAAAAACACTAGGGAACAAAGATCTAATGTCAAAAACAACTACAAAAACATGAATCAAAACAAATTTTTGAAATTTTGAGACTGATTTCATTTTTTGGAATATTTTTTAATACGGGTGAATTTTTTAAACTGTACAAATGATTTAAGAATTTTGGTTTTTTAAAAAAAGAAATTAATGATATATGTAGCCGAAATTTGAGATGATTTCATGAAGAATTGAATATGTTGAAAATTTGGGAGTTGTTTATGTTCTTCATGTGTCACTGGAATCCTCAGTTAAAGAATTATGTTTCTCTACCTGAGATATCCTGTGATCACAAATCATTTGATTTTGTTTTAAATATTTTATCTCTTTTTTAAGATTCTCAATTTCATATTTTAAATCATCGAAAGACGAATCTCTTACTGGAACATTTATTTTATTTAAACGGTTATTAACCTCATTAATGGAATAAGGAGCCTGATATTCAAAGCTTCTGGGTTTTTCAAAAGTTTTTGAAGAACTTGATCCAGAATTATCTGCCAGATCAATAATCTTTTCCCGAAGTTTGTTATCAGTTACTTCCTTTAAAAGTTCTATCACATTATCAGATGTGAAAATTTTGACATTTAAATCTTAAAATTGTGCATGCAATTTGTAAAATTCATCATTTTCACAAACACAGTTATCACCTTTACAAGTATTACAAGTATTATCACAAACCTGTTCCTCATTAGAGAAGTCGAGTAAATCGACTTCAGCTTCAGATTCGGACACTGAATCATAATCGGATTCAGAACCAGAAGTATATAACAAACCATAAATTTTATCATGAAGATCTCCTTCTAGTTCCAGAGCTTTAAGCTTTTCAAGCTTACAATTTGGTGCTATGTGACCAAACTTCCCACATCTGTAACATTTAATATTTGCCAAGTCTTTCTTAGATCTATTTTTGGCAAATTTTTTTGACTTTCGGTAGCTTTTCCTAGCTTCCCGTTCTTCTTTAGATCTCTTATCAAGATAGCTTAAGATGATTTCATGAAGAATTGAATATGTTGAAAATTTGGGAGTTGTTTATATTCTTGATGTTTTTAGGGAAGAACAAGCAAAAAGAGTATATTTGATCCAAAAACTTCAATTGAAAAGTGTTAAACCTTGTTTGGGGGTGTAAAAAGTGGTTTTGCAAAATCGGATTTTAAAAAAATGGCATGGATGAGCCTTTTCTTTAACAGCAATGGCATAAATGAGCCAAATTTTTAACGGATGACATAAATGAGCCTTTTCTGAAAGTTCGATGGCATATTTGAGCCTTTTCCCATAATAAGTCATTTTTTATAATATGTGTTAACATGAAGTAATAAATATAAAGAAGGGAAAATTTGCCAAATCATAATTAATTTATATTTATTTTAAATTGGTTTAAAGAATGGTTATTAAAAAATCAAAATGAGGGAGATAGGCGTAATATCTTAAATCACAGAGGAGGTGAGTGTTATAGAGAGAAACCTGGAGGGAGGTCTCTGAAATTATCCCTAATCTTTTTAGTAAAGAAAAAAGAGCTGACATGACATTAGTTTTCTTTTATTAATGTTAAAAACAATAAACAATGTGCTACAAAAAGTAGAACTTGATTTGATTTACATATTAATCCCTCTAGGTTATGTTAGTTGTTATCATTATTAAAAATAGACGGTTCAAAATAATTGTCATTTTAAAAAATTAAAATATAATTGAGTATAATTTTTTCTAGTATATTCTTAGTAATAATTATTTTTGAAAGTATTAAACATTATCTATTTAGCAAGAAACCTAAGTAAAGAGCAGGTATACATATATACTTCAATATTATGATTACGTAGATTAACTCTCTTTTTATTTATTAAAAAGAGATTTAAAAAATTAATATTTAAAATAAATAAAGATAATAAATAACTATATGATAGTTAAAACACATAGTTTCAAAGTCGTGTAAATAAAAAATAACAAATTAAATGATTCAAAGGGATTACAAATTTAAAATTATACTGGTTCAAAAAAGCTCATGTCACATCCTTAAATATGTAGTTTTTCTTTTTTGGATTGAAGAAAGAAATTTCACCATTGGATAAAATAACAAAAATAGCATCTTATTAAAAATATTTATTTCATACTACTTGATCATTTATTAAATCAGGATAGAATTAATTCTGTTAAATATTTAATAAATTTTATAGGTTAGATTTAAATAGACATGTGAAGAAAATGAATTTAACAAGAACTCACATTTAGAGTGGGGCAACTATTGTGTTTAATACAACTTTTTTGTATTGCAATTCATAAAATTTGATGGGATTTTTCTAGTGTTTTTTACTTCTCTATTGGGAAGGAGTAAAAATATATACAAAAATATTTATATTTTCCAGATAAAATGTATTGATCAAAAATTATATTTACCAAATTATCTCTCATTAATTTAAGCATATATCTTTCATAAATAAATACAATTTTGTTCTCCTCTTCTGTTTTGTTTAGCTATATTTATGTTGATTAAGATCTTAATAATACTTCTTTTATTTTATGTTTAAAATTTTAGATAAAAATTAAAACTCAATTAAGAATTGGCACAAGTACACACCCCCCACTCCCTCCAAACTATAATTGAAATTCCAACAACATATCTTAATTTAACTAGGTCCTATTATCCTTCCAAACTCATTTTTTTTGTATTTTCGTACATTTTTTATGCAGATATGGAGCCAAGAGTAGTTGCAGTAATAGACACGCGTCACCACGTGTATAAATTATTATTTTTTTATAAGTTTTTTTTTAAAAAAATCCTTTTATTTTCTTTTACTTTGTATTTAAACTAATATAATACATATAAATTTTATTTATTGTTATCTTCTTTTTTTCTATTGATTTTATTTTATTTTTTTATTTTCCTTACCTTTCCTTTTGATTTAAACTCCAAAAAAATATCAACAAAGAGTTATAAATAATAATAATGATAAAAAAGATAATGTTAGATTGGAAAATTATCATTCTAGAGCACAGAAAATATTACTATATGTTACTCCCTCCGTCCATTTTTTATTTGTTCATTATACTAAAAATAGATATTCATTTTGACTTGTTCAATTTGAAACTCAAAAGATAATTTAACTATAGTTATTTCTCAATCCCAAAACATTGAATTTATTATATTCAAAGGGTGATATAGTAAAATTATTATTCTATTTATTGCTCCTTAAGAGATATGTCAAATTAATATTGGATAAATAAAAATGAACGGAAAAAGTTCTTCCAAGCACCAAAAATATGAAAGGAAAAAAAAGTAGCATCCAAATAAGTACCATGATAGGTCAAAGTGGCTAATTTCAAAGTAATGTGACTTTCCTAATGAAAAAACTGTGCATTCACATAAAGTGAGTCAGACTTCTACCGACCGTAGAGATTTTGAGTTTGAGTCTTCTTGGATACATAGTCATCTTTGTTATGGAGCGCTTTACCCCCAAGGTGGGACTTTCCGGCGCGAATTAAGATTTAATCGGGCTCCAATATGGGTACCGGACACTGAGTGGAAAACCAAACTAGGTGATACCCATTAATAATTTGTATTCATCATTAAAGGATGCGGTGCAGTGAACTAAACTATTCAATCTTTAACTAATGATATCAGGTTCGAGTTTTGAGTATAGAAATTTTTTTGATAGGAAGCGTATTCCTCTCGAATGAGGCCCTATGCAGCACAAATTTGAATTGATCGGACTCCAACACAAATATTAGACATCGAACTAAAGACCAAAAAGAATTTCTCATTTAATTACTTTACATCTACTTAATAATTAGATTTATAGTAGTTTTTATTTAATTCCTACATTTTCTTCTCTCTTTGTCCTGCATTTTATTTCTTTCCGGTCTGACAATTTGGCCTACTTATATATAATAATTTTGCTAACGGTAATATTGCAGTATCAAATAATTAAATTCTGAAACACGTACAAATGTTTCCTGTATAATAATAAATATAAATAAATCCAAAGACAAATGTCTGGGTCCAATCTATTGTCTACTTGTTCCAATAGGGTAAAATAAATATCGGTGGTTGTGGCATAATGGTATTGAGATCGAAATAATATGGTGTCATGCGAAATTAATAATTATAAATTTTAAACGATGAACTAACCAATCAAAACATGTTTACATTGGTCTCAATAATTAGACATGTGCTAATTGAAAGTGATGCATATAATTAAAGGAGAGATAATATATTTTATGTGGTTAACTTAACTATTTAATAGACGTCTAAGAATACATGCAAAAGTTTTTCAAAAATTTAAATCGAAAGTGTTTATTAAAAACACTTTATAATGTGTTCAAATTTTCAATTGAAACAAGTCCAAATAAAAATACACCAACAAACTTAAAGGGGCTATCGATATGTTAA
Organism: Solanum appendiculatum; assembly: GCA_018342035.1. NCBI lineage: Eukaryota > Viridiplantae > Streptophyta > Magnoliopsida > Solanales > Solanaceae > Solanum > Solanum appendiculatum. Next base: position 100,243 of record JAGDQO010001455.1, read on the forward strand.
GTGATTTCGATTGGTAATAAAATGTGGGTCCCGTGTGGATGATGTACACTAAGGGGTCGTTTGTTAGCTAGATAAGAAATAAGTTATCCACGTATTAATTTTCGTATAACTTATATGACGTTCCGCAGGTTCTTAAAATTTAAATAAAGATTTTTAAAATTTGTACTTAAATAAAATTTTAGATACTTAGGTGATTACAAATTTATTTTATTATTAAGAATTAAAAAATAAAATTGTTTTTTAAATAAAGTTTTTAAAATAAAATTTGGGCCCAAATTTAGCATGAGCAAAACACCACTGATTATATATGGATACGTTACATAAATCACATAGTGTAAAGATGAAATTACTATCTATCCCTACTTTTTTTCTAATTACAATAATCCCTTAAAATTAACTCAATCCGGATACGTTAATACATTAATACAGATACATTATTAAAATAAGGAATTTTCCAATCCAGATACATTAGTGAAAACGTGGATACATTAATACATTAATACATCAATCCAGATACATTAGTGAAAGCACAGATACATTATTAAAATAAGGGATTTCCCAATGCGGATACATTAGTGAAAGCACAGATACATTAATACATTAATACATATACGTTATTAAAATAAGTGATTTTAGAGATTTTTAAAAGATATAGGAAAATATGGAAAATTGTTTACTTAAAGCTGTATAATTTAGTAATTTTTCCATTATATATATAAGATCAAAATTATTTTTATACACAATAGATACTAAAATCTCTTGAGTTCTATGTGGTTGAATTCTTTACATTTTAAATCCATAACGGTGAGTAATACTAAATACTTAGTGAAATGACGGATGTGAGTCCAAACTGATTCGAACATCATAGATATAATATCTCTTTTTACAATTTTTATTAAAAACTAAAAAAACATATGTAATGTATAATATTAAAAAACTAAAGCACACAAACTACTACTATATTCCAATCAATATTTAAGAAATTCATCTTTTAAGTTGTAGTAGTATATAATATAATTAGATATCTTCTAAAACAAAATTTAATAATAATATTTGCAATGGTTAATTTCACATGTGAGGGTAGGACCCTCCACACAAGATTGTAATTTGTCCATATGCTTGTACATGACATGTGCCTTTTGAGTTATAGACCATTTCCCTTCTTTGGACACAAAAATAAAAGTTAAAGATTCCAAACACAATGTGGCAAAAAATAAAAATAAAAATGAATCCACGTGTCACAAAAAAAATTAATCGATTCGGATTTTGTTCTAATAACTAAAGTTATGTCAAACTTTTAAAATTTGTTTATTTTAAAAAGTATTATTTGTTCATAAGTATTTTTATATAACAACAATTTGTGATGGCCAAACTTTCATAAAGTGGTTCTAGAAAAGAAAATAAACTAGTATTTTTTTTTCATCTTTTGAAAAAACAAGTTTTCCTAGTATTAAGAAATACTTATTTTTTCTAAAAAAAACTCAACTCTCTGTATAATCACTTTTTCTTTTAAAAAAATAAGTATTTTTGACATCCCATAATTTTGGTCTAACGGACTAGAAGGAAGAAAAGTGATATTTTTTTCGGATTAAAGAAAATTAAACTCTAAGGAGTAGCCAATTTTACTTGCGTAACGATTTCACTAGATTAAACTTTTCCCGCTCCAATATGCATTTAATTTCTTAAATAAAGTTTATAAATTAAAAGCTAAGCAAATGGTACTTTGTATTATAACTTTTGATAGTAAAACTATCACTATTTTTGTTTCCCAAAAAATCACAGTTAAAGAAAAATAATGTATATCCCAAATTATTAAAGTTTTCAAAAAATGAGGTTACCATCAAGTGTATAGAAATTTAATATTTTGAAAAGTCGAATTGTGACATATAAATTAAATCATCGCAAAAGGAATCATAAACGCTCAACCATGTGCTAAATGTCATGTGCATACGAGGATTAATAGTGTTCCCACTTATATTTTTGGTGTGATTTAAATTCTCAATCTATCGATTGATGATGAAAATGCTCACCCAACTTAAACAAGTCTTCCTTGTTATAATTAATTGGGTGAATGTATCTATCTTTTGTTTTTACTTTATTTGCAGCTCAATAAATGTGTAACATTTCGATAAATATCTTTTTGAGATCTGTTTTATAATTCTTAAAAGAATCATTAAAATTTATATAGTGGCTAATCAAGGAATAAGGCCAAAGATGCTTGAAAGTTTGTAAGTATTCTATAAAAATGAAAAAAATAAAATAAAACATATGATGATAAAGTTGGAATGACAGGTATTACTAACATTTAATCAAATTGACCTCACTGCATTAAGTGATGTATATGCTTAGTTTGTTATTAGTCAATTATATATATACTAGATCATAGATGGGTAAGCCCGTGCAATGCACGGGCCCAACATAATACACTAGTTATGAAAATTTGAAAATATTACAACGTTATTAAAAATTAAAGGTTTTTTTTATGTACCTTTATTTACAAACATGAAATTGTAAAAACTAAACATATCTTGTAAAGTTAATGAAGCTTATTTTATGGTATTTGAAAACTCCAGCATGGGTGATGTAAACTCGAGTGACCTGAGAGGTTTCAAAGGAGGCTTCATAATATAGACAATGTATTTTACCTATTGCTGTTGCCAATCAGAAACATAAATGGCCTTTATTGATAGGTGGACTAACCTCTTCCAACTGTTCGACTTTCGTGAACTAAGTGTCGAATTGAAATACCTAATTTGAGAATCTGCGAAGAAAAAGGCAATAAATGGGATGCAGTGCAGCTGAGGTATAATGACATGCTTCTAACTCCAGAAATTTAAAGTAGAATGAAAATTACCTCCAATTTCAATAGTGAAATGTGAAATTGTCTAATTTTCGATCAACTCATAAAAGTGTCTTCTTTGCCAACAGTGAGAATGGGAGAATGAAAAGTAGTTGATTTATGAGACACTGGAGGATTGGAAGTGATGGCCTCAACTGAAACAACATGATGTAACATGTATCAACATTAAAGAAATAAGTGATGTGTGTGTGATAGATCTCAAAGAACATAACAGAATAGAAGCTCAACCTAATCAAATGGTGGGGCAGCACTGATTGATGTTGACTCGTCAAATGCAACAATGGCATCATCTGCTAGGGAACGCAGAACTTGAAATAATGAGATGAGATCCCCAAAATCTCTATTGCCTTATATTGTCCACCTAGGAGGTATAAATCGGACACCACAGGCTCGACAATGACAAGTCTGAGATGATGCAAAACTTGGTTGTGAAGAAGAACCTAGAACACATAACATAAGATGAGCATTTAGTAAAACAATAAATGATGGAAAAAAAGACAACAAATGCTTTGGACTACTTGTATTTGATCTTCGGTTCATCTAGTAAGAAAGTTCTCCACAAATGTCAACGCATTTTCAACTATGGTATGTCTAGTATTCCTATAATCACCTCATTTTATCATATCGCGTAGGCAAAAACTTCAAACATACCATTCATTTCTCGCGTAATATCGTTTCGTTTCATGTCACGAAGAAGAAGGCCAACATTATCACCAACCTAATTAAAAATATTGAGGAGGGAAAAACGATCAGTTAATGCTGTATGAAACTCTTACAAAAGTGATTAAGATTAAGTTAGATTTTTACTTGTCCATGATCCAAGATCTTCTTGAACATTTCAACACGAGTAACTGCAGATTTTAAAGTGCCCTATAAAAGAAAATTGATGTTAGAAACATGTGTTACAAAGACCAGAATTACACACTTTTAACAAGTACCAGATATTTAACAAAGGAATTAGAGCTGTTAAAACTTCAAACCAACTAAGATTGTCATTTGGATCAAGCATCGTAATCATCCGAAAAAAATATAAAATCAGGCCTCAGCCAAAGCTTATGAATAGAACAGGTCGACTCGGACTCTCCAAAATTGTTGCCGCACCGTGTCGAATCCTCCAAAAATGCACTACTTTTGGAGGATCCTACACACACCAGTCCATATTTTTGAAGAGTCCGAGCAACATAGGGTCGTGAAACCTGACAATTATATAATACAACCATCTAACCATTTGCTTTTACTTTTAACAGATAAGATTATATATAATTCTATCCAGTAGCTCATAATGCCAATAAGATAAAGCAAAAGTTACTTGCTTATTAATCAAGTGATGACAATCATGTTATTGTTGTCCTCGACTGTTTCAACAGAAACAGAGAGAACAAAAAGATATAATCCAGAAAACTACCCCTAGAAACTAATAGTCAAATTATGAAATAACAATTGCCTCCCCAAATGAAGAATAAAAACAAAAGGACTACATGTTACCTGCATCACTCCTAAAATCTCCACATCTTCTCCAACTTTTATGGTTCCTTGTTCAACACGCCCAGTAGCAACAGTTTCACGTCTCATGCAGAGGTACCATTTCATTTATCTTATGCACTCCAAAATTCCTTATTCTTAGCACTGAGGGCTTTCCTTTATTCAATTATCTCAAAAGGCCATTTAATTATAGCCGTCACATTCCCACAAGAGCATAAATTAGAAAAATTTGACAACTAACAAAATGGACCATGCAATTGACAATATCAACTTACTAAAGCTTGCTGAATTTGCGTAGACCAACAAATGCAGTAACCAAATCACCTCTGACATCTAATTTAGTTGACAATAAAGCCAAAGTCTTCACCTCTTTTAGTAAAAAAGTAAAAAAAAAAGTTAGGAGATATAAAAACCTCGATTGTTTGGTAAAATACATACATGATTTCAGTGCAATCATTGGACACATTACAATTAGTAAGTTATCCAACCAGTTCTTATCATCAAGATCTATAGCTTCCTCATCATTAAGCATTTGCAGAAAAATAGTAATGACAACACGTCTAAGCAATTCCTGATTTTGTTACAAAGAACATGTACTGCAGAACAAATTAAGAAAAAATTGGCATTGTACCTCAACAATTAGTAAGTCATCCAACCAGTCCTCATCATCAAGATCTGTAGCTTCCTCATTATTAAGTATTTACAGAAAAATAGTAACGACACCACGTCTAAGCAATTCCTGATTTTGTTCCATTGTTCCACGTCTAAGCAATTCATGTAATGTCTAAGCAGCTTGACTCTTAAAAAAAGGAGCAAAATCAGCAACATAACAAATTACTTGCTATGTATCAAACTACTATTATAGAGTTACTATACTCACATGAAGATTACGCCAATTTCTTGCTCGAGAACATTCAGTTAGATTGTCTACAATCCTATTATTGAAAAAACTATCCATGTCAAGATTGTAATGATCATCATCGTCTGCATAATGTTCCAAAAAAAATTAAAATGTAAATCGTATAACTATGAGCTAAAACATTTCTTCTAGTTTGAGACGTATTATATTACTGTTAACTATTAAAAACATGATCCTGTAGGCGGCTGACTCCACCCAAAATGGCGTGATATTTGGTAACTGCTCAATCAAAGCTAAACCAACAGTAAAATCTCTCACCATCTCTGGTAACTTCTCAAAGTGTCATAAGAAAATCATCATCACATGGGTAAAATCAAATTCTGTAAGATGAGTTTTTTAATCCATAGATATCTTTTATCAATCATTGTATACACCCTTCCCCTCATTGCACACAAGAAACTCCCAAGAATACGTTTGTCCCTCTCTTAGTGGCTTATATATAAGCAAATTTCTATCGATATCATCAACTTTAAGTTAAACCACTATTTCAACCCTCACTACATTATAGGGAAACCTAAAAATGTGTATAGTATCTCTTTATGTTCCAAAAACTTTCCACGATTTGAAATTTGCAGGTCCAATTGGGAGTATGAGTTGTTATTCGTTCAATATTGAATATCTTCACAATAATATGGGCAAGAAGAGCCAGATAGCGACATAGCAGTAGGCTAATAACATCGAATAACATGTGTTGCAAATGGATATTGGGATTCACATAGCATGGGAAAAAGAAAATCATTTATTTAAATGACAAATCTCACCAATCATAACTAATATCATGTGGTTAATGCTAAAGTTGTTTCAGGTAAACTAACACAAAGTATATATTAACTTACTTGCTAAAGTTGTTTCAGGTAAACTAACACAAAGTATATATTAACTTACTTGCAAATTTTGGAACGGCAAGGCAGCCAAAGAGCATAAATAATATCAACTATTTGTCAAAACACGCGTTAACCATCAATAGTTCGCTTCTCTTATGTCCATAAATAGCCTGCAATCATAGATATGCCCATCTCAGATTAGTTAATCTAAATAATATATATTTGTTCGAATAGGGTAAATAAAAAGAAACACTTTATAGAATTTATGTGGATTCAAAAAATGTTTTCTGATGGACAACTCGTAGGAGGTGAGAAGGGCACTATCAAGTTCTCAACTTGTATATGCACAATCTTAACTAGTGAGTCGAGTACAAACACATAAAAATTAAATCGAGAAAGCAAATGAATGAAGCAGATTCTAATGGATAAAAAATAAGTTAAATAAGTTGAGAATATGTAAAAGTCAAAAAATAATGAATAAAAAAAGAGAAAAATGTTGTCAAATTGCCAAAAATGACTATTGGTTCTTCCTGTTGTTGTATTCAAGAGTATGGCAATTACTTTGTAAATGTATTCTCGCTAATTTTGCAAATGTATTCTCGCTACTTAACAACTTAAAAACAACTTTCTTAACATAAAACTTATTTTACTTTCTCTTTCTCATCTAACAAAGGGCTGAAGTTATCAGTAATGACAGAGTTTACTATTAGCTCTAGAAAAATCATGTAGAAAGGACTTGCATTCCAAGTTGGAATGAGCGGTCAAGTGTCTAATTAACTGAAAATTTATAACACAATCAGATCATCATAAACTACTACAATAACAACAATAACATACCTGTGTAATTTCGCAAGTGAGGTATATGGAGGATGGTGTGTACATAACTTTACCCCTAGGCCTTAGCATGTCAAGGTAGAGAGACTACTTTCGTTCGACCGTTAACTCAAATATATAATTATAATAATCTATGAAAAAAAGAAAATCATAAGTGCAATGATTATAAATAGAGCCTAACATGCACCAAAACATAGAAGCACATATAAGAATCATATCAGACATAAATGGAAAAAAATGAGCTTAAGCTCAAACAACTCATCCAGATCACCCTCACAATGAGCCAATGAAAAGGGATTGAGGAGAATAACCTTAAAGGCGAAGAAAATATATAGCCACTTACAATCCAAAGACACATTTTGCTCGTCAAAACTCATTAAACCTGCAAAACCCAAAGAAAATCATCGATAATAGAAAATGAAACCAATATTCTCAACTGTGAAGAGAACACAGCTCGACGACAGTTGTATTATACATAAAATGTAGTTAGCAAATTGTAGAAATGAAGAAGTGGAGATTTGATCATCACTTATTCTTCAAATAAACTATAATCATACAACACTCAATAGAGAAAAAGAGAATCAAATGAACGAAAAAGAATCTAATCGATCAAAATTAGTTAAATAAGTTGAGAATATGTAAAATACTAAATAATGAATCACAAAAGAGGAAAATACTGTCAAATCTCTCACAAACTTATCAATGGGATAAAATTTCTGAGAAAAAAAGGGGAGGAAAATCGCCAGAAATAACTATCAACTGCCATATAGTACTAACCTTTGAGAATTTTGCTCACAGAGCCTTTCTATATTCTCATTGAATTCTTCCTAATACAATCTAGACCTAAGAAATTGAGACGAAATAGTGAATGAGTAGACATATGTGCAAAATTAGTTAGAGTTAAAGGAAGAGCGCCAAAAGCTCACAAGATTTCTGATGAGATTTACATCATTCTCTTTCTCTCTTGTTGCATCCATTTCATAGTGATGGGATTCATGTTAACTTTTCCCAATTTCCAAACCAAAAACACGTAAAAAGTAACAAGACAATTTTGACGTTAATAAATAAGAAATCAATATCTCATCCAAAAAATAATTAAATCCAGAAACTGGAAGGAAAACCCCATAAATTTAAGATTAGAATGAGAAATTACCTCCAATTTCGGTAGTCAAATGTGAAATTTCATCACCAAATTGATGCACCAGCTCGGGAGACGAATCACTCTTCTCTAATTTTTCATCAATTTGCTCTCCCTCTCCGAAAATGTAACACCTCAATTTCTAAGTCTCTTTTTCTCCTTCTCCGCCAAGAGTGAGAACAAAAATAGAAAAGAAAAAGATGACGGAAAATATGAAAAACTGACCAAAGAACCACAACAAAACAATTGAAAACATTAGGATGTAGGACACGTGTAGTGCACATGTTTATTTACCAGTGAATAGAGCTCAATAGTGTAGTATGATTTTCAATGCTATTGGTACAACTTTGTAAAGTTGTGTTGGTACTTCACCTTGTTGGCTTATATATAATAGTAATATATATAAAGCCAAAGGGAAATGGTTCCGGCTAGTGATTTGATATAAAGTCGAAGGGAAATGGTTCTGGCTAGTGATTTGCTATAAAGCCGAAGGGATATGGTTCCGGCTAGTGATTTGATATAACGCCGATGGAAAATGGTTCCGGCTAGTAATATTGTACCGAAGGGAAATAGTTCCGGTGAGAGTTTCATTAATGTGATTTAATGCCTTTTGATACTTGTGATTGATCTATTTGGTACTTGTTAATGATCTACTTGTTATTTGTGAATTGGCATATTGATACGTGTTGGTTATTGAAACTGGGACTATTGAACTGTGTAGTTAAGCCTTGTGAACTGTGTATTGTGAAACTGTTAGGTTGTGCTGATTTTCATGTAGGTTGTAGTTTGAGGAGGTTCGGTTGGGATGAAAGGAGTATTCGACTTCTAGTTAGTTTACTTGTTTATTAGGTTGCTTGCTGAGTATCGTGTTGTTTGGTAATCATTCCTTAGTTCTACACTTGTGTAGGTTCCGAGCCCGACACCGTGTGATTGCTCTTCTTCTTTTTCCATTCCGAGACTTGTTGAAGGACTTTGGGAGATAGTTGCTTGTCATCTCGGCGGGCCTCTTTTCCTTTTTGTTATGTTTTGTTCTATTTGAGAAACAAAGACATTGAGACTTGTAATTATTTTCATTTTCACACTTTATGCTTTAGTGGCTTGTACACGTGACAACTAGGTTTTAGGGTTATTTTAGAATGAATAAGTTTTCCGCTTTTATCTTGTTTTTGCTTTATCTTTCCGTATTCCCTTCGTTTCGTTGGGTAAATGCTGACTTGTCTTGGTGGGAGTAGACAAGTGTCATCACGTCCATTTTTGGATCGTGACAATTTACGACGTAGTCCTGGACATAAAAGCGTAAGTTTTGGGCGTAAAAGCATACTCCCCAGTCATTAAATTATTATTTTAAAAATATTTTTATTATAAATCATGTTTTTTATTATTGGTATAATAATATTTATATTTTATGCTATCATATTTTTATTTTGTAGAGATTTTTTTCTAAATATATAAATAAAGAAAGCAACTTCAATAGAAAATGACTCTGTCATTAATAATTTTTTTTAGATAATCATGCTTGAAATTTGATAGGATAGAGATTTCACAACACAATGTCCCTAAGACAACTTTATTCATTTTTTAAATCATATTCATTGCTCTTACACTTTTTATCATTTTCCTTTTTTGAAATATATAAAAAATGATCACTGCAAATAATAGTTGAGGGTGAGAAAGATTAATTGATGTGGAGAGCAATGATTAAATGTTCGATGGTTTTATTTTAAAGATTATCTCGATTATTATCATTTTTTGTGTTGTTATCTTTCTCAAATAATAGTTATAATATCTATATTATTAGTAATTTATTTAAATTTATTGAAAAAAATTATTGAACACTTTAATTTGCTTATTTTCTTAGTAAGAAAATTATAAAATTTAAGATACATGAGATATACATTCTGTATATACACCTCGTATTTTAGAGCTTATGTCCTTATCCCATGCTACATAAAGTACCTCGCCTCGTACTCCTGTCTTTTTAAACACGACTAGCAATTCAAGGAAATTGGACTAGAATACCACGTTGGTTCTGAATCAGTATACAACTTTTTAGTGTCATTTATTTAAGGATAAACTACATAATCAAACATACTTAACTACCATATATACATATTTTACCTATAGTTTAAAAATATTACTTATAATACTACTTTTTAATAATTATACCATATATTTTTAAAAGTTAAATCAGATACACAAATTCCTTAAATATGGTATTGAATAATTATCTTAAAATTTAAACTCCTAAATTAAAGTTACATTAACAATTCAAATTCTCATCTTCCACCATCAATCTTCCTCCCTTCTCTCCACCCACCTCCTCCACCACCATTATTGGTCTTATTCCCTTCTCTCCAACCACGTTCTCCGTCATCATTACCGGCCCTCTATTGTTGCTAATGCACAATCCGAGCAACAAGATGATTCAAACAGAACTGTAAACAATATTTTAATTATTCAATTGTGTTTTTTCTTTAACTGTAGACGGCTAAAATGTGATTGTGAGGTATATGTATAGTATTCATCTATTATTTAAGCGATAGATCTTGTATATGAGCTTTTGTATACGATTTTTGAGATGTATCTGATGTTCGATTTTGATGTATCTCAATTTTGTCATGTATTTTACTGAATAAAATTTATGTATCCATATTTTGTTATATTTCCTAGTGAAACAGAATGTATGTATTTTGATTCATAATGTGAATCTGATTTTTGAAGAGGAATGTATGTTTTTCAGATATGATTTTTACAGATTTGGTGTATTATTTATTGGTATCTCAGTTTTGATATTATTTATTGGTATCTCAATTTTGGTATATATATGAAGTCTGACCAGATACAGTAATCAAAACCTTTTATAAAAGGATACAACGCTATAAATAGATACATGAACTCATTCTCTGTTGACTTATGCATTCTGGTGACTTATACATGAACTCATTCTCTACTGACTTAGTTATAATCGTTGAGGCTGCAAGATACATGCTTAAATATATAATATACAACTTATATATTTAACACTATCCTGAATTCTCTATACAGATACTCACAACGATTCCGAGATACATGCCGAACAAATTATACATGCTACACAAATCATTACTCTTAAACATCAGATCGTTAATTTTAACAATGATGTATACATTATTTGTCCGAGGTACACACTATATAATTATGACACTTTTTTTCAACAATATTGTGATATTCGCCATTTGCAAAAAAACCTTGAAAATTGAAGATTCAAAGAAAGGATTTGATGAAGAAGATGAAGTTTATAATTTTAGAATTAATAATCTTTATGATTTAGTTTTTTTATTAAAATGGGTAACAATTGATACGGATAGATCCACTAAATCCGTTTTGTTTGTTAATTTCCCATTATTTACTCCTTTAATTAAGGAATTAAGTTACAACATTTAATTCAAATCAATTAAATCACGTATCTCATCCTTTTAAGTCTGATAGATACATGTATCCAACGGCTTATGATACATGTATCCGATAGCCGAAAATGGTATAGAAAGTAATATTAAAACTATCAGAATTCCTAGTAATTAGGATCTAAAGTAATGAAATTTATGTAGTTTATCCATTTATTTAATTGTTCTCATATTATATTCTACACCCTTACTATTTATTGTGATTTATAATTATTTAAATTGAAAATTAATAATTATACACTCATTATTAGTCGACTGAATTTAGAGAGTGATTGATTAAAGTTTAACAAGCTCAATATAATTCACATATTCACCCCTCTTGTACTTTCAGATTTGAATATCCGATGAGTTCTTTAAGAAAAATTAGGCAAATCAATTAATAGGAAAAAATCATAGTAGATTGTATTCATATGAAATATAGTATTATGTGTTTGTCTCGGCTATGATTATTAAAAATAAATAAGTATCACATAATTGATTAAAACATAATAACATTTCTTGAACTGTTTTTCATCATATATACAATATAAGTCAAAGACCAAACAATAATTAGGATTTGAAAAAGTAATTTTAATAACTTTTCTGGAGCTGAACATTGGAGCATAAACGATTGCCACAAAGGAATTAAATTTGGACCAAAATATATGAAGTAAGCGTGGAAGTGAGGCTTGCCACACAAAATATATTCAAGAAAGATAGATTTAAGTATCTTGACCCTATAATTCAGAGGAGTGGAGACATTGACGATGACATCACACAATGTATTGGTGCGGCGTGGATGAAGTGGAGGCTTGGATGCAGAATCTTGTGTGATAAAAAGGTATCACCAAAACTCAAAGGCAAGTTCTACAGAGTGGTGGTTCGATCGACATTGTTGTATGAGACTGAGTATTGGCCAGTTAAAAACTCTCAAGTCCAGAAGATGCATGTTGTGGAGATGCAGATGTTGAGGTTGATGTGTGGTCATACTAGCAGCGATAAAATTAGAAATGAAGATATCTGAAATAAGATGGGAGTGACCTCCGTGGTGGACAAGATGAGGGAAGCGAGATTGAGATGGTTTGGACATGTAAAGAGGAGAAGCATAGATGCACCAGTGAGGAGGTGTGAGATGTTGGTTATAAAGGGTACGAAGATAAGCAAAGGTAGGCCGAAGAAGTATTGGAGAAAGGTGATAAGACATGATATAAAGCAACTTCTGGTTACCGAGGATATGACCCTAGATATAGAAAGGTGTGAATGACACGTATTAGGGTAGAAAGTTAAAAGGTGGTGTAGTATTTCTTACTTAGGGTGGTTGGAGTTTGCGATGATACTAGTTGTATTAGTGCAGTTTTCTCATTGTTTATTAATGTTTTTTTTATTAATCTATCCTAGTATATATGGTGTTTCAATTATCACATGATTTTATTGTTGTTTTGACTCATCTCTAGTAGGCTTTTACATTGTTTCCTTATTATTTGCTACATTCTCTTCATTGGCTCCTTCGTCTTTATACCGAGATGTGTGTTGCACTTGAGTTGAGGGTCTTTCAGAAATAGTCTCTCTACCTCCACGAGGTAGTGATAAGGTCATCATACATTCTACCCTCCCTAAGCCTCACTCGTGAAATTTTACCAGGTATGTTGTTGTTGTTATATTCACTAATTACTTGATAAGTAAACTAGTTGAAACACATCGTGTGCATAAACACATCTTTACTGGATAAAAAGACGGGATTTAATGGCATATTTCATTTTGTTCTTTCGGATTCAAGTTGATCGGATCTCATTATCTCTAAGAGTCCCTGTCCTTTTTGGGCGCTTGAATTTTCACTTTATCATATGTAGTACATACTTAATGAAACATGAATTTCAATCTTTTTCTTAGTTGAAAATGTTCTTTGCATATAATATACACGAGGAGCCTGACTATTACTTATAATATACTTGAACTTGTTTTTTTTTACCAGAGTAAATGGAGTAAATAATACGAAAAAAATAAGCTCAGAAAGTGATAGGACCTTTGCATAGTTTGAGGGATAAATAATATAAAAAATGTTCAGAGGGTGATAAAACTCTCACATAGTTTAGATACGTAACTGTAACTGATAATTTCACCATAATTTTAAGTAATTTTTTTTTGTCTTATTCCTAAATAATTAAAATAGATATATTAATTATCTCTCTCTTTCTTTTTTGGGATGGGGTTTTGGGGGTGAGGAGGAGGGAGGGAATATTGGAGAAGGATATATATAAGCACAATTTTGTCCAAAGAACTTTATATGGAAAGGACACATATTTATTATATTGCAACATGCATAGGGAACAATTGTTGCTATCTCAATGTGACATAGCTCATGGACCCTTTTGGCGTTTTCATTTTCATCAATGTTTAATACTAGTGTCTTCATGTTCAATTGGCATATGCCTTTTTTTCTTTTTGCCTCTTATCCTAACTGCATATGAACAGTGGTTACCTTGCATACTCTTTTTTTATAACAGTAATAACAATAATATATTTAATGTAATTTTATAAATGAGATTTATAGATATATACAAACAATATCTTTATTTTGTGTAATGTAGGTAAATTGTTTTCGACAGATCCTTGGCTCAAGAAAGATATTTTTAAGAATAGGTTAACCAAATACAAAAATAAAAATTATGATAAAAATATTATAAAAAAGAAAAATACTAACAAGAAAAATAACTCAAGTAACAACAAGGGGGGCAAAATTATGTGGAGCTGAGGAGGTCCATCCAAATCCCCTTCATCAAAAAAATTACATTGTATATATAGAGCCAAATTTGTGTTTGAGGTATATATTATAAATATTGAACCCTCTTAGTCCAAACCCTAAGTATAGTTCAATTCTCACTAGACAAATCTTTTCGAGTTTATTAGCTTCAAAGTTGAGAGTGTTGGACACTTGAGCATCGCATGTCATCTAAGTATACTAAGTTTTGATTAATTCGATGTGATTTAATTTATACTCCACTCAAAGACTCTTTATTTATTTGTGATGTAAAAAAAAAGTAGGTCAATTCATTAAGATCTCGCTATACGCTATCTGAAAAAGAGTTAAAACAAATTAAATTTATTTGCATGTAATTTTATTTTGCATGTAATCATAATTCAAATCTCCAACTTTATGGTGACACAACCATAATTATGATATTTATGCCAAGTTTCTTACAATGATTCATGAAAATGAATTGAGAAAAAAAAAACTCACAACATAAATATTGATTGAGAAGGACTAAGGGATCATTTGGTCGTGAGTTAGGAAAGTGTACATAAGTTCACTTATATCTGATGCGACTCATTCATATCTAATTCGATTCACTCATTTATCAGTATTATTAGTGTGCTTACTTTTTCCGAATTCCTTTGATGAAAATTATGTCTTTATCATTAATAATAATGGTAATAATACAATGTTAGGAGAGTAAACTCCATTCCTTTAAGAGCATCTTTTCAAATAAAAAAATCTTTTACATGCTCATGATAAACTTGCCGTAGGTGATAACCGTTAGATGAAATTCCATCATCTTTAACGAAAAGTTACGAATTTGAGTCCCTAAGAAAAAAAATCCATAATTGGGGGTGTGTTCCCTTCATATATAGGTTCTACATGATATAAATTTGAATTAGTAGAACAGAAAATGATCACATTTTTGCTTTTACTCTCATAAATAAGTTATATTTATTTAAAAAAGTATATTTACCCCTATAACATTAAATCTCCATTTCTTCAAACATAAATGCCTTTTATCCAACTTATGCATCATATTTGGCCTCATAGTCTAAAAGAAATCATATTTATCTCTACTGCCTTAAATCCTCATTTTCAAACCTTGATTTTCTATGTGGCATTAATTATAGTGCAATGACAAAGGTTAAGTTTATTCCACTCATTAAATTAAAGATTGTTATTAGTTGCAGTTTTCTATTAAAAGTAATCTAAAAGTGAAATTTATTCATATTTAAAAAATGAAAAACGTACTTTAACTTATAACATATTACAACATAAAGGTCGATCAAGTTTATTTCCTTTTGACCTAACTCCCAAAGAAGAGATTGAATACAAGAATGTAAACTATTTAAAGAAAAATAAAGATACAAGAAAGGAGAAGGTGATTTTGGAGAGAGTTCTGATCCTTTTGTTTTTCTAAGAGTGCTTTTTTATAAGTCAAAAATACAATTAGCTCTAGGCTTATTGGGATAGGTTGACACTAGGCTCGAGACTGACTGTTGATCTGCCTGAGATTTTTTGTGAGGGTGATACAGTTGTAAAATGGTTTGTATTCGAGGAGGGGTACGACAAGCTATCCTGTCATGAGCAACATTGGTTGCACCGAGGCAATACCAGTCCAAGTCATGTTGAGGATGTGACCCACATAATTTTTCTGAGCCGAAATAGACATGATCAACGCCTATCCGGTTATGACTCATCCACATGTCATGTTATGATTCATTCTTTTTGCCAAACATGGTTTTTTTCTCCGATACATAAACTAGAGTAATTTGATATTTTAAAATTATAATTTAGATATTTAAAAATTATATGATAAATCTATAAATTACAATACTTCTTATATTAATATGATGAAAAAATACATCTCAAAATATTAATTAAAATTAAAAATGGCTAGTATTTCCTCATTAAAAAGTTTTCCCTTCTACATTCATTTCCTCAATAAAAAGTTATCCCTTCTGCATTCACTTTCCAATTTATGGATCTTATCACCAACAAAAGTAAATTAATGTAGTTTCTAATAAACAAAGATGTGCATAAATCTTTCCATCAATCACGCTCCATTGAGCACAAAGAACACCTTGCCATACTTTGATTAATTTTTTATATATAAAATGAAAAGAGTCATACCGTTGTTGTTGGGAGACAAAAAGTGTTTTTTTAGAAAAAAAAAATACTTTTTTTTGAAAAATCAGGTGTTTGGAAAATCCTTAAAAGTGTTTTTAAATAGAAGCAGAAGCAGTTTTTCTGCTGTTGGAAAAAAGCTAAAAATTTCTGCTTCTTAAAAAAAAAAAAAAAGCAGAAGCAAAAAATTATTTTTTTGAAGACTACAATATCCCTTACATATATTTACCAATATATCTCTTATTAATTAATTAGCATATCTCACAAGTTTGGTTAAGCTTCAATAAAAAAATTTACTTTTTATTTTTATATAATAAACTTTTTAAATTTTATTTGTGTTTATATATTATTATTTATATTTTATATTTTATATATTATTTTACGTATTATTCAAAAATTTAAATGAGACTTTCAATATTTTCACTCCAGTTTGATATGTACAATTGAAAGAACATTTGGAGTTTGAAAAAATAGATTTGCTCTCTTATGCTCGATGTCATCTTTTGAATTCGATACTCAGGTTCATCTTGTTATAAGTACTATGGCTATACATAATTTCATACGACGACATTTTATAACTGATAAATACAAATTGCTTTTTTTGAAAAGCACTTTTTAGAAAAGCTATTTCAAAAAAGCACTTCTAAAAATAAGCAGTTTTTAGCAGTAATGCCAAACATGCTCTAACTATTATACACTTATAACAATAAATATTTAAATATTATTTGACTGTCATAGACAATAAGCTATTCCAAAAAAAACAAATTTTATTTTATTTTAATGTTATAAAAACTAAACAAAAGAATATTTAAATTTAAAATCTTAAAAATATTCATATTTCAATAATTAAAATTAAAGAAAGATAATAAATAATTTATAAATTTATAACTAAATGTATAAAAATAAATAAACTCTAAAGCACAATTTTAAAGTTACTTGAAAATTTAATTCTTTCAAGATTGATTGAAGAAATCTATAATTATAGTTTGTTTAGTAGATTTCCACTCTTTAGTGGTCATATAAGGCTTGAATTGACGAAAAGTTGTGTCCAAATTTTTAGTAAAAAGATATTCAATAACTTTTTCTTGAATGAAATTTAAGTATTTAATAGTTGATTTTTCAATCTCAATCCAGGTAACGTAAGTATTTTCTTAGTAGAAGTAGGGTATTTTAATTTGTTAATAATAATAACAATAATAATAATATATTCAACGTAACTGCACGACTAAGTAAAAAAATGTGTGAACCTTACTATGATCAATTAGTTGAATTACTTATTATTTAGGATTATGATATCCATATAACTTGATTAGGCCATGTTATGATCTAATTGTTTTTGACTTTCCTTACACCATCAAAATCACCAAAAGTTACTTTTTTCAATTTATATTTTTGGAATTTAGTCCTCTCTTTCATTTCAATCTGACTAGGATACAAGATGAGTAATAATTTTCTTTTGTCCATTTACAATTTTAATAGAATAAAATAACTCTATAAGATTTTAGGTATTTTATTTATAAGTTTTTTTAAAAAAAATTATTCTCAGACAACAAGGATCATATAACATATGAGTTGTCTATAAAGCCCCTAAACTTCAGATTCAAAAAATGGTACAATTGATAAACTTGAGAGTTAAGTAAAGTGAAGATCCATTTGGAAATATGTGTATTGAAAAAGGCTACACAAAAAATATATATGTATTGAGAAAATAATACATGTATTAATTGTGATGTTATTTAATCATTTGTTTAGGAAGATTTTCAGTCAATGTATAACTAATATATGTATTAGCTAATCAAATAGTGAATAGAAAATAATTTCATCATAGTTAGTTTCAATATTACTAATCTCAATATTGTTAATACACTATATTCAGTACTATTTCTATACACTCTACTAAACAATCCCAAAATCGTAACTTGAAACTTATTTTTGAAAAATATTTTTAAAAAAAAAATAAATTCCTTAATTAAATATGAGGAAAATGATTTTTCAATTAGAAGTCGGAAAAATAAGTTTAACAAATGACATTTCATATTTGATTGTGTCTTTCTCACCCTTCAACACACGTTATCGAGTGTGTGATTGTTTCAAAATATTAAAAACATCGTAAGGAGTTCATTTATGAAATACAAGGCTATTTGGAGAAGATTCGAGGTCGCTTTTTAAATAAATTTCAGTTGCAAAATTCACTGAAGAATTTCAGAAATAGCCAAAATCTTACGCACTATTTCTGAATTAGCCACTTTTCTTAGTAACCAATTTTAATTATATTTTAAATATAAATTTTTCAGCTTGTATTTCTCTCTTTTTTTCTTCTTCTTGGTTCTAGCTAGTTTACTATTTATTAAAATCAAAATTAATAAAAAAAATATTTTTATAAATTTTCCCTTTTCTTCGCAAATGAAAATAAAACTTATATCGAAATTCCAAAAAATCGAAGTCTAGGATACTCTACTAACTAGGTTCTGAGAAGATGACCGTAGTTTTTCTATATAAGTGTGGGTCTAGCAGGACGGTGAAGGATAAAACAATAATAGATGTGTGAGTTTAGCAGGACGATGAACGATAAAACAAAAATAGATGTCTTTGTTTAGTTTCCTTTTTGTTTTTGTTTTCGTTTTGGGCCTGGTCCAATTGGACAAGGTTGTACAGTTTTGGCCCATCGTTTTATTGAACAGATTATGCCCTTCCAGCCCTTTATTGAAAAAAAAAAAGATTTTTTTTTTGGTAATCTTTTCAAAATTAATTTTTTTGAAAAAGTATATCCAAATTACGCCTAAACTTTTTTTTTTGTTATTGTCATTTTTGTCATTCTTTGCATATTATAAAGGATTAATGAGTGATTTTTTTTAGGAATGAATAAGTTTTTAATCATACTATCACTATATGATATATATCAAATTGGTATTAGAGAGAATTGAACTCTTTTATGATGGAATGAACTAGTCTTTTATGTATATAATATATACCATGAAGATAATATACAGGACTAAAGAGTGTTTTTTTTTTTTGGCTTAAGTCATCTATAGCCACTTAAAGTTGTCCGCATATTTCACTTGGACACCTTATCTTAGGCTTGTTCCAATTGAACACCTTTTTTAGTTAAAAAAAAAAATACCTATCAAACATATTTTAACAATCAACTAAAAATAAAGATAGTGTGTCATACACTCGCGACTGACGTGGCATAATAACTAATCAAAAAGAGACACGTGGCATTGGGCCCATAATAACAGTTAAAAAAGTAAATTAAAAAATAAAATAAATAAAAACTATGTTTTTAGTCAAAAAAAAATAATAATAAAAAAAATAAAAAAACCTCTCTTCTTCTTCCCAGAACACCCCACCCACCCCCGACGTTCATCCGTTTCCCTTTCTTCTTTGCCAAAACACACAAATCGACGCACACTCCGATAACCATTCTCACTCCACCTTTTTTCCTTCCAATTCGAAGTTATATAAGGTTTTTTTTCCACCCACACACCTACCCCTTTCCTTGATTTTGGTTCAATATTGTAATTGCTATTTCGCCGAATCTCACTCCTTTCCTAAACATTAATTTGGATTTGTTGATACTTTTTTATTCTTCTATGTTGTGAGTTCTTTAGAATTTAAAGTCTTTAACGATTTCGAAGAAAATAATTTCAAATTCGTATTAGTGTCGTCGGAAAAAAAGGAGTTCCGTCGAAATTGCTTTTTTATGCAATTTGATTTTATTTTTGACGACAATAGATTTGGATATATGAGGTGGTGTCGATGGTGGGTGGTAAAGGAGAAGAAGATGATGGCCTGAAAAATAAAAGTGGAAGAGGATGATCGGAGAAGAATGGAAAGGAGAAGTGTTGATATGATGAGAACAAATCTGATAAAAAATAAGGTGGTGTGAAGAAGAAGAATGACTGCATCTCGAGAAAGAATGAGTATGACCTTTAATGGTGGTGACGCCGGAATTGCGGTGGTGGAAAGTTGGTGGCAGTGGTGGTTGAGGCAAAGAAGAACATGAGATGATAATTTAAATTTTTAAAAAAAGGAAAATCTTTTTTTTTAACTAAATGATGTCTTTCACGCACTTCTCGTGCGTGTATTACACACACTCTGCCATATCAACAAAAAATGTTTAATATGTACAAATCTTGGCTGGTAGAGGTGTTCAATAGGTACTAGCCCTAGTTGAGGTATTTAAATAAATTATGCGGACAACTTTAAAGGGCCGCAGATGACTTAAGCCTTTTTTTTTTTGAATCAATTTGCAATGATACCTTGTCGATATATGACATACAATGTAAATAACATACATGATCGAAGAGTGTTTTTTTTAGGAAATTAAATATGCCATTGATGATACCATATGTATACTCCATATATACTAGGTTATAGCATATGTTAAAATAAGTTATTCTATGATAATTAATATTATAGATATAAAAGTAAATAAATAAACACAAGTAATTAACTTAAATTTTGTGGATAATTATATATTTTTTCCATTTAAGAAAAAAAGGACTAAATATACTTTTTTTACCTTACTAAATTATTTTTTTATTTTCTCACTTGGTGTCGTGTTGGAGTTCGACTAAATTTAAATTTGTGTCTGAAATTCCTATATTGGAGGTAAAAGCTTCTTAACAAAGACAACTCCGAGCTGGTTAAGGATGAAATAATATTTATCACTTCCGCACAAGTCTGACGGGTTACTTTATTAAATTATTATTCAACTTTATTGTCCAATTTTACCGATTAATACCGGCCGCAATTTCATAGCCATTGACGGAAGTTGAAATACCGGCGGCAATTTCCGTTCTTGAATTGCATAGCCATTGGGGAAGTTGAAGAAGAGCAGAGTCTTATCAATCAGCCTACAGATTGGTGATAGGCTCCACCAGAAGAGGTATTTCATATACTACTTGGAATTTTTCCTCCATTAATTTTTGTTCCTACTCTGTTTCAGACTCAATTCGACCAATTTTTAACTGAAATGAGTGTTATTATATGTACACATTTTATATTTTTTTGTGTTAGTGTTTTGATTTTGTTAATCACGTCACCATTTTATTGGTTTTGGATGTTTCTTGAATGGTGGGTCGCTGGTTGGGTTTAAATAGGGATTCATTCAGTTTGAAATGGGTAAATTTTGTTGAAATTGGGGAAAATGTTAATTGGGGGTGTATTTGATAAGTTCAGTAACGGCGAGGGTAAAATTGATCAGATAGTATAATGGAGGATTTGCAGCCAAGGGTGTAGCGTAGTGGTCAATGAAGTGAGTTGAGAATCATCCCAGGTTCATATTCCAGCAGAGACAAAAAAAAAACACAAGGTGATTTCTTCTCATTTGTCCAAGCCTTATTGGACAGAGTTATGTGGTACTTGTCGCTGGTGGGAAGTGACAGGTATCCCGTGGAATTAGTCCACATGTGCGAAAGTTGGATATGTATATATATATATCCTCGCTATTTATTACCGATCCGATTTTCGAATGTTAAGAGAAAACTTCTCATTTTTTTTATTTCTTTTGTGTTTTAAAAATTAAAGGGGAATGGAAACAAGGGAGAGAAATAAAGTATACAAACATCAGCAAAAAGAAAATTCCAAATTTCTGTGCTTGGGATGATGATGCAAGATTAGGTCTTTTGGTTATCAAACTTGGCTGCATTGTAGCTTATGGGAAAAGAACAAGAGGAGGAAATTTAATAACGACCCAAGTTGAGTTCTTGTTCCACCTTACTTCATAGGTAATTTAATAATGACCACACAACTTGTATGTTTATGAAGATGAAGTGCAGTTAATTTATGTATATGTTTTCTTAAAGAGCTACGTATATATTGCTTGTGCATTTTATACAGTTACTTCATCAAGTTGCATAAGTCCTCTGTTTCGAAGAACTTGTGCTGTTTGGTTTGGTTACTCGTCTTGAATGAAATAGTAAGATGATTGATTTTCTTTTGTTTTTTTTGGTTAAATTGTTCTTTATATAAATGTGGAAGCTACAAGAAATGGCAAGATGCCATTTTTCAGATCTTAAAAAGCAACAAGAAAGTTTGAGGAGTTGTGATTTCAAAAAAGTATTGAAGTTTGATTTGCCAAAGCGAGAAAATGACATTCAATGTGGTAAAGAGCACTTCTTTTTGATAAACCTCTTAGTTGTTTGTAAACTTCATAAAGTTGAAATGACTCTTATTTGTTCCACTTCTCCATGTACCTCTCCTCTTGTCTTTCCTTCTTTACTAGGCTGTCTTTTGCTTTTCTCTTTGTTCTTTATGTTATTATTTTCTTTTTTGAGTTTAGTGATGTTGTTTGGCGAAGATAAAGGGGAAAACAGGACTAGTTTTGGAGTTGATGCCAATGTGAAGCTAATTTTGAGAACATTATAGAGAAAGAATATGAGTAGGTTACACAGAAGGAGGAGTAAGTGGTTTTGCTGGATAAAATATGATGTTCTTTTATGTGACGGATGTTTTTGTAATATTTGCATATATGTGGAACTTCTATGTTATTGACCTGAGGATGAAAGAAAACTTGTACTTAATTTGAATTAGTTATAATTATAATTATCAACGGTTTTGTTTTTGTCCTCTGCCCTTATTTGCTGAACCTTTCGTGCAGGTTTATTTGCTTGAGCGAAAACCTTTTTGATATAAGAGATGTACTAGTACATGAGAACTTCCCTTTGTGTGTGGTAAATGGTACCAGAAATTCTTGGTTCACTATTGCATCATTGTTCTAAGACCAAGGCATTCCATTATGGACTCTCTCTTCATGCAGCTGCAATCAAGTCAGGCTTACAAGGTGATGTTTTCATATCCAATCACATCCTCAACATGTATGCCAAGTGTGGAAATATTAACTTTGCCAGTCAGATTTTCAATGAGATGTCCAAAAGAAATCTCGTTACCTGGTCAGCCATGATCGCTGGTTATGATCAAGATGGGAAACACCTCATGGCTATCAGCCTCTACTCCCAAATGCCACTAGAGCCCAATGAATTTGTCCTTGCTAGTGCTCTTAGTTCATGTGCTAACTTCTTGGCCTTGAAACTTGGTACACAAATACATTCCCAGTCTATCAAATTAGGCTGTTCGTCCATTTCGTTTGTGTCCAACTCGCTGATCTCAATGTACATGAAAAATGGTCAATCTAGTGACGCTCTATCAGTTTTTGCATTGACACCCAGTCTTACTGATGTCTCTTACAACACAATCATAATGGGTTTGGTAGAAAGTAATCAAAGAGAGAAAGCATTTGAAGTCTACAAAAGTATGTGCCAACAAGGGTTGGTTCCGGACCGCTTTACCTTTGTCGGCTTATTAGGAACCTGCAATACTGCCCATGATTTGGGGAAAGGAATGCAATTGCATAGCCAAACAATCAAGCTCAAACTTGACGGGACTGCCTTTATCGGCAATATAATAATGACAATGTACTCAAATTTGAACTTGTTAAATGAAGCTGACAAAATTTTCAGATCAATCAAAGAGAGAGATGTCATTTCATGGAATACTCTCATTGCTGCTTGTTCTCGTTGTGATGATCATTCTAAGGCCTTAGTTGTTTTTAGAGAGATGGTGGAATATTTTGATGGAGGGCCTGATGAGTTTACCTATGCTAGTCTGCTTTCTGCATGTGCTGGCATGGGTTCGATGCAATTTGGGCGGCAAATACATGCTCATCTTATTAGAAAAAGCTCAAGGGTAGATATTGGTGTTGTCAATGCCCTTGTGAACATGTATGCTAAATGTGGCTGTATCCAGTATGCATATACAACTTTTAGGCTAATGACTTCTCATAACCTTGTCTCATGGAATAGTGTCATAGCTGGATTTGCTAACCATGGCCATGGAAAAAAAGTTATACAATTATTCGAGGAGATGAAGAGTGTTGGTTTAAAGCCTGATTCTGTCACATTTCTCGGACTTCTAGTCGCTTGCAATCATGCAGGGCTTGTAGATGAGGGCCTGTATTACTTCAATACCATGAACGAGATTTATGGGGTTACTCCCGACATCGAACATTTTTCTTGCCTCATTGATTTACTAGGACGAGCTGGGAGACTGAGAGATGCTGAAGAATACATGCAAAGGTACCCCTTTGGGCATGATTCAGTTGTTTTAGGTTGCTTACTTTCAGCTTGTCGGCTGCATGGTGATGTTGTAATTGGGGAAAGAATGGCTAAGAAGCTCCTACAGCTTCAGCCAGTTTCTACTTCGCCTTATGTTTTGTTATCAAACTTATATGCTTCAGACGAGAAGTGGGATAGTGTAGCAGAGGCAAGAAAAATGCTGAAGAGTTGTGGTTTAAAGAAAGAGGCGGGTCATAGTCTCATTGAAGTGAAGGGAACTGTTGAAAAGTTCACAATTGGCAATTTCTCTAACTCGAGGATTGAGGAAATCGTGAATGTGCTTGGAACTTTAGGCTGTGGATGGGATGAAGAAATTATTCTCCTTGATTCAGCATAAGAAAGGAAGATCTGTTCCTCCTACCACTGCTTCAGCACTATTGCGAACATTAAACTCAGCATGTACGTAGGGTTTCTGAAATGACAGATTTTACTGAACTAACAAAGGTATGGACTCATCTTTTCAATCCACTTCTTTCAAATTGTTTTTGGTCTTTTTAAATTTGATCCTTGGAGATGAATGTTGTTGTGGCTTCCTTCATGATGTAATCGGACGGTTTGGTTATCTAGCTGTTGTTCTGGATATTTATTTAATAGTTTATATGTTTAGTCTGACAGGTGGAGTTTTGTGACTGCACTCACCCTATGCTTTGGTAACAGCTGAGTTTGTTGCCCTCATTCTTTAGGGATGGATTTGGCATTTTGATCCCTACTGACTGAAATTTTCCTCTTAAAGGTGCATAAGAAAGTTCTAAATTTAATTTCAAAAAAGAAATTTCTAAATTCTTTGACCTTTGTGGCTGATTTTGTCACTCTAATTCTTTAAGGATAGGTTTCACAATTTGATCCTACTGACAGAAATTTGCCTCAAACTGCGTAGAGAACTCTTAATTCTTGACCTTTCTGGTTCAGGTATGAATCTGTTAGAACGATTAAAGGTCACTTGTTAAAACCATTTTCTCTATGGAGATGCAGTTGTCCTTTACCTGCATTCTGTACTTGAGTTTCGATGATCTTATGCATATTGAGAATTCCTTTGACTAGTGAATGAATTTTCATTTCACTTTTGGGATTTATTCTTTTCAATGACTATCAATTTTGAGCTACAAATGAACTCTAAGCATGTGCTACTTTTCCAGGTCACATAGGAATATGTCTCAAATCACTTTTGAAAGCTTAAATATCATGTAATATAACAGAATAAGTGGTTCTTTGAATTCTAGTTGTCCTGGTACAGTGTCTGTATCTATTTATCTACGAGCAGCTATACTTTCTAATTTCATGTATGCACTTCTATTCTCTTCAGCAACAGTGATTCTCATGCTTTTGCCATCACACGACTTCAACAAAAAACATTCGGTGATTTCTTTCCATTTGTCCTAGCCTTGGTGGACAAGGCTTGGACAGAGTTATCTGGTACATGTTGCTGGTGGTAGGTGACAGGTATCCCTTGGAATTAGTCGAGGTGTATGCAAGCTGGGCCGGACACCACAGTTATAAAAAAAGAAGATATGTTTATGTTTATGCCTATGGTGTACTACTTTGTGGGTGTTGCCATTACCTGATATCCTTACCGTGTCTGCTGTATTTTGTTCTTTCCAAGTGTGTGTCTTTTATTATATAGATAAAAGAAAGTATCAGACCCTCACTCGGTTTTGCTTTCTGTTCAGATACATATATCAACACTCATGGAAATACATAATCCATAAGCATCAGCAGATCATGAAAGATGAACTACGTTTGTATTGTTCAAAAAGAATCTCCAGCAATAAGCCGCTGAGCCAAAGGGAAGCAAACTGTGAAAAGTCAATCCCATTGCAATATACTTGACACTAATAGATAACTGGAAGTTACAAAGTGAAGTCGTGGTAGTGCGTCACTGCCTCTCTAGCCCATGGGTGTTGTTTGGTTAAGAAATGCCTCAGAGATTATAGGAGTTGCATCAAAGCTGTGAATTTTTGGTGAAATATTCTTGAAATACCAGTCTGCGTTGATGGGCCATGAAGCATAAGTTTACAAGGCTGAAGCATGAATTGCACGTACTCTGGAATTGATATCGCCAAGACGGATCCCATGTTCTTTTGACTCTTCTAAGGCAACTTTAATGTTGCACAATGAGAAGTAAGAAAATTTGATGATTTCTGTAGATAAACTGCAACACTTGTTATCTTACTATACTCAATTTCGCAAACTTTTAAGTTTGTATTTTCAGTGTTTCTATTCCTTTTAACTCAAAGTTATTGAAGGTTATTTACTTAAAATAGTGTTTCCTTTTACTTTTTTTTAACTTTCTATAGTAAGTCTCGAGTAGAGACCACACTCCTAGGTATGACCTAGTGGTCAATGAAGTAAGTGTAAATCTTGAAATCCATGGTTTAAATTTCAGTAAAGACAAAAAGTACTAATACTATAATTTTTTACATTTGTCTAAGTGGTCAATGAAGTAAGTGTAAATCTTGAAATCCATGGTTTAAATTTCAGTAAAGACAAAAAGTACTAATACTATATTTTTTTACATTTGTCTGAGTCTTGGGTGGAGAAAGTTACTACGTGTATTGGTAGGACCGAGCAAGGTATCCCATGGAATAGTCAAAGTTGCACGCAAGCCAAGCCGAACAAAACTATCAATTACAAGGGTCTAGAGAGGGTGTGCTATATGCAAACGTTACCCTTACCTTAGTGGGGTAGAGAAATGGCAGGTTTGAAAGAAATGTTGGAGCATGAAAATAATGAAGAAAGAAAAGTATCCGAAGGTAAAATAGTAAAAATTAACCAATGTACAAGAAACAATAGTAATAACAAAATTTGAAGAACAAGATACTATGAGCTACAGCTGCGGGATTAAGGGATATGCAAAATACCCAAAACACAATTTACTTCCTCTAATGTACAAGCATCTGTTTGTTTCGTAGCAGACAAGCAGCGCAAGCTAAATTCTATACCAGCAAAGGCTAGCAGAGAGTCATCCTCCAATAAAAAGTAAACAGTGGCATCAAGCTACAAAATCATTTCAAATATTTACAACTTGTTCCATCTAATATCACCGGCCACTACACACTGTATTGCAGCTGAAACATACAAGAACAAAAAAGTAATCATTTGATTGGACGCCCCAAATGAATTAGAGGGAAATCTCACCAACATACATGAATAGCAGTATATTATGTAAATGTATCCTCCCGATCTGCCTCAGCAGTATCGCCTTCCTCCATATTACTGAATTCCAGAAAATGTGTTGGTCTGTGATCCTCATTGTAGTACTCACGAGGTGTACCTAACTTCACTCCATACTTCATGCTAACAGTGTGCTTCACTCCCATGAAGTTATAATTCCATGGTCCATTATCAGGTACCTGCACAACATAAATCAATTTAGATTCAGATTTAGATGGAGGCGGAATGGAAGAAAGCATCGCAAAGATGCAGCGATCAAAAATCCAACTGAGTAATCTGTAGGCCAGCATACTTACCATGTAAAAGCCAAGG
Organism: Solanum appendiculatum; assembly: GCA_018342035.1. Classification (NCBI taxonomy): domain Eukaryota; kingdom Viridiplantae; phylum Streptophyta; class Magnoliopsida; order Solanales; family Solanaceae; genus Solanum; species Solanum appendiculatum. The sequence goes on from JAGDQO010001455.1 coordinate 128,207, forward strand.
AATCGGTCACTCAAGAGCATCTGGACCTTCTCGTAATGAGTTGGCAGGTAACCATGAGGATTGCTGCCTGTATCCTTGTTAGCACGTCCCCATTCATACCCAGTTGGCGTCAACTTATATGCAGTTAATGAACAAGACCCTGGAGTGAAACTACATGTCAATATAATGCACTTCTCTCCATCCCAGTGTTTGTTGTTCTCCAGGACACGAGCATGTGAAGTCACATCCTGTTATTCAGAATAATTCACACATCAAAAGAGCCGTGCATAGAGGAAATAAACAAACCCAACCTAATGCCCAGAATAACTCATTACAGCTACACAAACAAAACGAAGATCATTAGAAGTTAACCTGTGGCGATAACTGAGGAAGCTCATTTGGTTGTGTGTGCATCCATCCCAACGGCTCCAAGTCAGTGAGAAAATCATGCTCGGGAAGACCAGAAGGTAGATGCACCTGCTGATGTGTACCCCACTGTGGAGGCATTGCAATACACCTGATTTCTTTCACCTGAGGATTATCTGGTGGACTTACACCATACAAGTAACCAGCAATTTGTGTCCGCAGATCAGCAATGCAGATGAACTTCTTCAGAATATTTTTTGGCATGATGTAAGTAAATCCAGTCTCCTGAACAAATAGTTAAAACCAAAATATGTTAATGGAATACTTTTTTTGGTAACTATAATGATTCTATGTAAAAAGTGATAAAAAGGTATAGTATGTCTAGTTGAGCAAAAGAAATCAAGAGAATGAGCACCTTTATGTCCTCTGAATTTACATATATGTGGTTCACACGGAGATAAAGATTTGTAGCAGAAATTGCTCTGACACGCCAATCTGTTTTAGAGCCAAAGGCAGCTTGTTCATAGGGACTTGTTGTAGTAACAATCAATTCATCACCATGGACATTAGTGGTCTTGGTGGTAACAGCAGTCAGTTGACTTGCTTCCTTAGCCTGAAAGGATATGCACATCAGCAACAGAAGATCTAAAAACAAAGTACTACTTCACCAAGTACTAGAAGGACCAAGACGTACCTGTTTCTCAATCTCAGCTATCTGTTGGCGCTGCTGTGATGGAGGAGTTATCTCAGCCCCAAGTATAATATCACGGATCTCAGACTGCGTCAATGCTGATGTGTTCACATTGTTCTTTTTTGCATAGTCCGAGAGAATGAGATCTCGAAGCGCTACCTCAACCTGAAACCATGCACAACAATTCAGAATTAGAAATACGTCAACCAAATCAAAATCCACAACCTCACAGGTGTGCTAACAAACAAGACAAAAAGAGAGATTCTCCTGATGAAGAGCACTCATAAAGCCACTGACAAAAGTTCCTTCCACAATATCAAGGTATGGCAAATACCGGATGAAGCATAGGTACATTGACTTAAGCATACCTTCATCCACTGGTCATCTGTAAGTGAAGGCCAGATGTGGTGAGGCTCAGTAACGACAGACTTGTCAGGCTTGAGTAACATCTTAGCCTTCTCATTGTTCACATGGAGTGCACGCAGGATGAGGATGAGCCTGGAGAATGCTGTATAAGATGAGATGCTCTTCAACCAATCATCATATATGTTGAACAGAACCATTTGTGGCTCTGTAGCCTTCAGTATCAGATCACCAAATTTCTCTATCTTCAAACAAGCCTGGAATGGTAATTGCAGCTCACTTCCTTTGATAACAATATTTGGAAAATCGAGTAAGTGGACCTCCAATGGATCAAGCATTCCCTTCCGAGTCACAATAATTTGCTTTGGTTGTTCTTCAACAGGCAAAGACCTAACAAGCGCAGCCACTTCTTCGGCTGTTTTCCACTTTGCCAGTTGGCCAAGACGCTTTTGCCCTGCCCACACACTTGTGTGAATGACCTGTAAATGAAAAGAACAGAGACACACATTAGCTACTGGACAATGGAGTTCTCCCAAAGAGTTCATGAGAAAATTATAGTCGAACAACTGCACTTACCTTCAAAAACAGTTGACCTGTCCTGGGATTGAAAATGAAAATTGCACCATTTATGGGTTTTGTTGTCAGATTTCCCTCAAAGGTCTTGTGGATGGTGACACGGTACACATTTGTGTCATCAACAAACCAGATGATTTGATTGCTGAATATCTCTCCATAGTTCTGAGATGATAAATATGGTTCTGTGGGCTCTGAAGAATACAGTTGCAACCCTTTCCTTATGCGTTCCCTCAGCACATAGAGTGCAGGATTTGACTGCATAATGAAACATAAGGGTGTTAAGAAACTTTCAGCCGTAACACATACTGTACACGCACCAGTTTACGAAAATAATGGATGATGGGAAGGGGAGAGATACCTTCATAATCTTGTTCATGGCTTGGGCAAGCAATGGTTTTGAACCAGGAAACCAGTTTCCAAAGGCGGAATGCAAGTTGTAAGCAAGGTCAAGTCCAATCATAACACCTGAAAAAAGAACAAATAAATAAAACTCGTCTGACAAAGGGAATGAATTCGATTGATCAACAGATGCACATGTGACATACCAGTAGGCGATGGATAAATAGACATGTTGTCTGTTGTGTAATCCATGAACTTTGCTCGTGTATAACGCTCAATATCATGAGAATCATAGTCACCCCATCGAAGCTGCACATCTATCCAGTATTTGTTACTAGCTTTCTGGTCAAACACATCCTTTGATTCAGCTACAAGACTAGGTTTTGACATAGGCCATCTATGCGCAGCAAAGAGGAGGATGTCAGCACACGAGCTATTCATTTTGTAACTCTTTCTTGGATGAATCGTTTCCTTCTGTACAGTTTCAATTTCCAATGCATCCAACTCTTGATCCAAAACTTGGCAGAGATCCATGACAACACTCTCATGGATCTTCTGCCACAAATGTGCACGGAATATCTGTATCAAAGATATCTTCAGAGTTGGAATCTTCCCATGCATAAATATCCCAGTCAGATCCAGCTGTACTTGGAAACCAACATAGACATTTGCCCTATTTATGGTCGGTGACCACCAAAGTGTAAACCTACGATTTGGAATTTGATTAAGCCCAGATCGTTGAGCATTAGTCAGTTTCTTGTACTTCATGGATTCCTCAAAACCTGAAGCTTTCTCCCAGAAAAGACCCTCCCAAGTAGGGAAACTGAAATATCAAAAGGAACTGAGTTAGCAAAACCTGAATCAAGGAACCTATGCAAAACTGAGACAAAATAACCCACTTCAGAGAGTAAAAACATACCCCCCCCTCCCCCCCCCCAAAAAAAAAACAGAATTTTTCCTTGAGCCACTCTTAGAAGTAAAAAAGAGAAAAATTGCTAGTCAAGAAGGCTACAAACCAACTAATGATAGCACAGCACCTTAACGGTCATTGCCACATTGTTTGAGCCTATTTATTGTTAATTCCAAGACAAATAGGACATAACATAACAAGCAGTAAACGAAAACCCTAACTGAAAAGGAGAGCATAAGGCGCAAAGACTGCTGTGCTGTACTATTAATACGTGAAACCAGCAAAATAAAAGAAATGAAAAGAGCGGTGAGGAAGAGAGCATACTATGTTCCTTTGAATAATGTATGCTCAAGAATTCCTTCAACTCCTCCAAGAGCTTGAATAACATCAGTACGATAATTATTCAGGTTCCATAGCTTTCCATCATGCCTCTGGTGTGTCCACCAGAAAGGATTCTGCTTAAGAACTTGGTATTGCTTAAAATCTGTTCTTACTCTCCATCCTTTGTCATATGCAAGGGTGTGGCGATCCTTCTGGAACAATGTATTGATTCGAGGTATTCCACGATCCCATGAATCCTAATGAATCACAAGAGGCAAGTTAACAAAATGAGCAAATAACCAATTGCTCAAAATAACATGAAAGCTGTTAACATACACACACACACCCAAAAAAAAAAGCGAGAATGTGTTGGGCATGATTTCAGCATCTCCCACTAGCTTTTGTATTTTTTTTCTTTTTGAGCAATAATTAAAGGAAATCCCAAATATCACAAACAACATGATTTCAACTCGGCCTGTAAACCAGTCAAGAGAGTATGGCAGAGAAAATGGGCACACTTTATCATCTCTCACCAGCTTGTGTTCTGTTTTTTCCCCTTTTGGAGTCGCAATCAAAAGGTACCCAAAATTATCACAAATGATGTGGTTACGGCTTGGCTGGTAAAACACTTAAGAGAGAGTACGGCAGAGGGTGTAGACAAATTCTACTAATCCAAAGGACACAAAAGAGTTATCAATGTAGCAAAGAAAGAATACTCACTTCCAAATCTTCAAGAGTCAAACGCCTATTCTGTGCCTGGGCTTCCTGCCTTTTCAAAGCATACTCAGCCCAAACTCTCTGAGAGTCTATGAACTCACTTTCCCAAGGCTGTCAAGGAGTAATAAACTGGTATTAGCCAATAAGTTAGGCGGACAAAATAATAAGTCAACCAGCATCAAAACTCACCTGTATGTATCGGTAGAGATTTGGGATCAATTGGTCCTCTTCATGGCTCATTCCACTTCTGAAATGTGTGACACCAACATCTGTTTGCTGACTATACCTAAGATCACTCTGGGGGATCAATATGTGACCCATTGACAACATTCCAAGTCCTCCAATTTCCTTCGGTGTGTAGAAAATAACAGGAGGAAACCTAAAACATATTCATCAAAAGAAATATAATTACTGAAAATTTAGCTAGCTAATTCAAGACACAAGGTCACACATATTCAAGAACTAACCTGCTAGGCATTTTTGAGTTCAAACCAATTTTAATACGAGTCTGTATCTTGTTTTCACATTTGACCAGCAGGTCCAGCAACTCTTGTGTATGCACTGTTGCTTCACGGAAATATGTCATGAGGCCTACAAGAACAAACCAAAAACCTCAGTTGCAAGGACCCACTAGCAAGACCAAAGTTCATGATGGAATAATTCTTAGAACAAGATGTTACCAATAAGAGCAGTGTTCCATTTGTTAACGATCTTTGTGAATGTTGTAGAACCAGAGGACATAAGGATCTGCCTAACACGATTCTCAAACACCTTCATGTGCTCATCATCTACACGCAAGAAGGCAACAGCCGTGCGTTCCTTAGTCTGCTCATTTTGCAAATTCCAGACTCCATCTCTTGTATTGCTGAATGCCTCTTGGGTCATTCTAATCTTAGGCAGTATCCGAACTTCAAACCCACACCTAAACAAGCATATCGACATAAGCTCATTCAAAGATAACAGAGTCTTCAATAAAGAGTTAAGTCATAAACCACTTTTATCTAGACATGCTAAACACAACGGTTTCCTAAAAAATTCGGCACATATAATCATCCAGTCCCATTGCCACCCACCCCAAAGAATATATTTTAAGCAACCTACAGGATTCTCTGTAGTAGACATCACCACCAAAAGGCAATAACAGAAAACAAACAGAAAGAGGTACATACATGCTGAAGAGCAAGTTCGGATTATCCTTGCTATAAACAGAGACAAAGCTATTTTCCCACTCCAAAGTAGTGATACTTCTAGGCAGTCGATTCTTCATGTCCCAGAAGACACTTCTCCCAAGATTAACTGAAATGTGAATTAACCAAAATGGAAGTCAAGTTCCGCAGTAACATGAAAATAAATCAACACTCACTAATATTTACCCGTAATCAAACACTAGCTACATAAATTCAAAATTAAGGAACATGGAAAAAACTAAATAACAATTACCATCATGCTTCATGAGCCTCATTCTTGCGTCCCTTGGCCAGCATTTCTTGTTGTTATAACCAACCATATTTTCATTGTTGGGATCAGGATGCTCAGTAAGATATCTTTGGATAAGGTCCCGAGCCTCTTCATGAGTGAAGCGAAATAATATATGCACCTTGTCAATGTATCGAGAGTACAACCGGATTGGATGCCTCGTTTCCACTCTAGAATCACTATAGGTTATGAACTCATTAGGCATCTGTGGTGGACCCGCAATTTCACTAGCTCGAGTTAAACCAAGGAGCAAAAGATCCAACACAAGCCCATAGTACTGTACAACAAATGAAGCAAACTGAAGACCACGTATCAGCCCGTATGAATTTGTATGGCTCATATCTTTGTAAGACAGTACGACATTGTTTTTAGCGGTAACATAATCAGCAATATTGTGGTCGAGCACCAAACGCAGAAGCCTACAAAAAAAAAAAAAGTAGGTTAAAACAAATATCAGAAAACCCATTATGAAATTAATACCAATAGCTCCAACAACAAACCTGTTCAACATGGTCAAGTCAATCTTTTCAAAGAACTTCTCAAACTTGGTCTGCAGCATCACCACACACTGTCCTTCACTGGTGTCCCATACTCCTTGCAAATTGTTTATGCCTTGACACCATTTGTACACCAACAGAGGTGGTGGCTCTGAGTCTGCAGGCTTAATCCAATTTGGAAAGAGATGACGCTTATCACCTTCATACCATAGGTACTGGTCCAGATATGCATCAGTAATCTTCTCAAGTGGCTCAATCTCATAAACTGGAATGAGGTAGCTGTACAAGTCCATAAACTCAATACCAACCTGTGAAATGCAATCATCAGTACCTACTTTCAGAAAGCTATTCTTACAAAAACTACCAAACTAATTTTGAAGGGCTCTGTTTAGCAACTTCCAGGAAAATATTAGAGCATGCATCTAGACTGTGTTTAAACTTAACCCGAAATCAATCAACTAATACCTGTTTAAATTCAATTTACATTTAATCCTAGCAAGAATACAAGGAAACAGAACCTCAATGTATCCAAAACTTTTCAATAATACCATTGACCTAGGTGTTTTACATGATATTTAACCAATTGGACCGATTGTGGTATGGAGCCTGCCTCATTCTTGATTTAGGGTATTTGGATGAAGTAAATCCTAAGATCTAAACTTTCTCAACATAGGATGGTGCAACAAGATCATAATTGCTCCAACCAAATCAGTATATTAATCTCCCTGCCACTCAAAAGATATCTTTCAAATGGTGAAACTTACTTCTTTGAAGGCACGCTGAGTAAGCAGATGACGCTTAATTCGTGATAATGCTTCATGAGGATTATCATAAGCTTGCTCAATGAGACCCAACTCTTCCCTTTGCTGCTGGTTTAACCTCACAGCCACACTGTAAGATTCTTTCAGTCTCTCAAGTGCAAGGATAAGTAGCTTTGTGTCATGCTTGTATGACAACGGAGGGAATGGTATAGGAGAAAACTTCCTCGACTCCAACCAATGCACAGTGGTAGTATATATGGCAACTGCTTCTTCTGGAGTAACATATGGTCCATCTTTCAAGTAGTTATGTTGCCTTTCCTGTTAATTGCAAGAAAACGACAAACCAGCATGAATTACCCCAAGCTTGTCACCAATAAGCAAATGTAATAAGAGGGAAAACCAAAAACAATTTTTTGAGTTAAGAATAACCACAGATAATAACAGCAGTTATTACCTGTTCAGCCTTCAGCCAAAGGCGAGTCAATCTTCCAAGGTTTTTTCGGCACACAGTTTTGTCAACAGTTGCTCCTCTTCTTATACGTTCACGGTTGTAGTGAGCAACATTTGTCCACCAATCAGCTTTAGATTTGACATAGCGGAGAATCATGTTCTCAATAGGAACAGGCAAACCAGGGACCTAATAAAACAAATAGCCAAAAAAGCAAGTGAGTGTCTGGTCTTAAGCAAAACTCATTGTTGTGGAGAGGGGAAAAAGGACAAGAATAATACCTTCCAAGGAATATTTGCCTTCCAACAACGCCATGCTTCACTTAGATGCTGTAAGATGGTTCTTGCTTTATTTTGCTTGATCCCCTCTGCAGTAAATAAGCACTATATTAGCCAAAAGTATTGGTCGAGTAACTGAATGAAATAGAAGCATCCCAAAAAATACAGACAATCAACAGTAGAAAAGTGTTACCTGGCATAGCATCAAGGACATCATGCATTACTGCAGCACGGAGCTCCAAATCAAAGTGGCTTTCAACACGTTGCTTTGTGACAGTTTTGGCCACCCCCTTTGAATGGCGACCCTCAAATTGCCTTGCCAGTAGATTTCCTAACCAACGTTCCAAAAGAGGTACTATACCCCGAAGAAAGAATAACCACACCCTCCACATAGGTGCCCAGAAACCACAACCAGGACCTTTTCCAACCGGCCCGGTATTAAATCGATAATATATCAAATGTTTCAGATCCTTGCACATCCGAATCTGCCTCATAAGCCTGTACTTGTAACGATACATACCCGTCAACTGACCAACATGCGAAAAAATATATTGCAAGCCATCTGCCAGCTGAAATGCATCAACATTTCCCAGACGAAACTGGACATTGGCATCAACAACAAGCTTTGTCAAACGCAGAATTTCACGACACAGGTGGAAAGCATTTCCAAACCGCGATTTCTTGCGTTCCTTTGTAGTTAGTGTCTTAACAGGCTTCAAATTAAAATTGTAATCAAGATGAAGATAATTCAGGTTCTTCCTATGGATCAAGAGATTCAGCATATTATATCCCTGCTTACAAACTTGAAGACCAGCCTCAGCCCAATCAAGTTCTGTGGTTTGGAAAAATTTTGTGGCTTGAAGTGAGCGAAAGAGGTGCTTCTTCTTCTGGGCCTTGGGAGGTCTATGATGCAGCTCGTTCAATACAAAACATTTCAACAACTTCTGATAACTGACGCGAACCTTGACAGGATATGATGGAGGACTGGAGGAAACAAAATAGATAGTTAATACATTTGAAGCATAACGATTAACTTACCATGACAAACAAGATAAGCGAAAGAAAAGATAAAAGCATACCAATGCTCCTTAAACCAATCAGAAACAAGGGGAATATCTTCAGCACGTCTTGTTCGACCAGATCTCATGTTAAATGGGCGTGGGGCAAACAATAGGGAAATACCAGCAGCAGTAGTATCAGTATAGATTGGAGTCTCAGTCAGCAACGGTTCCACACCCTCAGGTAAGGCAAAATCATCATCATCGTCATCGTCAGAAACTTTCTTCTCTCTGCGGTCCTTGGTGACTATGGGATGTATCAGCGGATCATAATAAAAAGCAGGTAGATCGGGATCCTCTGTTTTTATGTACATGATCATTGGAGTGTGATATATGCCAAGCCTCACCTTTCTTGGCCTGTTGTTGTAGAGGTGAGGGAAGGCAATTCTGTACTCTGTCCTAAGTGGTGACCTGATGATCAATTTGTTGATATCATTGAACTCGTTCCAGTCTTCGTCTCCTTTCTCCATGTCACGATATAAAGGTTCGAACTTTGGACCACCTGCAGAAAAAAAGCTTCTTAGTGAAGAGAGTCCACCAACAGTGAGGATCAACACGTACCATGAAAAATAATTACCCTCTATAAACCAGGAAAAAAGGATAGAACAATTGATATTAGAAGGAAACCGTGTTCACATGTGACACATTACCAATTTATTACCTAAATTAGGAGAGGAAAGCCAAATATGCAGGGTTATCACGGAAATACCCCAACTAATATTGAACATATGGGAGAATTCAGAAATAACATAATTTTTTAGGTTCCTGAACTACCAATCACTCAGGTATACCTTCTGGATAAGGTTATGCAGGTAATAGGCAGAATAAAGAAAATTTAGAATTCCATGGGAGGATAAGCTTCAGCTAGGCAAAGCTAAAGCAGTTCAGACCACCAGCATTTTCCCGGCAGACAAATTAGCTACAACTCAGAAGACAGAAACAGAGAACTAAGGACTCATTGAGCATATTCCTTACCAGGTATGCACATGTTCAATGCTTTAGCAGTGAAAAAGGACTCCATATCAAACAAGTAGAAGTAATTGCGATCAGTCAGGTCTGAAAGCAGCTGTCCAGCCAATCGGTGAAGTGTTGCCATTATAGGGAGGGACAAATGCCACCTGCGGTAACTAGGACCATTAATAAGCTTTGTCTTCACCAATGGCTTATGGTCATAAAACCAGTTATAAACTGCAGAATCTTCTTCTTCATCCAACTCCAACTGGATTGGCTCCAAAGGATCAACATCCAAAAGATTATCAGCATAATCTAATGGTGGCTCCTCATCGTCGAAGGGAGGAAAACGCATTCTCTTGAAATGTCGCCGGTCTCTCTTCTCCCTTCTCATCATGATCCACATTGTGCCCCACTGCAAGATTGCATGATTATGAATCAGGCTAAACATATATGGCTCAGTGGAGTTGGAAACAAAACCAAGCTAAGCAAAGTTGGCATACCTGAGCAAGATATATAGGTTCGACAACCCATGGAATCTCATCAACAAATGTAATAGCACCAGTAATATGGTACAGGATTTTGACATCTCGAACCTATTCAATAAAAGCATTTTAGGACAAACTGAAGACTTGACCAGTAGAACAAGTCACAGCACAATCAGAATAGAACAATCAAAAAGGCTATAAGGAGTACCTGCTCCCACGGCATAGGCATGTTCTCAAGGAGTTTGTAAACAGCATGCGGGACAAATTTAAGAGCTCCGAGATACACACGTTTATCATGACGATATTTTTTTGATGACATATCCCCATGGTCCCTGTAATATGTATAAGCTCAATGAACAAACCAGAGCAGAAGCACAACAAAATCACATTTTTATAAAGCTGAGGAAACAGTATCACCCAAATCATGACTTATATTTTTTTTATGGTTCACCAAAGTCATGATTCCTAAGTATAGGTGATGTTGAGATAGTGGAGAAAAGCAGTTTTTCTATGCTGACAACGGAACTTAAAGGAGATCATAGATATAGAGCTAAAGAACTTGAATTGAACAACGATTCATTCTGAGAAAACACATTCTTTTTTCTGTCATTTCTCTTCTTAATAATTCTTAACAGTCCTCGTCCCTGGATTATTATAAGGTTCCACTTTCCCGGTGTTCACTAAATTCAATTGCACACATATTGTAACAACAAAGATGGTCATGAGGCCCCAACAAAAATCAGAACTCAAGAAACCACATTGTGAACACCAATTTACCACTCCTTTCATATTCCCACTATTTAAACACAGAAGAACTTCATTTAGGAGCATCAAAAACTCAAGTTAATTGTGAAAAATGTACACCACGAGTAAATGTTCCATTGAGTTAAAGAATCCTGGAGAGAATATGCGTTCTAACTTGCACAAAATTTGTGGGATGTAAATAATGCATTTGGTTGGATGTTGAGTTTATACTCCCAAACTTCTCCAAACCTACAGCTATAATAATTTCACTAGTTTTTTTTTTAATCTCAGCTATAACAATTTCACTAAAGGTATTTCTCAGACAGCCATTACTCTAATGCTATGAATAAACTAAACAAGAAAACTGCAAATAGATTGGGAGCAATTTCTAACAATATACACCTAACAATCCATGTACTATTATCTGAAAAAACCTAAGGCATACACAATTGCAAGAAAAATCTCAGTATAGTACCTAGTTAATTAAACCAAAACGTCTCCTAAATACATTAGCACAATCTCATTTCTGATCATACACACCAACTAATGCATTTATTCACAGCGCAAAAACCTTTAGAATTCAAAAAAAATTACCTAATAAACTAAACCAAACAAAGAGATTACTGCATTTTCTGATATTATACACCTAAAAATGCACAAATTCAGACAAAGAGAGGAGGTAAACGTTCAGAATTTCAAAAAAAAAAAAATACCTAATAATCTTCCGGACATGTTCCGGAGGCATATCCTCCTTTTGCGTTTCCACAAATCCAAACTTCCGCTTATCACTATACCGCTTAGAGTTAAGCTGCATCCATTTCCTAGCTTTCTCTTCAAGCTGAGCTTCAGTGGGCAAAACAGTATAAGACGGAGGTGGCAAAGGCGGTCCAGCAACACTAGCTCCTCCACCACTAGTACCAGGAGGCATCATAGACTGTCCTGAGCTTGTACCAGGTGGCGGAGGCATCATAGACGACGGCGGAGGTGGCTGCATCATTGACGGCGGCGGCGGTGGTCCTCCGCTAGTACCTGGTGGTGCTATGTTACTATTGTTCCACATATCTTGTCCGTTTCCACCCCACATAACTTCGTTAGAAGTCGAAATCTCAAACTACATAAGAGCAAGGAAGTACAAAAACCCTAGACAAAGTGCAAAACCTCGATAAACGTTTGGACGTAAAATGCCTCCAGAGATTTGCGAATTGAGTTGTCACCGGAGACTGACGGTGGTCCTGTGGCCGTGAAAAATGATTCACGGAGGAGGCGACGGAGATGGACGGAGAAGTGGAGGGGTAGTAGAAGTGAAGTAGAGAAAACTTGTTTATTGGGCTTGGGTTATGGGGTTTATAAAAAACCAGCGAAAGACCGACTCGAAGAAATGTGTTGTATGTACCGATTTCGAGTCTCGACTAAAACCTAGCATTTAAGATATATATTAATACTCACTAATACTAATGTACGTGGTTTGCACGTGTAGCTTAACGATTATTGTTTGATTTAAATGTAATACTAATATTTTTTTTTGATGTAATATGTAACTCGAAAAATACTCATATTTGTTCAATTCGCGAAATTTTAAGAAATAACTAAGTTATATTCTTATTTGATATATAAAAAGATATTTTAAATAATGAGAATTCAACAAGAAATTCATATTGAGATTTCTTGTTTTTATAGTGTAGATTTAATTGAGGATGATTAAAAACTGGAAGAAAAAAATATCTTTAATGAGCATTCTCGATAATATGTCTTGAAGTCATGAAGATGACTCGAACTTTCACATTTTTTAGCATGAAATTTTGAGTCTAGCGTGTCTATCATTTTCCCCATTAAGGCAAATAATTTAATTGAAATGTAAAGCTGATGAAACATGTGTGAAACCTAGGATCGAATCTAGCCTATGTCTGCTGAGTAATCATGAGCTCGTTGTATGGGGCTTGCCTAATACGGTTTACATCTCCTGTGTAGTTAGCGAGTTATTGCATAGTGAGCACATTACCACAAAGTATTCACTCGTTGTATGGGGCTTGCCTAATACGGTTCACATCTCCTGTGTGGTTAGCGAGTTATTGCATAGTAAACACGTTACCACAAAGTATTCACCTAAAGGGCACAAATTGTGAATTTCCCTAGGGGCTAGGATTTAAAAAATAATAATAACAAAAAATATTGTGAATTCTCCTGCAGTTCGAATAAGGAAAAATTTACAGTTATTACTTTAATTGATTTCAACGTTCTAGATATTAGTATAATAATTAATTGATGATTTTGTCCAATCTAAAACCTATTTTTAGATGATAAAAAAGACAAAGGACAATTCACTCAATACTTATATTATAAAAAAAATCATTGCAAGTGTTTTTGTGAAAAAAATTATCATAAAAAATATTTTTCTCTTGGTTTGTGTAAAATACTCACACTCTCCCAATAAAGTATTTTTCTCTTAAAAAATGCATGAAGTTTAATTCCATAACTGGGCTTGAGGAAACTTTTACGCTAAAGCATCCCTCCATTTCTATAAGTAAGTATCACATATTTTCTTTATTCCTCAGTGTTTATTATTATATGATGCTCTATTTGATTTGTATCCTTTATTGCTATCTTATTTTCTTACAACTAAAACTCTATAAGGCAATCTGATAAATGTATGTTTCAATAGCAATGTTGTCAAGACACTTAACAAATTCTGCTCTCAATTATCAAGTCTATATTAAAATCTGAAAATAAGGACAAGGCAATAGTGTAACTATTTGAACTCTTCAACAACACACAAAGATGGGGGGTCTCTTCTAGTCTTCTTAGTTGAACTCTGCTATCTCAAATACCCGTGATGTTTCATCGATAGAGACAGAAACGAGGTACTCCCCATTGGACGATGCAGCTAGAGACTGAATTGCATCAGCGTGTCCGCTAAAGGTCCTCACACATTCTCCAGATCGACTGTCCCATATCCGCACTTTCCCATCAACACAACCTGTTGCCACATATCTATATTGCCCCAGCCACAGTAAGCATGCCACACCATCCTAAACAAAGAAGTATTGTCAGCGAATATCAAGCCAATGAAGAAACTGGGGTTTACACTACAGAACTTTCTTGAAATAACAAAGAGTGTTTACAGAAGCAATTGCTTGTTCAAGGAAGTTCATACCGGATGTTCACATGTGGAGCGAGGTAAGGACTGTTGTAAGTCCCAAATAATAAGCTTATTATCCATGCCTCCAGTTGCACCCCAAGGTGCGCTGAAAGTCATTTCAGATGATGAGAGTAATTTAAAGCACAAATATTAATTTAGCAAAACAGAAATAATTACTAGTATAGAAATAAGTATTCTAGGAATGCAATCCATCAAGATCGAAGGTGGGAGTGACCTCCTTGATGGATAAGATGGGGGAAGCGAGACTGAGATGGTTCGGATATGTGCAGAGGAGATGCCTTAGTGAAGAGGTGTAAGAGGTCGGCTATAGGTGGGTTTGATGAGAGGTAGTGGTAGACTGAAGAAGTATCGGAGAGAGGTGATAAGACATGACATGACTCACCTGCAGCTTACAGAGGACATGACCCTAGATAGGAGGTTATAGAGGTCGAGGACTAGGGTAGAAGGTTAGTAGGTAGTCAAGCGCGGCTTAGTTTTCCTTCTCATTATTAATGTTACGCTCAAATTGTCTTATTCTTCGATTTTAGTATAACCTGTGGTTCTCTTTGCTTTGATTATCATATTATTTGTTGTTGTTACTATTCTTTTCAATATTATTTTCAACATTGACTTCTTCTCTATTGTACTCCTTTCCATGCCTGATTTGATATGCTTTGCTTGAGCTGAAGTTCTATCAGACATGACCTCTACCTTCACAAGGTAGGGGTAAGGTTGCTTACACTCCACCCCCCAGACCCACTTGTGGGATTACATTGAGTATGTTGTTATTGTTATTGTTGTTGATCTAATATTTGATCATGGACCTGGACTACGTCCACATAACTACTCTGTTCTGTAAACCCATCTTCAGGCTTGCTGACAACATTTGGTTCCTCTTCAGGCTATTTTGCTATACGACAGTCAAGTATTCGTGGTCAAGGCACATTCACATATTTGTGGTTTAATTTGTTGCACAACTTTTTCCAATCCTTGTTCACCGTCCTCGTTCAGATAAAAGGCATTCAAAGGGTAAAAGTACAAGGAGAGATAGAAAGATGTCAGAAGTAGACAAAACCTTGCTGAAAAGCTGGCACATTCTATCGAATCTGTATGAGCACTCAGAGAAGTGACAACCTGACAAAGAAAATATTAATCGGTGATCAGACAAACGGCTTCCAAGGTCTGGACGCATCAATTGCATAAAAAAACATTGTGGAAAATGTGAAGGGTAAATTATCATCTATTGAGGATTCTGACCTTTCCAGTAATTATATTCACAATGTGAGCAGAACCATCCTTTGAGCCTGTGAGAGCAAGAGTAGAATCCGAGCTGATTGCCAAGCATGTCAGTCCTTCCGTGTGATACGGATGACCTAGCAACAACAAAAAAAAAAATTCAAAAAATTAACAGAAAACGATAACAAGATCAGATCTCACAAATCATGTATTAATCTAGGAAAGTAGTTTCTCTAATAAAAGACCAGCGTAGTGACAACAAATCTCGCCACTGATAAGAGTACTGACATCATTTCATGGAATGAAAGTACAGAGAGACGGCTCAACATAGCATAATGAAAGGAATGAAATAAGTTAAGACATTGATCAGCATACATTAAGTTCCTTGATGATGAAAGAAAAGAAATGCCAGCTTAGCAATATATTAACATATTACATATGCTTCAATCCACAATTTTTATCCAGTATTTTGTATCTCAGCCACACTTCCCCCAATGGGTACACATTTTGTTTACGATTGCCAGAAGCCTTCTACCCTTTTTCTAATAAGTGCCAGAAAGCCTTCTATCTGTAGGCACCCTACCCTTTGTGGTGTGTCGGAGGAAGAGAGGCGGGGGGGGGGGTATGACAGCTTTACGGGGGGGTATGACAGCTTTACTTTTCATCTGATTTTAGAATGTAAAACAAACAAAGATATTAGCAGCCAGAAACCAAAAGCCTCACCTCTTACCACATGTATACTTTGGGCACTCTTAGGATCCCATATCCTCAGTGTCGCATCATCAGACCCAGTACAAATTATCTTACCTGAAAAAGCATATATAAGAAACATAAGTTCAGTTCTACTCAAACGGAGGAAAACACTAGAAATTTTACAAGAGAAACAAGTATGTACCATCTGGAGTGAAATCACCACAGGTTACACTACCAGCATGACCTAAAAACGTGTTCATGAAAGCATTGGTATCAGCATTCCACATCCAAACAGAAGAATCCTCTGAACCTGCCAAGATCACATGTCCTCTCGGATGCCACCTGATCCACTGAGCAACTTTACAGTTCATGATTGATCTCAAATTGTTACGGAAAATTGGATTTTTTACGCATGAGAAAATGTTTCACCTCTATTCCCTTTTCAGGACCTTCAAGTGTGCCCTTCAGACCACCTGAAGTTATGTCCCACACTCTTATATTCCCATCAAGGCTCCCAGAAGCAAGCAACTGACCATCAGAACTAAAAGCCAAACTTGATACAGAATCTGTGTGACCTGCACCATATCTCAAAGAACTTAAATTAAAAACTGTATGAATAAGACTCATCTAATTAGTGATACAAAACTTGTTAGTCACGACTCAATTACCTTGCAACTCAAAAGCAAAATCACCTTGACCAATCTTCCACATAAATCCTCTATCATCTCCACCACCTGTTACCACCAAACTGGCATCTGTTGGGCTGCAGGTAACAGTGTATAGTTCACCTATACAGAGGAAACGGTACTGAAACGATTAAATTATAAAGAAAACAGTAAGCACCACAACACACAAACTAATTATAGACTATACCCAAACAGGACGCATTGACATTAATTAACTCATTGCTACACCTTACTATTAACTACTACAACACCCATGAAAAACACATTTATACCTCCATATTTGAAATCAGTGTCAATGAGGTAAAACCATCTTGTGTGAAGTAGGTTTCACCAACATCAGATGCAAATTTTTTTATCAGGTAAATAGTTAAGGTGATGTGTGGGAAATTCTTGTACACAAATACCAAAACAAGGACCAACATCTGATGCAAAATCTTGTTTATATTTTCAGATTAATTTCTCATCAGAATATGAAAAGCTACCACAGTTTAGCTAGAACCATATCATATTTTGTTCTTTTACATGTTTAGGTCAAGTATTTTTGTTCAATTCTATTGAAATATGTTGTTTTCCCAAGAATAGAACTCTCCAGACGAAATCACATTGATATAGTTGGCTATAAACTTGATCCTAATTTTTATTAATTTGGAAAAAGTTGAATCTTGTCCTCGGAGAACAATCTCTTTCCAAGAAAGGCCAAGATTAACATAGCCCATTTCCCAATTTCATATTCCACGTATAAAACTTGTTTGGTATTAAGCTTTGAAATCTGGTTTCTAGTATCTACAATACTATTACACCACGATCCATATGTGTCTTTAGCAATACTCCCTGTATCCCATTTTGTGTGATTTTTTTTACAGGGCACAATGTTTAGAAAGGAAAGAAAGACGTTTGAAATTTCTAGTCTAAAACAAGCCATGTATATTTGTGTGGTCATAAACTATCCCATTATGGATAAAATAGGAAGTTTAGAGTTAAATTATTTCTAAATATAGAAAGATATCATTCTCTTAAAGGGTAGTATGTATGTTCCACCATGACCACTTGTTTTTTCTTTCATCATCGGATATTTCTATTAGGGGTCGTTTGGTGTGATGGATAAGGGGAGTTAATCCCGGGATAAATTTTTAATGTTCTTTATTTCCTTGTTTGGTTGCAAAACTTGGGATAACTTATCCCGGGATTAGGAATTCGTACCGGGATAAGTTATCCCTCCCATTTGGTGGTATAGTAATCACGGGATAAAATAGATAAATGACAAATATACCCCTTTAAACCCTTTTTATACACCATTTTTCACATTTATATATATTTACACTATTTTTAATACCATGTATAATAATATTCACTATTCCTTATTTTTATGATAACTATTCATATTTTTCTATTAAAAAATTACACTATATAAATATAATTTTTATTTATGAATTTATTTGACTAATTCTTATGTTTATTTATATTTTGATTTCTCATAAATCTTCTTTCACTTTAACAAACTTAAGAGGGAAGTTCTATTTTTAAGCTGAATAAGAAAAAAGTTTTATTTTTAAATACATATGGTACTTATCATGGAATGCATAAACAAAAATATTTAAGCTATATAAAATGAAAGTTTCATTTTTAAAAATGAATAACTAAAGCTTATAAAAAAATATAAAAAACTAAATAAAGTGAAGGGTAATTTTGTAAACAAACACCTTATTCTTAAAATTTATGCAATGTATATTATTTTGAATACAACAAACCAAACACTCAATAAGAAATAATCCCAGCACAACTTATCCCATCATAACTAATCCCAACATAACTTATCCCAACATAACTTATCCCATCATAACTCATATTCAAACCAAACGACCCCTTAGTACTTGGTCATTTCAAGCTTGCCTCTTGGACAAATTAGTGTTGCTTATTTGACAGAAGATTCCATAATGCACCTTCCAATGAAATATCAAATATATGTCCCTCATCTCAAGCACCATCAATCAAAAGAAATATCAACTCTAAGAATACAATTGCACCTGACTAAAGGTAGAGGTGGATCCAAGAATCGAACTTTATGGTTTGAAATGCCATTGAACTCATTGACTATTTGTGTTACTAAATAAATAATTTAATACTTGTCCCTATTCAGTATATTTCGTAACACATATACAGGGTCTGAGTCAAAGCTACAAAGTTCGAGGAACTTGTAGCTTCTACTATTCATCCACCTCCACTGTAAAGGTGTAGTTCCCCCTATATAGTAAGCTAAAAAACCTAGTAGTAACACACACAGAAGGCCAGGCTTTCTTCATTCATGTCTATAATTGTGAACTCAAGATAACACCAGGCGAACTCCCATTTTCAACTACAACAGAATTAAGATGGAAGTTGCAACTGAATAGTATATCAACTGAGAGTGTTCATCATTCAATACCAAATTACGTTACAAGAATACTAAAAGAAGTACAATACCAGTATGGCCTGTGAACGTATGAAGGGAATCATCAGCTTCATCTGAAAACCATTATCCCAAATATCCATATCAGTATTCTAATTAACAAAGAACAGATTTTGAACTAAACATCGCACCCCCCAAAAACAAATCCACCCAACCAAAATATAAGTAAACCAAAGTCCAAACTCAGAATTACATCAATAATTAAATCTCGCAAAGTTTGCAGTTGCAGTAAAATATAAGTAAAAAATTACAACAGCAATATGAATAACCAAGATATAGGAAACACATAATACGTAATCAAACACTCAAACTCATCTAGACACCTAACTCGTCTCCACTGTGTTAAGTTAAACACTCAAACTTACCAAATGCTCATCTAGACACCCCCAAAATTTATGTACCACATGAGTGTCGGGTGTCCATGAGACACAATAAGGGCGAGGTAGGAGTGTCTAGTTGCCAGTTAAGGTGTCTCGATGTGCACTCTCAGCAAGTAAGCACTCCAATTTTGAACGTGCATATCTAGACAATTCAACTCATCTCCATTGTGTTAGTTAAACACTCGAGCATACCAAATGCTCATCTAAACACCTCCAAAATTTATGTGCTACATCAGCATCGGGTCACTAGACATGATAAGAACGAGTTGGAGAGTTTAGTTGCCAGTTGAGGTGTCTAGATATGCACTCTCAAAGTTGTAGTGCTTACTTGTCAGCTGAGGCCAAGTTTGAGAGTCTGTTTTGTATATTATGCCTTGTAAGAATTTTTGGCTGAATACACTCAAAAGGTACCTAGAAGTTCCTGAAGTAATTAGTCGAATAGAGAGCTAAAAACTTAAATTTTTTAAAAAAATGAAGTTTCTGAAAATAACTGAGCCAAACCAAGTTACCTATGAATTCTCCTCCTCCTTGTTCATCTTCTTCATCATCGTCATCAGCATCAACAAGCTCTGCAACCGTAAATTAAAGATCTTTTCTAATTTTGTAATTGGACACAAGTCTAACTACACATAAGCAAATAAACGAGGAATTTGGGGAGAAAAGATTGGATTTTTTTTCTACCTTCTTCATCAACATTGATTTCTTCAATGATATCACTATCCTCTAAGAATACCTCATCTTCGCGTTCGTCCTCTTCGTGCTGAGGTGATGGAGCGTTCATGATTATCCACTAGACGTCGTCGTATGTATGTGAACTGCTGCAACTGCGGCGGCGGCGCGGCAGAAGAAAAGCGGTGGGTGTCTGAGAATAGGGGGTTTAAGGAGGGTACTAATATTCAATTTATATTATATAGTTTGAATTTTTAAAGTTAAATAAAAAACTTTTAATTTTTTAAAATGTTAATTTTTTATGTAATTTTTAAATATGTAAATTATTTTTAAGAAAACTTGAAGATTATATATTTAAATGCGCATTAAAATTTTTAAAAAGTTACTTTTTTTTAATTATGTTATATAAATTAAAATAGTGAGTTTAAACTTTTTAAAAATAATTGAAAAAATTACAATCAAATAATATATAATCATCTAGTTTATAAATTTATAATACACAGTAACAATATATATATATGCAATCAAATAATATATAATCATCTAGTTTATAAATTTATAATACACAGTAACAATATATATATATATATGCATATAATATATGGTTTTATCCAACATATTCAATCAAAGTATATAAATAGTTATAATTTGATCATATTGATAAATTAGTTCATCAAATAATATATTATTTAAGTTTGTATTTGGATAGGAGATATGTAATTATGATTTCAAATCAGTGTCTAGATATGCAATTTGGATAATATAAAAAAAGACTCATATTCGAAGTGAAAAGATTATTTATACCCGTTGAAAAGGATTATATTTAAAAGTAGCTTGTGATTACTATTGTTGACTCTTTATAATATTATGTGAATATGAAAGTTTGTAAGCGTAAGCATTTGTTTAAAAAGGTAACACAAAGACATGTGACTTATCAATACGAAGCCTTAGTATTTCAATATCTTGTTTATGAACTATGGTTTACTCATTTAGTAATAAATAATTCAACTTGTATGTCTAAATAAAAATTCAACTTCATATCAATGTGATTTCATACCAAAATGGGCTCTAAATTTTCCTAAATTATTCCATCTGAGACAATTTATCTGGTACCATTCGAATTTTGTAAAATAATTTTTTAATTTTATCAGAAATTTGAACGTAATTTTTTTTGAAAAATAGTTTTATATAGAAAAATTATGTAGTTTATTTATAAATCATAATAATTAAAAATTTAAACTTCCAGAAAAGTTGTGATGAAAAAAAACTGAGAAAATGATCAAAATGGTCCTTAATGTATGAGGGTTGCTTTATGTTGATCCTTAATATATTCCACATGATCTATATGGTCCTTAATGTATTATAAAAGAGGATCAATTCCTTTGACCTAAAACTAATTGATACATCAAAAAAATCTGTTAACTTTAACCTTGACCCCACGTGCAAAAATTAAAACACTCAAAAGTCTTCCCTTTCCCCTTCACTCTCTATGTTTTTCCGATCTGTTTCAGAAGAGCTTGTGGGTATTATTTTTTTTGCTCCTCAACCATTAAAGGAAACTTCCCTCTTCTCATTTAACACAACTATTTTTTACTGCAAAATGTCAAGAAAGATGAAGTTTTTCTCTTCTTAGTGTATCTCTAAATCCCTAATTGCTACTCCAATTCAAAGGTGATAAGTGATTTCTAATAGAAAGCAATTCTTAAAGTCTTTCACTGTCATTGTGTAAAAAATCGATTGTATGTGGAGATACATACATAAGATCTAACCAAAGCCCTATTTGAAGGTGATAAAATTGATCCACGATCAATGTTTGTGATTTCGAAATTAGTAAAGAAATTGAGTGAAGCTGAAAGTATATTGAAAGTATTTGAAAATGGATAGAAGCATCGTGCGATAACATTAGTTGAAAAGGAAAAGATTGAGACAGAGTCGATATCTCTAGATTAGAAATGAGGTTGAAAAAGAGAACGAAAAGGTGAAAAAAATGAAGAGCAACTTGGTTAATGCCAAAAGTAGAGAGAATGTGTGTTGGTATATTATCTTGTATGACTCTACTCTAGAGTTAATATCTAAAATGTGACTTGATCTTTTGAATCATGGTTCAAGTCGGTTGCCATAGGTTGATCTGTAATCATAGAACTTGTGCTTGAATCTTTGGTGTATGTAATTGTATTGGCAGCTTCTTTTCTCAAAAATATGGTGCTTTATGTCACGGACTTAGACTTCTTCTAGCACTCCGTGCGGCACTTGACAACTTACTCACGATTCTTTCACGATCTTGTAAGCTCAAGTAAGCCTTTTGGAACTTGGATTGCTAAGGGAATGAGAAAGAAAAACTTAGAGAGATTTTATAATGAAGACTTTGTTGTATTACTTGGAGAATGCTTACACTTGCTTGGATGGTTTGACAAATGAGATGCCCCTTCTATTTATACTACTTCCTAGGGGCCAAAATGTAAATAATATTTACTTTACAAATCCCGAAGTATTTACAACTTAGTCCCTATTCTAGAATTCTCTACAAGTCTAGAGAATTCCAAAGCCTTCTAAGAAAATATCTAGGATGCTCTAGAGTCTTCCATAAACCTCTTGAAGACTCCAATTCCTTCTCCCCTTAGACAAGCTCACTTATACTTCAATCTTCTGCTTAAGTGAGATGTTGGAGTGGCGGGTCCTGACATTCTCCCCCACCTGATGAGGCGATGACCGCGGCGCATTGTTGCTGCAAAAACTCTCGGATTTGGTCCTTAAATTGCCACAAGTCCTCGTATCGCTCCCACGTGGCCTCCTCTGGAGATTGTCCCTTCCAATGTACTAAGAACATGCGCTGGCTTGTTGTCCTCGTTTCTTCCTTGCTTGATAGTGGATAATAGACTCGATTTTCCAATCGTGCGAGGCCGTGACAGTTATCGGGGCCCGACTTGATTGGTTCCGGCTGGGATCATCTTTGTCCTCATGGTATGGCTTGAGGACTCTTGCATGAAATACCGGATAAACCTTGAAGTGTGGAGGTAACTCCACCTTATAGGAGATCTTGCCCACCTTGGTAACGATCTTGAACGGGCCTTCGTATTTCCGCACTAAGTTTTGATGAACGCCCCTTAGTGCCTTGAACTGTCTTGGGTTGAACTTTACCAAGACCATGTCTCTAACTTGGTAATCCGTGGTACGACGCTTGCAGTCGGCAAACTTTTTCATCTTCTTTGCTGCCTTGTCCAAGTCGGACTTGGCAGTGTCCAGTTGTTCCTCCCATCCCTTGGCAAGATGGTAGGCTCCCAAACTCTTCCCTTGAAAGGCGGCTAGTAGCGAGTGTGGAGTTTAGGGTTGTTGGCCTGTCGCCAACTCAAACGGCGTGCGCCTCATGGCCTCGCTCCTTTGCAAATTATAAGAGAACTGCGCCATGTCAAGGAGCTTTGCCCAATCCTTTTGGTGCGCACTAACATAGTGCCTAAGGTAGCACACCAGCAGGGCATTGACACGTTCCGTCTGACTATCTATTTGCGGGTAGAAACTTATGGAGAAATGTAGCTCCGTGCTAAGGATGTCAAACAACTCCCTCCAAAAGTTCCCAGTGAAGCGGGGGTCCCGATCGCTGATGACATGCCTTGGCAAACCCTAATACTTCACTACATGCTTGAAAAATAATCGAGCGGCCTCCTTCGCTGTGCAACCGGCTGTGGCAGGCATGAAGGTGGCATACTTTGAAAACCTTCCCACCACAACCATGATTGTCCCATACCCGTCTGACTATGGCAAGTAAGTGATGAAGTCCATGGTCACGCTCTGCCACGGATGTTCTACTACGGGTAGTGGCCCTAGTAGTCCACCTGGTTGTCGTTGCTCCATCTTGTCTTGTTGGCACACAAGACATGTTTGTACATAGCACTCGATATCATCCTGCATGCGTGGCCAATAATATATAGCCTCGATCAATGCCCTCGTTTGTTGCTTCCCCGGATGCCCAGCCCATGGTGTATCATGGCTCTCCTTAATAATTTCCCGCTTGATAGACCCATACTTGGGTAGATAGATCCTTCGACCAGTGGTGAGAAGTAGACCGTCTTCTACCTAGAAGAGTCTCGTCTTGCCTTGGGCAGCTAGCTCCATAAGCTTCTTTGCTTATGGATCGTGTTGCAAGACATCCTTTATAGTGTCCTGGATGTCACAACGATCTGTAGTGACGGTAGCAAGCTCGGCCTTTCTACTTAATGCATTAGCCACTACATTGCCCCTTCCTGGCTTGTACTCTAGCACATAGTCAAACTCGGCCAGGAAGTCTTGCCAGCTAGCTTGCTTCGGAGTGATTTTTTTTTGTGACTGGAAGTAGCTAGTGGCCACGTTGTCTGTCTTGACCACGAACTTGGAGCCCAGTAGATAGTGTCTCCATGTGCGCATATGCAATGTACAATGGCCATCATCTCCTTTTCCTGCACAGCTTACCGACGTTTGGTCTCGTTCAGCTTACGGCTCTCGAACGCTATGGGGTGTTTATCTTGCATGAGTACTCCCCCAATCGCGAAGTCTGATGCATCCGTATGTACCTCAAAGGTCTTTGAGAAGTCTGGCAGCGTCAAGACCGGCTTTTCAGTCACAGCGGCCTTGAGATTCTCGAAAGCTCTTTGGCACTCCTCATTCCAAATCCACGGCTTATTCTTCTTTAACAGTTCGGTCAGTGGAGCGGCCTTAGCGGAGTAGCCACTTATGAACCTGCGATAGTAAGCCAAGGAAAGAGCTTAGCTCGGTTACTTTGGCGGGCGCCTCCCATTCTTTGATCGCCCGTATCTTTGCCTTGTCCATCCGTAGTTCGCCTTGGCTGATAATGATCCCCAAGAAGTGTACCTCGTGCTGGGCGAACTCGTATTTCTCCCGCTTGTTGTAGAGTTGGTTTTCCTGTAGGACTTGGAAAACCTTCTTCAGATGCTCCACATGCTCTTCCAAGGTGTTACTGTAGATGACAATATCATCTAAGTACACTACCACGAACTGATCCAAGTAGGGATGAAAGATTTTATTCATTAACGTGCAAAAGGTAGCGGGTCCGTTGGTTAAGCCGAAGGGCATCACCAACCACTCGTAGGCTCCATATCTTGTCACGCACGTTGTCTTCGGCTCATCCCCTTCCGCTATGCATACCTGGTAGTAGCCCTTCCGGAGGTCCACCTTGGTGAAGTACTTGGCCTGTCCAAGCCTGTCGAACATGTCAGCAATCAGCGGGATGGGGTGCTTGTTCTTGACTGCACCTTATTGAGCACCCAATAGTTGATGCATAGGTGCAATGACCCATCTTTCTTCTTTTGGAATAGGACCGGGGAGCCGTAAGGTGCCTTGGACGGGAGGATGTGACCGGCCTCGAGGAGCTCTTTCAACTGCTTCCTTAGCTCCTCTAACTGGGGTGAAGCCATGCAGTAGGGAGGATGTGCGGGTGGCTTGGCTCCAACCTCCAACTCAATCTTGTGGTCTACCTCGCGCCTAGGAGGTAGATATCTTAGCAGCTCGTCTGGCATCACGTCATTGTTCTCTTTAAGAACCTTCTCTATGACCGGTAGCAGGGGCTCCTTGGCACTATTGTCTTCTCCCGAACTTGCAATGGTGGCAATAAACGTTGGCTCTCCTTTCTTAAGGCCCTTCACAATCTGCATGGCCGACAGGTGGGCTTGTCCTTCTTTCTTCGGCACCTTGACTAGAGGTACCATGCATGACCCTTCCCGCTCCACGACTAGGAGTCGTAGGAGGTAGGAATCGATCATCGTGTGGCAGTTCTGGAAGAACTCTTGCCCTAGTATAATATCAAAAATATCTAAGGGAGAAACCATGAAGTTGGTCTTACCTTGCCACTTGCCCAACGTGATGCTCACTCCTTGAGCGACTCCGCACACAGGAGTCGGTGGTGCGTTGACCGTCTTGAGGCATGTGTTACTTGGCCCGTAACTCAGCCCCAACCTTGTTTCTGCCATCTTGGTCATGATGTTGGCCTCTGCACCTGAATCCACTATGGGCTGAGCTGGTCTTTCGTTGATGGAGATGTCCACGTACTGTGTGCTATACTCTTTTGGCTTCCCTGCCTGCCTAGCAATAGCCCCGCATAGCCCGACCATGCCCAACTGCGTCGTGCTTGCTCCTGGGCGTCCTTCTCCTTCCGCTCTCGCAAGATGGCACCAAGGTTCTTCATCTGGGGGCACCTGGCATAGCCGTGCGGTCCTCCGCATATATAGCACCCATCTCCTTTTGCTGGTTGCGCTTCCTCTCAGCATAGTTCTGGCGCCCGAACCGCTTGCCGTCTGACTTGTTGGAGTCGTGCTGCTTAGGATAAGATTTGCTCCTTGGCTCAGCCACGATCTCCCCCACCTTTAGCATGACTAGTCCTTGTGTCCTTGCCTTTGCCCTTGTCGTACCTGTCATGCTTAAAGTCGATCAAGGATTCGGTTTGTGTGATGGCCTCGTCTATGGTTCTGACCTGCCGTCGTTCCAACTCCATCTTGGCCCAGTTATGCAGTCTGTCCATGAAGTGGAACATCATGTCATCGTCGATGAGGTTGGGAATCTGAAGCGTGAGAGTGGTGAACTCCTTGACGTACGCCCGAATGCTGCTTGTTTACTTTAGCTCCCTAAATTTGCGCTTGACCTCATATATGACATTGTTAGGGAAGAAGGCCTTCTTGAACTCTTCTCGGAATTGCTCCCAAGTGTCGATGGTGCACGACCCCTTCCCTATCTCAGACTCCTTACACCTCCACTATAGCATGGTCATCTCTGAAAGATACAACACGGCAGTGTTGATCTTGTTCTCGTCGCTCCTTACTTGATTACACTTGAAGTAATTCTCCAAGTTCCATAAGAAATTCTCCATCTCTTGCTCGTCACGGACGCCTTTGAACATAGGTGGCTTGGGAGCCTGGACCTTGGCCTCCCTATCTCGGTCGAGTGACGGTGATTCTCCAATTTCCACACCCTCCTTGAGTGCCTTCATCTCGACCCTTATGGTCTCGATCGTGCTTAGTGCATCCATGAGCCGACACTCTAAGGAAGTGACGGCCTCCTTCATCTCGAACTCGGCACGGGTGAAGTCCTCCAGAGTCTTGAACTTGCCATCGACCTCGTTCAAGCGCTTGCCTAAGATCTCCACGGCCTGCCTTGCCACCTCCACCCTTGTGATCCACTCTTCTCCGGGTGTGACGTCAGGTTCATCGTCACTCGCTTCAGTGGTCGAAGGTAGGTAAGATGTTAGCGCCTCGCTTGGTGTAGGGTCAAGCAGCATCTCCTCGCTACTCTTGTGGTGCTTCTTACCCTTGCGGTTCTTCTTTCCACCATCCAGCCTGACGTTGGTGGTGCTAGCGGCATTTACGTCTCCTTCGTTGGCCATTTCCTTAGTTTGAACCTTTGCTCTGATACCATGTTGTCACGGACTTAGACTTCTTCTAGCACTCCATGCGGCACTTGACAATTTACTCACGATTCTTTCACGCTCTTGTAAGCTCGAGTAAGCCTTTTGGAACTTGGATCGCTAAGAGAATGAGAAAGAAAGACTTAGAGAGATTTTATAGAGAAGACTTTGTTGTATTAATTGGAGAATGCTTACACTTGCTTGGATGGTTTGACAAATGAGATGCCCCTTCTATTTATACTACTTCCTAGGGGCCAGAATGTAAATAATATTTACTTTACAAATCCCGAAGTATTTACAACTTAGTCCCTATTCTAGAATTCTCTATAAGTCTGGAGAATTCCAAAGCCTTCTAAGAAAATATCTAGGATGCTCTAGAGTCTTCCATAAATCTCTTGAAGACTCCAATTCCTTCTCCCCTTAGACAAGCTCACTTATACTTCAATCTTCTGCTTAAGTGAGAAGTCGGAATGGCGGGTCCTGACATTTAGCTCTTATAATTGAAGTGCAGATTTTATATTAAAAATTTGGTCCCTTGTAATTGTAAAATCTGGTGCGAATTGAACATATCTGGTGCATATTTTATTGAGAATACCTGGTGCATCAGCATTGAGAACTCTAATGTAAATTGAGCATATGTGCTTATAATCAATGCAAAAATTTGGTGCATATTGAAACATTTTATTAGCACATCTGGTGCACTTCTAATGAGCATACTCATGTCTACTGGAGTTTGGAATGGATACGATGTACGTAGATCTTATCCTTACCTTGTGAGGATAGAGAGACAATTTTTGATAGACTCGAGGCTTCAAAAAAATTGCTTCAAAGCAGGTACATCCAAAGTGAAATACCTATGATACTTGATGTTGTTGTAAGGGCAACAAACAATGATAACTAACAGGAAAGTGATGCAATTTTTGAAGATTTATTTGCTTGCAAAATAGTTTACGTAGCTCTGGTGCTTATCAGGGGTTGAGACCATTTGTCTAACTCCAAGATTCTTAATTCAATTTTTATACGAGCACATCTTTCTCATATCGATCAAGGATTTCTTTGAGTTTGAAATAAGGGACAAGAAGCAAGAGCATTGTACCTGTATGAAAGCCTCTTAACTTCTCACTTGGTAATAACATTTCTTTAATTATAAAGAATGCAAAACATGTAGATTGTTATCCTTCACTAACTTAAAAGTAAAGGCATTCTCCCTCTTTCCCTGTAATCCTATCATTTGGCCATATCAATATTAGAGCTGAAGTATGCCTCTTCTTTTTTTTTGTATAGAAAACATAATTAAGAACCTCTGTCAACTGTAATGAGGTTTTCAATAACTGCATGCCCAGCTACAATATTAAGAATGAATAGAGAACAAAATTTGCACATGATTTTAATTTTAAAGAAAGAAAAAGATAGTATGGAAGGCACGTATACATTCAGACATGAAGTATATAACTAGACTAAAAGTTCTATCAAATTCGCAGATAGAAGTTAAAAATCGAAGCATAAATTGAACTTAGATTGATGGAACAATAGCTGGTCTAATCACAAGTCGCAACTTATCAAAATCACATTACATAAGTTGGTCCAAAAATATGAATAAAAGCAACAAAAGAAATATTAAAGTTAATTTTTAATATCTTCACTTCAAACAACTACTAGCATGAAACCAGCATAATATCTTCATTTCAATCAGCTAGCGGCAAAAACTCAAAAAATTCTTCACTTCAATCAGCTATCAAACAATCAACAAAAATATGGCCACTTCGAAATAACTATCCATCTGAAACATATAAAGTCACCATCAACTAAGATATAAACCCCTAAAAAAAAAGGAGCAGGTGTGATTAAATAAAAAGCATACCATATTAAATATTCATGTCGGACGACGCTACATTATCATCATGGATAAAATTTGTTCTTTAACCTGTAGAAGGGGGAAAATCAGATTCTTTTAAGATTCCATGCTTACTTAGTTAGCATATAAAAATATTTATCGGCAACTTTTCAGGTACAAATGAAGTAGAAGGCATCCAGCAAGCTGACTCAAAAACTCCTCCTTCTGGTTGTACATAGTTAAACTTGCAAGTTCTCGTATTATGGCCAGGCTTGTGACATCGACTACAGTTAACTGATGTTTGCTTCTTCTTCATCTTAGTTCTACTTGATCCTGCTTCATCTTGTTCTTTTCTTCTCAAATTTTGCTTCTTCCTAGCTTATTTTATCTTGAAAAGATTGGAGGCAAAGGAGAGATCTTGCCTGATTTAGGCCACAACTGTGAACCACTTATTGGAAGAATAGCTGGTTCATAGATTCACTTATACATTTCCACCTTATAGCAGTTATCCACATAATTAATAGCCTCGTCATTTTTATGCCAAATTACTGAAATAGCATGCTTGCAAGGAATTCCTGTAATGGTCCATTTTCTACAACTACATTTTCTGCCAGCAAGGTCCACAACCCAAATGTCGCTCACACTTTCGCAAAGAATTTCAAAGTTCCATTTATTCGATTTTTTAGGAATAAAACTAGTTACATCTTTTTCATTTTTGTGCAAAATACTCTTGTTCCGAGGGCAAATATCACCAGAATTCCATCTATCAACAGCTTGTAATATAATCTAGCCATAAGAAGATATCTTAGTTTTTCCAACAAAGTGATGATTGGCTTGTCTCGAGCATCAAGTATGATACTATTAAACGATTCACACATATTATTCAAAAAAAATATCACACTTAGCATTGGGAGAAAAATGTGAACCATTCAGTAGGTTCCTTTTCTTTCAACCATATAGTAGCATCGACGTCTAATTTAATAATGTCACTGATGCGAGCATTAAAAAATTCCACAGTTGTAGCACTTGCAGCAACCCAAAGCGCACATTTTAGTGAGGAACCACTAAAACCAGCCCTCTTGAAATTATTATGAAGATGTCTCACGCAAAATCTATGACTCACGGATGGCAAAACTTCATTAAACGCTTCAGTGAGACCTTTTTGTTTGTCCGACATAAAGGTTCAATCAGCTTGATCATTAATCTACAAGTCATTAATTGAGTAGGTCAAAAACCATGACCATGTCTCCCTAGTTTCCTTTTCTACAACTGCATAGGCCATTGGGAAAATATTATTATTGGCACCCAAGCCAACTGCAGTCAACAATTGATATCCATATATTTGACTCTTCAACCAACACCCATCCACACCCAATATTTTTCTACATCCAGCCTTAAGTCCCTCCTTACAAGCAGCAAAACAAACGTAGATTCTTTGAAATATATATGGTTTGTTCGGCATTTCGTTTTGAGTTAGCTTCATATACATTGAAGTTCTGGGATTTAACCTTCCAATTTCAAGGCAGTAGTCCCAAAGGACGGAAAATTGTTCTTTCACATCTCCATCAATTAATGCAAGTGCCTTTTTTTGTAGCCTTTCTAGCTTGAGTTAAAGTAACATGAGCTTTAAGTCCCACACTAAACGTGTCTCTAAAGTTAGACAGCTTCCACTCTCTGTTTTGACTGATATCTTCAAGATACATTCTTGCAATGAAAGAAGAGGTTATTGTCTTGTTGCGATGGTTCCAATGTTTGCAGGTTTGCTTGGAATCATAAGTCTTAATCTGAAATGCTTTGTCTCGATGCTTAACCGATGCCATAATTATCCATTTACAATATGAATTTCTACACTTTGCTTTTACTCTTTTTCCATCATTTTTGATCCATCTAATACTCTTCCCGGCTTTTACCTCATGAGCTGATACCGCATTTTTAAATTCCTCCTTGCTTCCAAATGTATATTCTAATGCTAATATAGGATGTTTTGCTTCAGTTTTTGGGTTATGCTTTGGAAAATGAAAGCATTCATTATCAGAATCACCATTCAAACTGTTCTGATCTTCAGAGTTCACACAATCTGAATCTCCATCTTCATTAGACAACTTCCTCAGAACTTCGTCATTAATAAGTTTCCTTCCATCCTCAAAGCTTTGCTTTTTTTGTCCATGTCTTTCAAGGATGACATCGTCACCAGATAATTCATTTTCTGAACCTTCAAACTCATCACAACTGTGTGTGTCATCACATTCAATATGCTCTTGGTTTAAAGTGCAATTTGTGTGGCCTAGAATCTCAACTGAATCTACTTCAATGTAGGAGTCCAAATCTTCAAAATACAACTCAACTACTCTATCATTTGGGATAAAATTTTCAATTGAAAGAGCTTCAACTTCAGTAGACACTAATCTCCACCTATCACCGAACTTTCCAAATTTATGCCAAAATATTTTCGAGTCATTCATATAGTCGCACATAATAGCCATCTGCTTCAAATCTGCTAAATTAAGGTTTTTTGCTTCAACATAGTCAAAATAGTCCACCATGCCTCCAACATAAGTTTTGCTTGGTTGATGCTTCATCAATCCCATATGATTAATTTTAAGGGTAAGTTATATAAATCACATAGTGTAAAGATGAAATTACTATATATTCCTACTTTTTTTCTAATTACAATAATCTCTTAAAATTAACCCAATCCGGATACATTAATGAAAGCGCGGATACATTAATACAAGCACAGATACATAAATACATTAATACAGATACATTATTAAAATAAAAATTAACTCAATCCGGATACATTAATGAAAGCGCGGATACATTAATACAAGCACGGATACATTAATACATTAATACGTATACATTATTAAAATAAAAATTAACCCAATCCGGATACATTAATGAAAGCGTGGATACATTAATACATTAATACGGATACATTATTAAAATAAGGGATATTAGTTATTTTTAAAAGATATAGGGACAAATGGAAAATAATATACTTAAAGGTGTGTACTTTAGTAAATTTTCCTAATTTTAATGCTGAAAAATGCAGCTTCGAACACAGGAGCTGTAAAAAAAAATAATTATGAGGACCACCTACCTATTAGGTGGAATATATGTATAAAAATAAATAAATAAAATATTTTTGGACTGCTAGTAAACATTTTTTACGAGATTAAAGACTTAGGTTTTGAGACCCTTATCTAACACTTTATGCTTTTGTAGAAAAACTCAAAACTAACAAAAGACAATACTATTATCTAGACAGAGGATCGCATAAGAAGTCATAGAAACAGTTAAAAGAGTAGTAAGATACACAAAAATCATAAAATCTAAAAAACAAATCTTACAATAATATGAAGTTGATTCTTTGTCACCATTTCTTTTGATGAACATTCTTGGTAATAAAGAAGGACGTAGAAGTATATTTTTACTGCATATATGACTCTACAGTGAAACTTAAAAGAGATGAAGATGGAGGAAATTAGGGCATTTTTCGCGCTATGGCTTATGAGGGGAATGAAAAAATTTTCACGGTTTATTTTGAAGTTGGACCTGGCGTTAAAGTTAACCTGATTTTTTTTATGTATATGTTAGTTTTAGATTAAAGGATCAAATTAATCTTCTTTTACAATACATTAAGGACCATATGGATCATGTGGAATATATTAAGGATCAACACAAAGTAACCCTCATACATCAAGGACCATTTTGATCATTTTCTAAAAAAAAAAACTCTTCTAATGAGATAGATAGAAGTAGGGGTGTGCACTATTCGGATTAAATCGGAAAAACCAAATCAAACTAAATCGAATTTTAGTTTGGATTGATTTTTTTGGTTTGATTTGGATTAATAATTTATTTTGTTTGGTTTTTTGGTTTGGTTTCGTATTTAGAAAAATAAAAATCGAAAAAGCCAAAAAAATCGAATTATATATATATAGGTTTAGAATTTTAAGCTGAAATTTACCACTTTGGTCCCTTTTAGTTATTGTTTTTCATTATTATTAAGTTTATATTTTATATTTGGACATCTATAATTGGTATACTTATAAGTATTGTGTTTTAAGTCTTACTTATTATTTATATTAGGAAGTATATTTAAGAGATTCAATATTATTACTTCTTCATATATATATATATATATTTCATTTTTCAAATTGTAAATATAACTTTGATTAAATTATTAATTATTAACATAACCAAATAACCAAATCGAAAAAATCCAAACTGAATAGAGAAAAATTGAATCAAATCAAATTTATTTTGGTTCGAATTGGATTACACTTTTCCAAAATCAAAAATCGAAAAACCTAATGCACACCCTGGATGGAAGACACAAGACGTCATGTGCACCTAAGAATCATCCATTCCTTTTTTGATTCTTTCTACTCGCATTGCTAAATGGCCCTTAGTTCAAGTAAAAAAGCCCTTCGTTCCAATTTCCTTAAGAATCCTTTAATGGCTTTCAGTAGAGCAGTCAATTTCAACACAACTCGGAACTCGTCGAGCTTAATCTCATGGATTTCGGTAATCACCTTTCTCTCTATCGAATTTATCTAAAGCATTGTTAACTGACAAATAATTCAATTTCATTTTTTTGCAGACGGGTAAGATCCAGCAAACTCTAGCCAACCCTGTAAAAATCCCCGGATTCGGTCTTCACTACGGCAAGCTTTCTACCGTCACAATTTTTCCGGAGTTAGCCGGTGTCGGTAGGTACTTCAAAGTCTATTCAAATGTCATTCCTGCATCTACTGATTACGTCAAGGAGTCTACACTGTGTACTACATTATGCAAAGATGGACATTCTATTAATACCGTTGAACACTTGCTTGCCGCTTTGGAGGCTACCGGCGTTGATAATTGCAGTATGCATATCATACCCTCTAATCCTGACGAATCATCAACTGAAGTACTGTCTTTAATACTAGCAGCTTTATTATATATTTTAACAAGCAACATTACTTCCATTTCCATTTTAAGAGATTTTAGGCATAAACCTATTTCATTC
Source organism: Solanum appendiculatum (assembly GCA_018342035.1). Taxonomy (NCBI): domain Eukaryota; kingdom Viridiplantae; phylum Streptophyta; class Magnoliopsida; order Solanales; family Solanaceae; genus Solanum; species Solanum appendiculatum. Next base: position 162,651 of record JAGDQO010001455.1, read on the forward strand.
TCACAAGGGATCCCAGACATAGCCACTTATTTGCCATGTTGGGCTGCTTTGTCAATACTGGTCCAGACCAATTCATAACAATACCTCCGGCCACAATAAGAGTAGTTCAAAATTGATATCATAGCGATGATTCTCATTGGAGCTATGAAGGAAGCTATACTAATTACCAACAGCAGGTTAGAAGTAGGAGTAGGCAATTCCCTTACAAATTTACCCATGAGCATTACTGTGCTCCAAATTCTACTTATATCATAGAGACTCCAATCTTCCGCTTTTAGGAGATAAAGTGACTCAAAGAACACAATCTCAACAATGTAGATATGTGATATAATAATCACTAGCAACTTCGTATGCCCTTTTGGTGCAATATAGCCCTTTATTACTAGATACTCCTTGCAAGCTAGTCTTATCCCTATGAAGAGATATGTCAAAGGCCCAAGCTACACTATTTCTTATATATGCCTCCTCATTTTGAGACCCCAACAGTGTATCCATATTCCAAGTGTAATTAGTCGAAACCACCAATTTGGGCAGACTCAAAATGCAGTCCACGGCGTTAGTCCTATGAAGGTTTTTGTCCAATTCCTTCTCTGTGAATTTGGCCTGCAGCATCTAGAACAACAACTAGTGCATCATCAAAGAAGTCAGCAGTTAGATTGCTGTAAAGACATCATCAAAGGTTAATGCATCATCAATAATCATTAATCACTTCAAATTTAATAAATTCAACAATCTTAGGCGAACACATTGTGAGCACTGTAAAATCAAGTTTCTGTTGACATGCTCTTTTTATTACAGTCAAGAGCAGCATACTGAAACAGAGCATCCCACAAATATCAATCTCTGCCTCTGACATGACCACGCTAGAGACCGAATAATAGGAAGAAATTGCATATGCCTCGCGCATTGGTCCAAACAAGAGTGATATATGGCATTGCGACTGTATCTGAAACATCTCTTTCTAGTGTTAGTGCCTATGCAAAGTCATTTTCAGGTGAGTGCAAACGAAAACAAGAAAATGCTGAACCTTCACTAACAAATGGTGTCCAAAGACCGTCATCATAACATCTTGCTTTGACATGCCATTAAAATAATGGTCTGTCAAATAGCTTCCAAGTGGCTCTTTTATGACCTTCAGCAGACATTTTTTGAAGCATTCATATCCAAGTAATGCATGTTCATCAGGCAATCGAAGAGCAAAGCAAAGAGTGTCTTTCTCCAAGGGAATACAGTCACCCTTGCTGTCAACTCTATTCGAGCCATGGACTCGGAACATATTCCTGGATTCCAATTAGTTGGTTCTTGCTTGGAGCAAGCAGATAGTGTATTCTGAATGTTATCCAGGTGACAACGCATTCGAGATAAATTCTTATCCATTTGCAACAATAGATCAGTAACAGGAGACAATCCTAGTCTTGTAACAATTTTTCTGGTGTAATGGCAAGCCAATTTCTCTGTGAAATGCTTCCAATCATAGAACTGCTTATCCGTCAAGTAGTCTGAAGCATTGTGTTTGTCGTAGTACTAGCCTTATTCATGTAGTTTTATGTTTTTGATATTTGTTACCTTTTGTTGTTTATTATGTCTAGGTTATTGCACTATTTTATTGTTGTTACTGTTCCTTTTCTGAATTCTTTGGACTACATTCCTTATTAATTGCCATATTTGCTTCACTGCAGTTCTTCCCCTTTTTTCTTAATAATGGTATTCCTGGTTGGTACTTGCTTAGTATCTTCTACTTCGTACATTGCTACATGTTTTCTTGTTGTGTCAATCTTGCCACTTTTCTGTCATTATTTTTTGTTATGTATTTTTTTCCTTTCTAGTCTGTCTTGATTCCCCATTTTAGTTGTTGTGTATCTTGCTAGGGTACTGTCATATTTTCTTGCAAACATGCTTTGTTTTTCTTTCATTTGAGTTGAGGGTCTATCGGAAATAGCCTCTCTACCCTACAAAGGTATAAGTAAGGTCTGCGTACATCCTACCCTCCCTAGACCCCACTTGAGGGATTATACTGGGTATGTTGTTGTTGTTGAGTCGAGGGTTCTTCCGAAATAGCCTCTCTACCTCCACGAGGTAGGCTTAAGATCTGCGTGCACTCTACCCTCCCAAATCCCACTTGTGGTATTTCAATGGGTATGTTGTTGTTGATGGAGCTTGAGCACTTACTGATGTGTGAGTGAGAGATGTTGGAAATATCTATTTGGCCGGGTCCACTCATATAGGAGGTGCTAATTAATCTGTTAGCTCATTAGTTTGATCTTCTCCTAAATCCTAGCCTATAATATATAAATACACCATTATGAGTGTTGGAAGAACAAGGATTTTCCACGTTAGTATGACGGCTAGGGTTAGCTATCCAAAACAGAAAACGCTCTGCATCTATTGAGGATATCTAGGCTATGGCGACTGGCAAAAGGAAGTTCATCTGCTTTGTGAGGATTCCCAACTGCTGGTGACACGAGTCGTGGTTGCTGTAGATCCACTTCCGCTTTGGAGAAAACTATAAGTCTCGTAACTAGTATTATAATTCAAATACTACAAGGATATTAATGCAATCTCCCTTCAAAAGGGAATCTTCAGATCTGTTTAACTTGGCTGGCAAAACTGAGGGTTCTATAGCTTATTGTAAAACAAGACAGGGCAACTATACTCTTTTAGAAGAAATTGTCAAGATTAGGTGATTGATGGACTATTATTTTTTAGTATGAAAGTGGTAAGTGCTCAAGGACCTCCTACTATGAGGACCTGATTTATGAGATGCTGGTGCAAGCAAATGGTGGTACTTCTTCAGTCAGCTCCTACCATGATTTATTATAAACATAGGTGATCGATCCCCTATAGTATTGGCCTTGGGTGATGCTCAAACATGAGTCACATAAATATTTAGAAAAAGGGGTATGTTCATGCGCAATCGATGTTGTATTTGCCAAAGATAGAATACAGACAATTTCTCATTGTGATGTGATAACACAACACCTCTATGGAACATACCCCTCATAATGTGTGATGTTAAGTGAGTAATTCCAAGATCTTTAAATGAGGCTCTTTGAAGCTGGCCAGGAAGGACTATCGATAAACAGGTTATAAAGATTGGAAACGCTTGTATTTTTTTTTGTAAGCTCATTGTACCATAGTCTGCACCTTCTTGGTGCTTCTTCTATTTTAAAGAGATTGTTGAATTACTTAAAGAAGATTAAGCTCTGGTTGTATTAGTCTAAATCCATTAACTATAATTTGATGGTAAATTTCCTTATTTTGACCACCAAAGTCAACTTGGGTGGTAAATTTGGAAGACGGAGTATTTATAGGTCAGATTTACATACCTATATTTAAAAAAATATAGGTTTCCAGATTTCTCAGGGGCTATAATTTTGCTTTTAACTTATACATTTTTGTCTTTTGTGGCAGTCTTAGCAATTACTCATGAAATTATGGTGTGCAAATATCTTTATTTAACTAGATGAAGGGCAGTATCAAAAATAATATTTGGATAGCAGAATTAGTAATTGTTGAACTGAACGAACTGAGACAGGTTCCTATTCTGGATGGATCAGCAAGAGAATGGGTGGACGCAATTGAAGAAGTTGGGCTGAAGGCAGCATTAGATCAAAGTGGTAATAGCTGTGAGAAATTAGCACCTGTTCTTAGAGAACCTGTTACTGTGTGGAAAAATGATTCTTTTATAGCTGCATTCCCTTATTCAGAGGTCAAGATTACCTATGGCATCGACTTTCCACAGGTAAATTTCTGGGAGTTTGTCTGCTATGCTGTTTTTTGTTTTTGTGCACATCGATAGACAATATTTTGAAAATCTTCATGCATTTAGCTGATTGCTGTAATTGCCTGACATAGTGTAGGGGTTTCTTTGCTAATATCCTTTATTGAATTTGAACTCTTGGCTGTGATACACTTGTGCTAAACTTGGCTGTCTGTTGAGCAGCAATTGATTGTGTGGCAAACAGCTTCATGGTCAAGACCACTAGTAATTAACTCTGACCATAGGTGGAGCATTTTCTCTCAGCTAAAAACTATGACATGCTGAGTTACCAAGATTAGGCAAATTATTTTTTTATCAAGAAGTCTTTTAAACGGATTCCATTGGCTTGACTGCCTGCAGGCACCCGAAATTGGCTGTCAGTGGTTCTCTTCAACCTGTCTGGATAAAGATTTCTTTGCCAAAGAACTAGCTTCTGCAAGAACCTTTTGCATTTATGAGCAGGTAACTTCCAATCTTCTTATTTAAAATGTTATCTCAGCTCTCTTTTTTCTGTATTAGAACTTCACTATAAGATTACGATCTAGCTTTGGCGACAAGAAGCACTTTCTAATAGTTTATCCACGATGGACTTATTTTGATATGCCATCTGTGGACTAGGCAAAGAGACAGTATGTTTGTTTGACGTGTTTTTTACTTTGGTACCTGGTCAATGAAATTACTAATGTAATTCTGAGAGGTTCTTTTTGATAAGTATGTTACATCATGATTTAAAGCTGAGCCTGTAAATGAATTTGAATCCTGCACTGATAGTCGGATATTTGGTCTTGTTTATAGAAGAGTGTCATGGTTGAGCGTCTTGTGACATCCCAAAATGGGACCTCATGGATCCTTTTTCAGCTCTTGAACTGTCTTGGAGGTGTTCAAAAATAAAAATCTGTAAAAGAAAAACTTGACAGCCTGAGTTGTGTTTCATGATGTAAAATCATTGTGAATTGACTTAGCTCAATTCCTGCTTTCTCCTCTCGCATTTATTTCTTTTGTCAAAGAAATAGACCTTGGGTCTAACTCAACCCCAAGAGCTAGCTCAAGAGGTGAGGATTGCCAAGACCATATAAAGAGACCAAGTAACCCTATCAAGACCGATGTGGGACTCAACACCCCCGGCATGCCCAGGACTGGATATCCAGAGCTTGGGAAATATAAGATGGAGGTCCAACATCAGGTAAACAATGAATTGGATGGGCCAGACTCTAATACCATGTTAAAGAAATAAATGTTGGGCCTAACTCAATCTCGAAAGCTAACTCAAGAGGTGAGGTTTGCCCAAGATCAACCTTCATCAGTAGTTACGGAGTCCAACATAACTGATGACTCATCATTCATGTTGTTATGTTTATGACATGTTTATAGTATTTTTGCTGAATTAATATCCAGGTTGAACAACTACGCAAATCAGGAGTTATCAAGGGGGGTTCCGACAAAAACGCCATTGTTTGTAGGTTAGAGACACATCTTTTTAAATTTTATTTGGAAGAATGCTGGAAAATATAATTAGGTAACATCTATGCTTTTATCCAACTTTCTGAAAGCTTAAGAAATATTTTATTGGGAATAAGTAGTATCACCTGAGGATGCATGGCATGTCTCGTTGTATCTTTAATCAGATATAACATGCCTGCTAGGGTGCTACTCCATATGAAAATTCACCACCACTAACAATCTGAGCCCATTATGTTTTCTACAAGTTGTATTTTCTTGATTTTAACCTCACTTATGATATCTCCTCTTCTACAGTGAAAGTAGAGGCTGGCTGAATCCACCATTGCGTTTTAGTGATGAACCGTGCAGACACAAGGTTTTAGATCTTATAGGTGATCTTTCTCTTTTGGCGCACGGTGGTAACCAAGGGCTTCCTGTGGCACACATTATTGTTTATAAGGTTTGTTTCTTTGTCTTTCAATTATTTAGTGTCTCTGTTTAATGGTGACGGACCATAGAAAGGATTGTCTAGCCCAAAACGTGACCTTCTCTTAGTCTCTGCCTGACCTCTTGTTTAAGCCTTATTCTCACATCTGCTTTCTTACGGAGCTTTGAGCTTTCTATATTGGCATGGGGAGCTTTCTAATGTCACTGCTTACTATTACACTGTATAGCAAAGGTTGTTAGTTCTGCTTCTGTGAAGAAAAGGTGAAAAGGAAACTGAATTAAATTCTATTTAGTAGTAGAAAAGTCTTACAATTTGGTAATTATTTTTTAGTTGATAAAATACACAGGGTGGACATGCACTACATGCGAATTTCGCTCGCCGCTTATCGGGAATCAACTGAGCTAGATTTGGTTCCCCAGCTATTGTTGTTCTTCGAGTCCTGCAACTAGTTGGCTATTTGTGAACCAGAGTTACTTGACCCAAGTTTTGACAACTAGGATGCTAATGGACTTTGGCTAAAGGACCTCGTGAAATAGCCATTGAACTTTTCCAGACATTTGTAATTCGTGGTCTAATTAGACAATATCTTGCTTCGAGAAAAAGAACTGATTGTTGGAAATTTTATTTTTCCAACACTGTTTGTATGACCAAGTGAAAATTTTTTCTAAAATAGAGGCTGAAAATGCTTGTTAAGTTAACAATTTGGTTGGAGGAAAACAGTTTTATTTGTACTATTTTATTAAAGTTTTGTACTTATATAAGTATTTTTTTTCGGTATTTGAACAAAAAAATATTTTGTGGTTGTTATTAGATCACGTTTGTAAGTATCTCGACAACATATTGGTTTAATTTGCTACATTCTTTTCATTATTTATTTATTTTGGAAACCTTAATGGTGAAAACTTGGAAGACAACAAATGAATGGGCTATAGAAGAATGAAAAGAATGTGCAATAGGTTCAATGCATTAAGCTTTCGCTATGTAGAGTCTATGGAAGGATAGGATCATATCGAATTTATTATACTCAATTGTATGTTACTGCAAGAGGTTGTTTACACAATTTAATCAATCTATGATCTCCTAGTCACAAAATAACAACTCTTATTGTCGCACCCCAATTTTCAATCCCACATCATAATGAAAGAGGAAAGTAAAGAGCTTTATAAGACAGTTCAAATTCACATGATAAAATACTTTTGTGACACACTGTGGCTTAATCCGTCAGAGTAGGCCAAGAAGGATTGTTAAGTTTCAAAGTTGACAAACTCCTGAAAATGAGATGTAAAAGATATCTTACGTGAATCTCACATAGGAATATGAGAGGAGATTTAAAGAATTTATGAAATATAATTGAAATTCGCATGACACATGATTTTCGGATTCGATGTGATGTTTAGCTTACAAGACAAATCTATATGGATCTAGACCCAAAGAAAGCAATATGGACTTGGGCTTTGACACCTTCCTACTCAATAACACAACAACTACAATTAATAAAGGATTTTGCTTGTCGCTATATTATATTTAGAAGGAATAATAAATATGAGTATTTATAACTAGCACTCTACATAAATACCGCTAAAAACTTTATCTAGTTTGAATACAATGACATTAACTCAATTACCGCTAAATATTTTTACATTAATAAATATTATCAGTAAAAAAAAAATCTATTGCCACTAAACATCTATTTTATTATACTGAAAGTCTAGGTATAATTCCTTAAGGTCTAGTACTTTTATATTGCATCTTTTATTGAGCATAGATTATAGTACAACTCTATTCTAATTCACATGTAATCTTGTCTATAAGAACCAAATATCGACAAGTCTAAATAACTATTTTCTCACATGTCTTTGTTACACCACATTATGATTTGGTCTCCTATCAATTCTAAGTACTAAAAAAAGCAGAGTTGTTCATGAAGGGGCTGAGGTTAGAACTCAAGGGCGAAGGATTATAATTTCTATAGTAATTTATAATATCAATTGAATTTACAAAATATTTCATAAATTTTTAAAAGTCTATAAGATACAAACAAAAGTAACTTCTGTGAATCCATATGTTAACCTCCTGAATTGGAACCGACTTCTGTCAAATTAGATTTTGGGTCTAATTCACACCTCAAAAATTAGTTTAAAGGAAAGAGGAATGTCCAAACCTTGTAAGGAACCCAGGGTTCTCATCGCGGTCCAATGTGGGATTATTCTCATCAACAATCCCCTCACGTCTGAAACTAGACATTCTTTATCTGGAATTTCACTATCTTATCCAGAGCATGACATTCAAGTATCGGGAGTATATTCATAACCTCCGCATATTCTGGAGGCCCCACTACGAATTCAATGAATCTGACTCTAATATCATATCAAATTAGATCTTGAGTCTTATTCTAGTCACATTTTTATTTTGGTCAATAATACAGGTTGACAACGCTGGATGTTTCCATGTCATTGTGTTTCATGTGACTTGTGTCATTTTCAAGAGGAACAAAATAAAATTAGAGGATGAAAAAGAAGTTCCTATCATGCATTAAAGGAAAAAAAATGACATATCTCAATTAACAAATGTATGGTATAAATAGATGTTTCTACTAGTTAGTTTTTGTAATTAATGTACAATAGAAAATGAAAGGAAATAGCATAAAGAGTTATCTAGACTTCATAAATGTTTCTACAAGGGGGAATCATACTTTTGGTCATAAAGTTATCAACTCATATTAATTTTTTATTATATTTTAAAAAATAAACTACCTTCAACTTTTATGTGAAGAGAGTTCTAGGATACCATAATAAATAGTGGGGATAATAGATAAAGAAACAAGGAGTAATATTCATTGACATTAAAATTTTATGGAATTTTAAAATAGGATTCTACAAAATGAGTTTAATATCCAATGAGATTTGGGGAGCTACATTATCTTAAACTCTAAATCACACCTATATGAAGGGACAAATGTATAAAAAGATATTTCGAATATCATATCAAATCTTGAATATCAAGACATTAAATATTATCTTTTTCATAGGAAAGTGTTTTTCAACGTTCTTGGTGATCAAATGGATCACAAGGAGGTTCATATCATTCTATGTTCTAGAAATATTATTAATAAAAGTTCTCTCTATGTGTTTCTTTAATTTATATAGACGTGAGCTAGAATTTAGAATAGAATAGCCCCCGTAAAATCCTAACGGATCTTAGTGTTTGAAGATGAATTAAACTATCTTATAAAGTCCTATTTTAAATGTGGTAAAATTTCATTGTCTACCCTATCAAGCTTATTCATCTTCTTGACAATAAAATTAAAACAAAATAGCTAGTAAGAAAAATAAAAATATTAAATCTGGGAATGAAGGGCAAAAAGATAAATCCAAAAAATAAAATAAATAGGGAATCAAACTTTGGGACTTCTAGAATTTTTGACAAGGAAATTGTGATTAATTAGTACTAACAATCATCAATTATAGCCATTAAGACATGTAGAAACATTGTCCTAATAAGATGTGAGATTAAACATATATTTGGATAAAGAATTTTGACCAAATTGAAAAGGAAAATAAAGAATGAAAAAACAAAATATCTTTTCTAGAAAAATCTTAATATTCAGATAAAATTTTAACCTACTTCATTTTTGCTCGTCGAATCAATAAAAATAAAGAAAATTAAAAACAAAAAAGTCTCCATTTCTTCATCATTTTTCGAGTTGATTGTTCATATGATTTCTCAACTTTAGGTTATTAACGGTAAAGTCATTTATCTTTTTTTTTTTGCCTTTCAAAAACGAAAATGGGTCATATTTACCCCCATACTCTTAGAAAAAGATTATATTTGCCCTTAGTCATACTTTTTTGAAAACTTTTTCCAAATATAATTTCAAAAACCCCACATATTTAAAATTGTTCTCAAATAAATATATAACATTTTAAAAAATAAATTATATAGTGATACCCGAATAAACATTTGGTCATACTCCTCCATCTTGGATTAGATAGGGTGGGGATGCAACAAACTTATTAATTGTATCCTATTTTCTTTGACCAAATCATTACAAAAGAAATTGGGACGTTTGCATAAGTGACCTTCTTTTAGGTTACTATTTAAACTCTAACTCCATTAATTAATTAAGTAGATTCACCCTCCGTGTAATTCCTCAAAATGAAAAAAATAAAAAAAATAAAAGGATCACTGGGATGAAATGGGTGTGTGAATAGCCAAACAAAGTGTTTGATCCGTTGAGTATAATGTTAGTCGCTTCTTTTTTGCGAAATAAAAAACTAATCATGAGAATCAATATTTTAAAGCATTCAAATATAATTTAATCTCAAAAATAAGAGAAGCCACGATAAGAGAAGGTTTCTCTGTTCATAACTAACATGTAGACGTAATTATTAAACCTAGATTTGTTACTAGATCTAAATGTTTAATAGTTTTTTCTTACCTCCAATGCTATTTCATCTAAACAAAATATCGTTTCTAGTAATAATATATAATCTTGAATTAATTAAAATTTATGTTTTTAATGGCAAACGAAAAATTTGTAGCACCTAATAATGTATCATTTCCACAATATCAAAAAGAGTGAGAAAACTGCTAACACGTGATATATAAGATATTTTTTGGATTATAATCAGACAAACTGTTTTTTTGCTGCGTGTTTTGATTATTGTGTTATTTCATTTTTGTTACTGTCCTTTTTGTAGTTCGTTGTGTAACACTCTCCATTTCGTATTAATTTATTATTATTATTGTTATTGTTTTTGTATTTGTATTCCCTTTCTCAATTGTTTGACATGCTTTATTTAAGTTGATGGTCTATCGAAAACAATCTATCTATCTTCACGAGGTAATGGTAAAGTCCGGGTAAACTCTATCGAGGACATGGCCTTAGATAGGACGGTGTGGAAGTCACAAATTATGGTAAAAGGTTAGCAAGTAGTGGAGGGTTGCCTATCATAGTATTAACCCTATTCTTGCAATGCATATACTCTACATGACCTTAGATAGGAGGGTGTGGAGGTCACAACTTATGGTAGAAGGTTAGCAAGTAGTGGAGTGTTCCCTATCATAGTATTAACCCTATTCTTGCAGTGCATTGCTTATGCTTTCAAGTTGTTATTGTTAACGTTAATTAGTTCCTATATTTTCTTCACTCTCATTTTTCTTTGTAATACCTACTTTGCTTTGTACTTATGGCGAGGGTCCTTCGAAAACAATCTCTTCACCTTCATGAGATAAAGATAAGGTCTGCATATACTTTACATTCCACTCATGAAATTTTACCTAGTATATTATTATTGCGCATTTACTATATGTATCTAATTTCATACCAAAAAGAGGAAGATTTTCAAAAGTGCAATGAATACAATAATAACAACATCAAAGAGGAAGATTTTCAAAAGTGCAATGAATATAATAGTAACAACATCAAAGATTCACCTCATTAAACTTGAAATTCAAAATCCAACTCAAGTCTACGTACATAATTTTTTGTTAACTTCAACTAAATCATCTAGTGGAGTATCCAAACTAAACATATTCTCAAAAAGACAAGACATATGAGCAGGATGTCCCTTTCTACGTGCCAATGCTAATGATCTTGGAAGATCAATCATCAATCTTGTAAACTTTCTCTTCATTGCATCATAAATATAAAAAAAATTGTCCACATTTTGACATTCAAAGCAAGATAATACCAATTCACCAGATGGAAAATTCCCAATAGGTGTAGCCTCATAAAAATATTTCTCAACTTGTCTAGGCAATTGAATTGTAACCTTAGTCCATTTACAATTTTGATCATCTTCTAACACCCAAAGGTCCAAAATCCAAGCATCATATGATGATTGATCATCTTTATATGTATATGATAGTGCTAATTTCCCTTCAAATTGACCAAATCTTCTAGTTGGAGCTATTGGTGGAGGCTTAACAATTGTGACATTTTCATGATGTACATCAAAAGAAATAATACATTCACCTCTTCTTTGGCAAATAAACTTCCAAAAAATCATTCCATTTACATAGTAACTCTGTCCACCAACACTAATAAACTTGTCATAGTCGTATGATGGAATATATTTCTCTCCTTTCCATTTCCCTTGTGATATCGAACTTGTTTCCAAGGTGAGGATATCGTAGAATAGTTCATATATGCCTTTATGACAAACTTTGAGCAATTTGTACACATTGTACATTGGATTAAAACCAAGTGCATACCAAATACTATGATGTTCAGATTGTGAATTTGAAGAGGGAAGATTCAATGTCAGTAGGTTTATCCTTTAAATTGTTGATATGTGTAACATTATGTTACAAGGAAGAACGATACAATCTATCCAAAATTATATTCATTAAAACAACACATACAATATCATACATTACGATACAATTACCATCCAATCAAAGAATTAATTAATTCAATCAATTTCAAAAAGTCTATACATGAATGCTAGTTTTTCATGACCTTAATTTTTCAGAAAAACATTTAAAAGTCTAAGTGAAAAATTAGATAACGAATAATAAAATAAAATACGTCAAAAAGAAAGATATTAGAGTATATATATTAAACATCATTTTTCCAAAATTACCTTAAAACAGATTTTAGCAGCAATAAATTTAACAAAGAGTGCTAAAGTCTTTACCGATATTAGTTACAAAAAGGGTTAATTGCCTCTAAAAAAAAACATATTTAACAGCAATTAAGCCGCGATCATTTTTGGTGTAGTGTGGCATGACATGTGTGTGTGAGTGTCGACATATGTATTGCAACGAATTTGCAAATACCTAGGTAATATTTATCATATACAATTAGATATGTACAAACAAGACTATAATTTCAAATACTATAACGAAAAATAGAAATTCAACGTACTCACCACATTCAAATCCTGAATTTGCTCGTGTTGAAAATAGGCGGGGGCACGGATGGGGGCCCAATAGAGGCCATTCCGAGGGGCACAACGAGTGTCATCGGACGTTATATTAATGAGTATGCGACCATAAGGCCTATGTTGGTAAATCATGGAAGACCATGAAGTTGATACACACTTAAATCAATTCAAAGATTTAATGGGAAGCCAACTTATAACTTGGAACACAATTTCTGATGGAATTTCTTGAACTTTCTCCATTATAATTCTAATATTTTGTGTATTTAAAGTTTATTTATAGGTATAACTAGGGTACTTAATCTTAAACCTACTTTTTAAAGAAGGAATTAGTGTTATATTTTGTGAACTTTTAGAAAGAAAAAATGGCCTAACAAAATCACTAGAAAACTAGCTATTGTTAAGCCATTTTGTTTGGCATAATATATGGTCGATTATCATTTTTATCCTACAAATTAGCATTTTGCAACTTTTTTTTTGGAGAACAAGTTTTTTCTCCTTAACTCTATTGTATAATTTTATTATTATTATTGAAAATGAAAATATCTATAATTTTCTCTCTCCATATCTTTTACGGTACATATAGTTTAAATAACAAAATAATTTATATAGGGTAGAATTTCAATTACAACATTCAGAAAGCACGGATGGACTTCGATAAAATGCATGACCATGAAGTGGACACCACATTATATATATAAAAAAATGATTTTTAGTGATAATTAATTAACGATGATGAATTGATTGGTGGGAAAGAATCATCAAGCTGGCTCAGGTCGGGGCTTGAGAGATGGAATAGATAGGGCCCCCCAAGTTTGAAATTCGCCACTGGGGAATTCACACGAAAGGGAACGTGGCGTAGGCAGAAATTTCATGAAGGGTGTCTAGACTTGGTCAGAGAGGGAGGAGAGAGGCGAGCGAGATCAAGAGAGGGATGAGAGAGGATAAATACATGTTGAATTCGTTATATCACGAATACAATTACAGTTGATACGAAATACAAATATAGTTTTTTTGGAATACAATTGATATAAAATACAAATCTCTCACCTATATTTCATTGGATACAATTGATACATAATACATTTGACAGAGATGATGAATGCGTTATTGTATTCATATGAATGTATATTGTATTTGTTGTATCACAAATACAATTGATACAAAATATAAATACAGTTGATACAAAATATAAAACTAGTTTTTTCGAATACAATTGACATAAAATATAAATCTCTCACATACATTTGATTGAACACAATTGATACATAATACATTTGAATGGATTTCTTCTTATTGACAGGGGCGAGAGAGAGGCAAGGGAGATGCATATAACTATGAATTGTAATTATTTTAAACTATGATGATTTATCATAAATACATATTACATGTTTGTTTTGCTATATAATTTTCCCTTTTTTCTTGGGACATCCACATATTTAAGGAGGCAGATTACATGCACTCAGACTAATTAAAATACAAATCCTATTTTGTCTCTCTCAATCATATCTTTGGCCTTTCATCCCTCAAATGACCAAATAGTACAAAATTAGAAGCCACTCACACAAATGCTTATTTCTCTAAATTTTTATATTTAACGGTAAAAATTAAAGACCGTCCCAAAACAGAAGTAATTCATACAAAAACTTGTTTGGAATGATATTGATGAGATTATGACATCATAAGACTAATTAGGTCCGAGGTGTAAAGACATTTGATTTTGGGATCAACACTTAAGCCATATATATACTATGTAAAATTAACAAATATATTTACTTTAATATAATTTCAAATACGGTATTTGAAATTTTATATGGTTGAAGTTTAGACACACAAGATTGAAGTTCAATCATTTCTGTCTGAAGTTAAATCATATATAGCTCTGAGCTTCAAGCAAAAATACTTAAACACCATATATTTAAAATTGTTGTGAAGTGAATATATAACATTTTGTTTTATAAATTATATTTTGGTATCCAAATAAAATAGGAGGAAAATTCTTTACAACTAATCATGAAGTTTAGAAAATTGATCCAACAATTAATAAATACTTTTACAATGGGTCAAATTTTGTGGCCCTCTTCAAGTGAACTTTCCTCTATTTTGGTCATATTCCACTATCTTGGATTAGATAGGGTGGGCATGCAATAAACATTATTAATTGTATCCTACTCTCTTGACCAAATCATTACAAAAGAAATTAGGACATTTGCACAAGTTACATTCTTTAAGGTTACTATTTAAACTCTGACCCTATTAGTTAATTAAATAGATTAAAGAATAGATTCACTCTCTATGTGTAATTCCTCAAAATGAAAATAAATAAATAAAAAGATCACTAGGAATGAAGTGGTCTGTAAATAGCCAAGCAAGATGTTTGATATGTCCAGCATAGTCTTAATCACTTTTTTTTTTAAAAAAAAAAGTGAAATCAAAAACTAATCACGAGAATTAATATTTTGAAGCTGGCAAATAAAATCTAATTTAAAAAATAAGAGATGATTTGATAAGAGGATGTTTGTTTGTTGATAACTAATGCGTAATAATCGTAAATATTAAACTTAGATTTGTTGATAGATTTAAATGTTTAGTAGTTTTTTCTTACATCCAATGCTACATCTAGAGGTTCAGTCCCAACAAACTGTTCAATTATGATAATTGCACGTTTGATTCTATGTTTAATCCTTATAATATCTAATAATAATATATAATCTTGAATTAAGTTAAATATATGTTTTAAATGGTAAACGAAAGATTTGTATGTATCATTTCCACAATATCAAAAAGAGTGGCGAAATTGCTAACACGTGACATATAAGATGTTTTTTTAGATTAAAATCATACAAACTGTTTTTTGTTGTGTGGTTTGACGATTGTGTTATTTCATTTTTGTTATTGTCCTTTTTGTTTGTCGTTTAACACTCTCCATTTCATATTAATTTATTATTGTTATTGCGTACACTCTATCAAGGACATGACCTTAGTCCTTAAATAGGAGGGCGTGGAAATCACAAATTATAATAGAAGGTTAACAATAGTATTAACCCTATTCTTGTAATGCGTACACTCTATCGAAGACATGACCTTAAATAGAAGAGCGTGAGATTACAAACTATAATAGAAGGTTAGCAATTAGTGGAGTTTTGCTTATCCTAGTATTAATCCTATTCTTGCCGTTTGCTTTTGATTTCTATCATCTGTTTCAATGGTGTTCTGTTTATCCCACTATCGTTAATGCTATTATTATTTCCTGATCGTATATTGTTGTTGCGCATTCACTATATGTCTATAATCATTCCATACCTAAAAGAGGAAGATTTTTAAAAGTGCAATGAATACAATAGTAACAACATCAAAAATTGACCTCATTAAAAGTGAATTCAAAATCCACCTACATCATTTATTGTTAATCATCAATCATCAATCTTGTAAACTTTCTCTTCATTGCATCATAAATATAAAAAAAATTATCCACATTTTGACATTCAAAGCAAGATAATACCAATTCACCAGATGGAAAATTCTCAATAGGGGTAGCCTCATAAAAATATTTCTCAACTTGTCTAGACAATTCAATACTAACCTTAGTCCATTTTGAATTTTGATAATCTTCTAAATTTTAAGGCATGACATATACATGTGTGTGTAGATATATGTATTGCAACGAATTTGCAAATAGCTAGGTAATTTTTATTATATACAATTAGATATGTACAAACAAGACTATGATTTCAAATACGTTAGATAATGACGACCAAAAGTCTGATTTTCTGTAACGATTGAGTTGGTGTGATCGCCTCATTATCTTAATTTTTTTTCTTCTTATTTTGTCTTTACTTATTATTTAATAATCATATTTTATCATTTATCCGGCATTTTTATAGTAGTAGCTCTACACTATACCCTACTTTTCTTATAAGGACATTATCTGAGGACGAAGAATGATACAATCTACCCAATACATTATAATTACTTTTTCAGTAAAAAGATACAATACATTAGGATCTACACATAAATATTAGTTTTTTCATGACCTTAATTTATCAAAAAACATTTAAAGTCCTGTGGCATCGACCATCTTCCAAATAAAATCAGGAGTACTGCATACAAATTAAAGAGAGGCATCGACCATCTTCCAAATAAAATTAGGAGTACTGCATACAAATTTATGTTCACATATAAAGTGTACTCTATAATACTACAATAAACCAAAAGCTAAACACAATAATAAATATAATTAGTACTAGCAACAAAAAATCGTAATCTTTAATAGACTTGATACTTGATAACACCAAACAATCACTATTTTCTCATTGAAATTTCTTACTGAAAAATGTTTAGGGGTTATTTCTACATATATTCTGATTAAATTGGTGAGAGAAAAAATAAGTGTTTTAACACAAAAAATTTAAAAGTTTATCAGTATTTCAGTATGAATCTAGTTCCTATCATGTGTTTTCCCGGTAAGCTGGTTCGGTGAGAAATGAATAGGAAGTTCCTGTTTTATAACTCAAATTTTTCATTGATTCGCGATGAGAAAAACCTCTTTTTCTAGTAGTGCTAATATTGCTTCCGGAACCTTTGAAGGATGTTAGTTTTGATTTTCATTTGAATTAAGGTTTAATATTTGTAATCATATACTAATATGCTTGATACTTAACGACTTTGAACAAGAAAAATGATATACTTAAAAAAGCAAAGAAAAATCTTCAAGATTATCTTATGACATGATATGTATTATCATGCAAATAATCTTAAAATATTAAAATGATACTTTAGATTGATGTACACGTTAGTTAATTTCTTTTTTTGTTAGACAAGATTAATTATGATTTGGTCCACCATCAAATCTAAGTAGGACGACAAGAGTAGAATTCAATTACAACTTGGATATCTTGTTAAGATATCCTTCTAGGCTTTACTAATCAAGGAAGGTGATGGGATTGTTCCTCAAAAAATGATTTACTTAAAGAAACATACAAATTACAATTTGGAGACTTTATGTTAAAAAAAATAAATTGTTTGGGTAAAAATTTTCTCTAAGAAAACAGGTTCTTTTAAAACGAGGAAAATGATTTCTATAGTGGAGGTATGACTATCGATCCCGCCCTAAAACTCCACTCCCCATACTCTTCTGATTATATATTTTTGCTTACTTCCCAAACACTAGAAAATATAAATAAAGAAACTAACTTGTTCAACTTATTTTGTAAGACAATATTTTTTGAAAAATATTGTTCTTCATACCAGACACACCTTGGTGACGAGTTTATATGTGATTTGAAGCAAGTAATGAAGTTAAAAGTTAAAGATGGAATACATGGATAACTTTTTAAATTTATCAATGAATTTTATCGAGACACTTAAACTACAATTTATTTCGAAAAAAAAAACAAGTAGTGTGGATGGAGACGGAACCGACTTGTTTAATTTGTGGCTCTTTTTAAGTCAGTCTTTTTTTTTTTGTAGGTCAAAATAAATACAGGCTGGAATTAATAGCTGGAAATTTAATTAACTAATTTTGTTTTTTTCTTAGTCATTTTCAAGAAGACTAGGTGGGGTAACAAATCATATTCATTAAATGATGAAAACATTAAAAAAAAAATGCAATTAAAACAGCTTATTGGCAAAGTGATTTGGCCATTGGACATTTCAACTGTCATTTTTTTTGGGAATTAATGCTACAATTGAAAGTGAAAGAAAATAACATAAATAGATCTTGATTACTTAAATGCTACAATTAAGAGTGAGGCCTATTTTTTATTTTATATTTAGTAAAAGTTTTAATTTTAGTTATTTAAATTTCAGTCATTAATTGTACTTATTTTAAAGAAATTTTAAGTATTATTCAAATTTTAAGCATTAAATTTATTTATTTTTAATCATACAGTCATCACTTAATATAGATTCATTTAAGGATTTTCTATAAAGTTGCATTTTACCAACACTCCATTCAAATTCGAGACTCCTAATTAAAAAATGATGGAGTATTTATCATTACACCATAACTCTGACCTATTATTTTGACTATTATTATGCTTGCTTTAGAAATTATAAAAATATATAGGATAGGTGCAAAACTCCTATTTGTTACTTTATTTTTTAGTATTAAGATGACACATCAGCTCTGACATTCTGTTTAAAGCTATATACATCCACATTTATTGTTCTTATATATTGTTACCTTTCTTGTTTAACAGTCCGGAACCTATTTGAGCCACAAAGAGATAAAATTGATTTAAATAAGTTATAATTCTAGTAAGTAACTAAAATAAGTTTAGTGTAGATTTTTTTTCCATTTTATCAATATTCCAAATAGCTTCCGTTAATCTGTTAACGTCCGTATTTTAATATAAAACAATTTTTTTTTCTACTTGTAAAGTGAAAACTTTTCTTACGCTTAGTAAGAAAAGTTACCTTTACCAAGATTTTCACTTACTAGCCCCAAAAGCTACTTATTGTATGATTCCACACACAAACATCACAATATAAGAATTGTCAATCAACTAGAACATGTTCATCATATTAATACCAGGAAACAAAAAGACAAGGCTAGAGGGCACTCAAAGCATAAACTTTTTGGCAAATACTAATATAAAATTAAATGAGTTTTTTCAAGAATGTATTTTTCAAACAATTAAATGAGTTTTTAAATCTATTTACTTATATTTGGTATATGTAAGCAAAAAATATTATAAAATTTACACAAATATTATTGGGAGCGAGGAATGAGTGAAAATGAGACGTGCTAGAGGATGGGGATAATACAATCAATATGAAGTGTCACTTGTATAACATGTTTTCCCAACTTCTATCAAGGAAGTGATTTTCCTCATTTTTTAAGAAATTCGTTCTAAAAAAAATATTTTTCAGAAATTTTAACTAACTTAACATGCAAAATTGAAAAACAACATATCGAACACACCTTAATTGTCTCCTCGCCACCTTTCAACACTCTCCATCTCCATAGGCCCCTCTCCCCTACTCCCAGAGTGTTTGCCTAGTTATATAAAAATATTCATGAGATTATATCAAAAAAAGATTTAAACGATTTTAAAAAAATAAACAACATACCAAACACACCTTATAGTGGATTTTTTATATTCACAATCCTCTATAAAAAAAATAAAAAAATAAATCTAGATTAAAAATTATAATTTTTAATAATGGATCATAATCTAGATCAAATCATGTGAAATCTGGTTACACCGCCCTTTTATTCTTAAGCACAAATCTCAACTGCAGCAATTAATTAATTAATTAACGTGCTAATCTTTGTTTTTAACTGATTCACTCACCTTTATAATATTATTTATTGGTTTGCTATGAACATTTTTGTGCAGGAGGATCATAATTAATTAACTAGAGTTCCAAATCTCAAACTCAATCTAATTGCATAAAATTTATTCTAAATCTTGTTTTTATCATGGTACATTATCACAAAACGACTTTTTAACATGATATATTTAGAGATGTCAAATGGACGAACTTGACTAAATTTTGATGGGTTAATATAAACTAAGTTAATAATTTATATTTATATTTAGAGATGTCTCCTAACTTTCTCATAGATCGATTTTTAACTATACTAAAATATAAAATGCTCAAGAGGAAAGAAAGTTTATCTTTGGCTTAATACATAAACATCTTTTTTAAATTGTCAGTAAGTTTTATTTAGACATTCAATGACTTAGCTTATTTCAATCGAGAACCTAAACACATAATAAAGTACTTGTATAATTAGACATTTACAATTCAAATTCTGAAGAAAAAAAAAACCTTTTATGCTTGATCTCAAATATCCATTATGTAAATAATTTATAAAATCACGTAAAATATATCATCTCCGTTAATTATATACATAATCCTCAATTGAAACATGCACGGAGTTTTATGACTTATAGAAACCAATTTTTATAATCAAAAGAGATTACATACACTACTAAAAACAACACAAAAATCGATCGATAAAATCCAACCAAAAAAATTGAAAGAAAATCGATCCAGTCGATCGATTTTTGTTTTTTAATTTCTTTTAAATTTATTTAACGACATGCATCATGCATGGATACTTTATTATCACGTATCGAAAATGAAAATAATTAGATGAGTCTAGAATTTACATGTGAGTTATATATATATATATATCACTATCCTTTTTTTTCCCTCAAAATATAATTGGTAGGCATGGTTTTGGAAACATATAATAATGACATTTTTGTCTCATTATATTTTATTCCAACGTAAGACTGATCTGAAAATTAAAGGAAAAAAAGATAGTAGTACTATACATAAAAAAACTTCTCTTGGTTTATGATTGAAAATGAAATAAAATTTGGACCAACCATTTATTTTTTATGTTTTCCCTCTAAACTAATTAGATGTTGAGGAAAACAGACTTTCTACCAAATACAATTAAGACAACACAAGCTGTTTAGATTTAATGATCATTCATTTAATTTATTATAGTGTTGTTGTCTTAGTGGGTATTGGAGTACTACTTATTATAATGTTGTTTAGTGCTCACTAAAAATTTAATGGAATATAATTTGGTGAAATAATTAGTTGAGAACGCACATAATGTATTAAAAAAGAAAATAATTCCAAAACTAAAATACAAAAACTAGAAAGAATATTATTAGTATTAGTAAGAAAAAAGAATCAACAACAACAAAAATAGTTTTGTATTTTTTTTTAATTCTCATTCCGTATCTGTATCTGATATTCGTATTTAAGTTTGATTAATCAATATTCGCGTCGAATAGGCTCCATTCAGGGTAGCACTCTCTACCAAGGATTTTTTTTAAATCATAGATTCAAACTCAATCGAGATCTCTAATTAAGAGAGGAATAATTCATTCACTGTACCAGATCTTTTTTATTTGTTTCCTTAAAATTATTAGTGTTTATGCAACTACTACACTATGTGTCAACTTTAGTTAAAACCAAGACATAACAGCCCCCACACCTTGCATGCTCTACCTATTTTTTCAGCATTTAAATTTTAACTACTTTTACATTACATCCTTCTAAATGTGGCAAAATAAAACCTCTTTTACATTATATACTAATTAGTGTTTATCCTACTTTTACATTATTTTTCGTGCTATACATGTTATTGGTGTAGTGGTACCTTAAATATCAAAATTTAGTTGAATCCAAAGTCGGTAACAAATTACACGAAGACTCTCTATTTTTATTTGTAAGAAAATATACAGAAAAAGTTTAGAAAACTCGATATAGTAAAATGAGAGAATCCTTCTATTTATAGCCAACAAAAGATTGTATGAACAAATGTTGTATATTGTGCTTTATCAGAAAAATCACAATACATTGAAAAAACACAATTCATCTGCAAAATCGCAACTCATTGAAAAAGTAACAACACATTCAATGTGAAAGTGTGTTATTCAAATTGCATCCTTTATCAATTTCTTTTTCAACCTTATCTCTCACTTTTAACTCTCGTAGTGTTCGCCTAAATTATACATAAATACTTTTCAGATAATATTTTTTACTTGTGTATAAAACACAAATAAATAAATAAATAAAAATATTCATTTTTCAGGAAAATAGTTTACCATTTTTCTTTCGTATCAAACACAACCTAAATGAAAATAAACAACATGAATATGAAAATAAATACACAAAAATATATGAGATCATTGATCAAGATAGAAGATTCCTTAGTTACTTTTTCTTCTTCATTATATTTGTGTTGAGCCTTAAAGCTAACTCTATTTTTATATAATTAAGAAGCTACAATTCTTTCACTACACGAAAATAGTTCTTATTGGAAAAGTCAAATAACTTTTGACAAATTAAAACGTGGAGTATTCATCTTAATACATCACCACATATATCATCATCAAAGAAGGTCATGGATCAGATTATTTCTTTCTTAATCAAAAATTTCGAATTCAAGCTTTGAATATAAAATACTTTTTGATAGAAAACACTTTAATTTCCACAAATGAAATCTTATACCGTGTGAATTTAAATTAGTCAAACTTCAATACAGATATTCAATCAAATCGGAGATAAAAAATCCATCACCAAATACTAACTAGATATATATTACCTAGCTGGAATTAATTCTTTCTCTTTATCTTCATTCCACTTCACTTTTTGTTTCTTGTGAATAATAAATACTACTAATATTTAATATATTAATATATTAATATATTAGTCTTTGAATATTATCATGATCCTGAGAAGCCGCAACACGTCACGTTGAGGATATGCTATTGGAATATTTGTTTTTATCTATATTTTCCTTTTCAACCCTCAAACTTTCATATATTATCACAACAATTTTTCCCTATTTTTTCACCATTTTTTTCCCTACTTGATTTATGGTGTCTAGTTATTTACATTGACTGCTTCGATAACTACGAACTAAGACGCTTCAAAAGAAAAAATACTATTAAATGCATTTACCTTGATTGGTTAACTTGAGCTTACTCAAAGCCTTATCATCGAAAAAGAACAATATCGTAACTGTAACTAATTAGGTTAATTAAAGTAGCGTTTTTTATTTTAAAAAATCAATTGAAGTACGAAAGGCGAATGGGGCTCTGGGCTGATATGTGTGATAGAATGCTTGGCAGCCTCCTACATTGCAAGTAAGACAAGAAATTAAGATTTCTCGACCACTTAAAAAATGAATAAAAGAAAATGACCTTTTAAAAATATCTTAAGTGTAAAAATGCAATTTTTTTGTAAAAAGACAATACAAGTGGCCTACAAAACTAATTCTCTGACTTGAAGGATATGGTGATCACTATTTAATAATTTAACATGTTACAAACATGTTAATTCTTATTTTTAGTATATAATAAGAATTATACAATTAGACTAATTTTATTATTGCTATTTATAATTAGTGGTCTGAATTTATTAGTACTTTTACATCATCAAGTGTATATAAAATTTAGTTCTCAATTTTAGACTTTTAAAAAAAATCTATATTGTGAATTACAATATTACCCCCAACAAAATAATATTGGAGCACTAAGCAATACATGAGAAAATAGTGTGGAGAGCAATGAACTCATATTTGTCTTCACTCTCACCAATTATTTGGAGGTGGAGTTGTGAATGTCAAGTCCATTTTCATGGCTCTCACTTTTTCTAATTGAATAATACAATTTGTCACTATTTAAAAAGTTAATCATTTTTTTGTTTGTTTATGATTATTTTATTTTTGCAAATTTTAAATATTTTTTAATTATAATAATAAAATATGACATATTTTTAGCACACCAAAAATATGACCTTAGACAGAAAAATAGAAGATTGAAGATTAGTAGATAGTTAATCGTATTCTCTCTTTCATGTGGAAGAATAAGGTTATAGCTTTGTAACATCTTATCTGATCTCTCCTCTCCTCATTATTAGTAATAGTTATAATTCATTAATTTTATCATTATTGTTATTTCTTTTATTTTAGTTATCGTATTTTTTACTGTTAATATTTCTCTTTTTCTTAGTATTTTCATTAGAATTTCTTTCACTTTTATATTTTTTAAATTTATTTTAAAATATTTTTCTTAAGTCAAGAGTCTATTACAAATTATCTCACTTGCCTTGCAAAAAATACAAATAAAATTTGTATACACTATAAAAATCACATAGATATGTTATAGTTGGATAATAGACTCATAATAAATGCCTTCAAATTTTACTTATAAAAATCACATAGATATGTTATAATTGGATAATAGACTCATAATAAATGCCTTTTGTAATTTCTTGATTATGTAAATTTTAATTTCTTAAAAAATAAAAGTCACTCAATAACAAGATAAAGAGGTCTGGCTTGGAGCATTCCGCATCATTACTATTCCATTACTTTTATATAACTCTTTCTTTTTCATTCTTTTAGTCCATATTAAAAAGTATAATTTTTAATAATTTTTTAATTTTAATTTTTTAATGACATGTTAAGCTTAAATTTATTTAGTAGATTTTACATATTTTTAATTCAAGACCATAAGATTTAATAATCTTCTTTATTTTCTAAAATTCCATGCAAATAAAAAACAGACAAACAAATTGAAACGGAGGAAGTACAATTTATACAAATGTTAAATGATTTGACCTTTGTATTTTAAATTTCGTCCTTAGTGATAAAATATCATAATAAAAATCAATCACAAAATTTATTTTTGAATTTTGTAATTTTTTTGGAAGTGCTAATTATCTAAAACGACATTTGTGGCTAATTTTGTATTTTAAATTTCGTCCTTAGTGATAAAATATCATATATAAAAAGAATTTAATGCTATAAATTTGGTTTTTTATTTTTTCAACCACTTGTTTTATTTGTAAATGTAATAATAGGAGGGGTATTTTGTTTTTGCTTCTTTCATTGATTCATATGCATAATTTCCACACGCATAGGAGCCCAAGAAAAAATATTGTCGGTGCAGATCAATTATTTGAAACATTTTACAACTTCATATTGAGAATAATAATAATAATAATTCATTTTTATAGATGTTAAGACTGAGTGGAGGTGGTGGAGCTTAAATAGTGAAACGAATCGTAGTTTAGATTTTTCAACAATAAGCTATGACTTATCGATCTCGAGTTTAGATAAGAACGAAAGCTTTAAAAGTTAATGTCAAATTTAAAAAAAAAAGAATAAATGAATGTAACTTTAACAAAAGATCAACCTGTACCTTTGAGTTGAGGTTATAGCTGATGGCACAGAATAAATTAATCCGTAACCTATTTTCAAAAAATCTTCTATTTTCCTTGAAATTAAATTTGACTCTAACTTATAGTTTCTTAATAATAACTAACAACTAAAATATAAATTTTATGTCCTCTACATTACACTTTAACTTCCACTAAAAGCAATTTAAAAGCTATTGATGTGTCTTATGAAAAAAAAAGTAATAATTAATGTGTTTAATAAAAGCAAAATATCTTTAAGAATTATTTATGATGTAAGTTGCATATACTTACTATTAACCTAAGTATAATGATTTTGATATTACAATCGTTCTATTTTACTTGTCATAATTACTATAAATAATTGATCCAACATATTTATCACTATTAATATGATAAAAGAAAATGTAATATTAAATTAAGGTTAAAACATAAATAAAAATAATTGATTTATTATATTTTAATTAATATTTTTCTTAATAAAAATGCATAAAAAGTAAGTATGACAACTAAAATAAATCGGAGAAAATATGTATTTTCGATATATAATTACTGGAAAGTGAAAACAAAGAGGTATGGGAGTCAAATTAAAAATTGACAAACAAAACTCCAACATTAATATTCTTTTTAGGTTGGTAATTCATCTAATTTTGTCCTCCACACCTCACCTCTTAAAGAAGAATACAAAAATAATAATTAGTGATATTAATATGCTCAAAATCTCATGTTCATGATTTCTTGTTATTATTTTTAAAATATTAAAAAATAAGCCAAAATGATGGTTATTTATATTTATTAACCATTTGTATAACAAATTTATTTACTTGATTTATCCAAATTTACGTAGGATAGATTCATCAAGAGAGTAAATCACTCTCTATGAAAATATTAACGTAAAATATCTTTTGTTAATGAGTAATTACTTGTAATATTTTTTTGGGTCGTCCTTAGTATCGGTAAGGAATTAAATAATAATAATAAAATATTTAGTTCTAGATTATCTAATTAAACCATCATCAAAATTGAGATCTTATACATTTTATCGTTTAATAGCTTATAATCAGATTTTGATAATTTACAACGTCAAAATTTAAAATTATTTAAGGAATGAAAATAAAAAAGTAATTTAATATTCATATTAGAATCCTAGCTTATTTAAATCTGTATCGCGTGACATAAAAATGAATAGACAACTCAATTTTGAGCCCACCCCCATCCCCACATGCACCCTCACCCTTCAAGTTCGGTGAGGCAATTGAATCAGATAAAAAAAAAGAAATTTTAATGGTAGATTATCTAGTGAAATCGTCAGATTTTTTTTTGATATCTTATTCATTTTATCATTTGAAATTCATAACTAGATTTTAATAATTTGCAACTTAATAATTTAAAATTTATTTAATGGATGAAAATGAAAAAAATTATTCGATGGCCATATTAAAACCTCAATTAATTAAAATTTATATTGCATAACATAATACAAAGGATAATTCAACTATGGGGTTCCGCATTCAGCGTCAGTGGAGGAATTGAGTAGTAAAAAGAGAAATTCTATGTTGTAGGTTATCTAATAAATTCGTCACAAAAAATTGAATATCTTATTCATCTTACCATTTTAATAATTCATAATCAGATCTTAATAATTTACAACTTCATAATTTAAAATTTATTTAACGGATGAAAATTAAAAAAAGTTTATCGATATCTATATAGGATTCTAACTAATTTAAATCCGTAATGCGCAATATAATACATAAACGAACATCTCAACTTTGATGAAACCCTTCCCTCAACATTGGTAGAGAAATTGAATTGAAAAAGAAAAGAAAAGGAGAAATTCTAGTTTTAGATATCTAATGAAATCATCGTCGAAACTTAGATCTTATTCATCTTATCATTTAGTTACTCATAATAAGATCTAAGTTATTTGTAACTTGGCAATTAAAAATTTATTTAATAGATGAAAATTAAAAAAAGTATTTGATGTTCATGTATGACTCCGTGATTAGAGATCCATGAATTATAGACTGTATCTTCTCATGGCCTCTCGCCTGTGAAAGTGTCCTTCTTTCTCAATGTCCCGACATCAATCTAAACCCTAGTTAATTTAAATTTATGTCACGTAACCTAATACATAAATGGACAGCACAACTCCCCCCACCCCCCCACTTTGAAAATTTTTATTCGGTATCCATATAGAACCCCAA
Organism: Solanum appendiculatum; assembly: GCA_018342035.1. NCBI lineage: Eukaryota > Viridiplantae > Streptophyta > Magnoliopsida > Solanales > Solanaceae > Solanum > Solanum appendiculatum. The sequence goes on from JAGDQO010001455.1 coordinate 190,074, forward strand.
CTAATTTAAATCTGTACCGTGTAATATAATACATAAATGAATAGCTCAATTTTGAAATTTTGTCCTAAACATCGATGGAGAAATTGAATAGGAAACAAAAAGAGAGATTTTAGTCGTAAATATCTAAAAACGTAAATCTTATTCATCTTACCACTAATAACTCATAATCAGATCTAAGCAATTTGCAACTTGACAATTAATAAATTAAAATTAAAAAAATATTTGATGTTCATGTACGACTCTCTGATCAAAGATCCATGAATCATAAAATGTATTTTCTCATGACCTTTCACTTGTGAAAGTTTCCTTCTTTCTCAATGTCCCGACATCAATCTTAACCCTAATTAATTTAAATTTATGTCATGTAACCTAATACATAAATGAACAACACAACTCCCCCCACCCCACCCCCCACTTTAAATTTTTTTATTCGGTATTCATATGGAATCCCAATTAATTTAAATTTGCACGTGTAATATAATACCTAAATGGATAGCTCAATTTTAAAATTTTACCTTAAACATCAATGGAGAAATTGATTTCCAAATAAAAAGAGAGATTTTAGTTGTAGCTATCTAATAGAACCACCATCGAAACACAGATCTTATTCATTTTACCATTAATAACTCATAATCAGATCTAAATAATTTACAACTTGAAAATTAATAAATTAAAATTTAAAAAATATTCGATGTTCATGTACGACTCCCTGATCAGAGATCCATGAATCATAGACTATATCTTCTCATGACCTTTCACCTATGAAAGTATCGTTTCTTCTTAATGTCCCGACATCCATCCTAACCCTAATTAATTTAAATTCATGTCACGTAACCTAATACACAAATTGACAGCTCAACTTCCCTCCCCCATAACCCCAACCCCAACTTGACACCCAAGACTCACCTATTACAACAAACACACAAAAGCATAAGTCAAGCACTTGCACTCTACAATTTAGCTTTTTTTTTAAAAATTTTTTTTTTTACTTATATTCCCCTTTTTGTATTTACCTAACAAAAACAAATTTCTTATTTTCTTCCCTTTATTCTCTCCCATCCTTTTTTCTTGTCTACCTAGATTTTCTCTTTCTACCAAAATTTTTTTTTTTTTTTTTTTTTAAAAATAAAATAAATTCATCAAAAGATTCTTCAAATATTAGACCAGTGACCACCCAATACCCATCTTTCTTTATTTCTCTCTCACTGTATACATTTCTTGTCTATAAAACTTTTTTGCCCCTTTTTTTTTCTCCCCTAAATTTTGGTCAATTCTCTTTCTTGAATTCATTGTAATCTTCTTTCTTCCTCCCTTTACATTTCCCAGAAAAATCTTCACCCTTTAATTCAGTTTTTTTCTTTATATTTTCTTGAATTTTGGCTCTAATTTCTCAATTTTCTGTTGAAAAATTGCATATTTAAGGAGATTTAGCACATGGGGTCTTCTAAAATTTCAACTTTTTTTGCTCAGATTGTTCTTGGTGAGGTTTGAGCAGCTGGGTGTTTGAGAATTTTCAATTTTTTTCCTAGCTGAGAATTTTTGTAAGGGAAAATGACAACTGGTCCAATTGAGTCAACAGTGGTGGTGGTGGAGGAGTCCTCTCGTCGTTTTGGAGATCTGAGAGGTGTTCAGTGGCGTATTGATTTGGGGATTTTGCCTTCTTCTCCATCTTCAAGCATTGATGATCTTCGCCGTGTTACCGCTAACTCACGTAGAAGGTATAGAATCTGTTTTGTTTGTTCACCCTTTTGGCGTTGTTATGTTTGTTTTTGTTGGTTTTCTTGTTTGTTGTGATAAAAAGATGGAAAATTTACATTTTTTTTTGTTGATTTGTGAAAAAACTGGAAAACCCAACTTGAGATATGATGTAAATAGAGGGTATACAATTGTGTTGACGATGATGATGATGTGTGGAGATGTTTGATGGTAAAGAATAGTATGTTGCTAGCAGTTGACTAATTTGATTATCTATTTACATAAACACAATTGTATTTTCTTGCAAATGCTTTTGAGATGTTCTCAGATTTTTGGGAAAGAAAAACACATCATTAACATAATTTTGTTTTGAGATGATCTGTGTACTTGCTTGTTGGATGCTAAAGCATAATATGTTGCTAGCAGTTGACTAATTGAATTATCTTTTTTGTCATTGTTTTCTTTTCAGTTTGTGCAGAGTCGATGTTTTGAATTTTATTTACTTGTTATAGTTTTGTCTAATGGTGTATTGGGGGTTATTGAATAGCAACAGATCATGTCTCGAGGGTTTTGTTCCCCAAGTCTATACATGGGAGATTGTGATTTTTGAGGTTGTTAGCTGCTAGTGTATTGTCTGTTGCTGAAATGTTGTGCATGGAAGCTCTTCTTTCCCAAGTCTAGATTTGAGATCGTAGGTTTTAGAGGCTGTTAGTTTCTCAAATCTTATGTCAAACACCTATGGAGAATTAAGGATTGAAAGCTTGTTCTTGATTGTTTGAATGCTCAGCAACTACCATAGCTGGATTTTCCAGATTTCTAGATATGATGTACACATTCACTCGTTTTAACATCTTAAGCTCATTTGCGAGTAAAAAAATGTTGCATCTCGTCAACATGTTTTTCCTGAAATAGTAACTATGTAGATTGAATGTACTGATATAAAAATGTTATCGGTGCATTGCTCAATTTGATCGTACTGTTTCTTTTCAAATTTTTATGATGATCCAAATTCCAGTGTGTTAGTTTCTTTTTATTTCTATGTCCTCAGTATGATAATGAGGTTTGTAATGTATAATGTTTTTGAGTAAATGTATTTTTGGTTGTGTAGGTATGCTTCTTTGAGAAAACACCTTCTTATTGATCCTCATGTTCCTAAAGATGGAAGTAATTCTCCTGATCCCGTCATAGACAATCCACTGTCGCAAAACCCTGGTAGGATATTTGCATCATTTGTTCATTTTCTTCTCTTTTAGCAAGTGCAGTGCTGAAAATTGTTCAAACTTCACATCACTTCAAACATTTGAAACTTTTTGAAGATTCTCTTTTGATTAAGACCATCCTAAGAAACAATTATTGTGTCCTGCATCTTGAAAAGTATATTTCCATTTTACTCGATCTTAATTTGTAATTATTTATCAGATCTTGTATATCCATTTTGCACTAGAAAGTACTTGGAGAAACTGTAGCTTGTGGTTGAGTAAAATGCTAATGTTGTTGTTGCAATGCAGATAGCATGTGGGGTCGCTTCTTCAGGAATGCTGAACTGGAGAAGATGGTTGAGCAGGATCTTTCGCGTTTATATCCTGAGCACGGTAGCTATTTCCAGACTGCTGGATGTCAAGCCTTGTTGAGGAGGATTCTGCTACTTTGGTGCCTTAGACATCCAGAGTATGGTTACAGACAAGGTAAAAACATAACATTGTCAAATTTATTATGTGCTACTGCTTACTTTTGAAGCAGAATAAGGCCTTTTCTAGTCTATGGCATCTCGTATGAGACACTTTTTCAGTTCTTAAATATTTAATCAAGATGAAAGTCCTTCAAGCTTAGAAATCAAAGAGCAGGCATTCATCCTACCCTGCCCGTGTCACTTTCATAACAAATGGCATGCATCTCTAATGTAAGTAAGGCTCGCCCATGTTCAATTGTATCAAGACTGTTTCTGTGAACCTATTAATTGTTCATATGCTCTACAACTGCCTTCAAGTTTGCAGTTTGTATAGCAGTTTTTTTTTGATAACCGTGGTGTCCGGGCCAGCTTGCGCACACCTTGACTAATTCCACTGTGTGCCTGCCACCTCCCACCAACAACAAGCACAAGGTAACTCTATCCACCAAGGCTAGGATAGATGGGAAGAAACCACCTAGTGTTTTTGGCTCTGCTGGGATTTGAACCTGATACCTCATGGTTCTCGACCACTTCATTGACCACCAGGCCACACCCTTGGGTGCTTGTATAGCAGCTTATGACGTCCAAATAGCTCATTTGCTCTTGATTTCATCACTCTATGCTGACATACCCTCCTCTTTGGGTCCTTTACTTTCTGATCTTGAATTTATCATGGAACCTAGTGCCTTATTTGTTAACCATCTATCATTATCTTCTCATTATTAATGGAGGAACTTTCTGCTTCTCTGTTTGCAGGAATGCATGAACTATTGGCCCCACTTCTTTATGTTCTTCAAGCTGATATGGAACATCTTTCTGAAGTGAGGAATCTGTATGAGGATCACTTTGCTGATAAATTTGATGGGTTCTCATTTCATGAAAATGACTTGACATATAAGTTTGATTTTAAAAAGTTTTCGGAATCTACAGAAGATGACAATGGATCTGAGAAGAGTCCAGGGAGAATTACTAGTTTAAGTGAACTTGATCCAAAGGTTCAAGCAGTTATTTTATTAAGTGATGCATATGGCGCTGAAGGTGAGCTTGGTATTCTTCTATCTGAGAAGTTCATGGAGCACGATGCGTATTGTATGTTTGACGCTCTGATGAGTGGAGCTGGTGGTGCTGTTTCTATGGCACAATTTTTCTCCCCTTCACCATATGGTACTTCGCATACTGGATATCCCCCTGTTATTGAAGCCTCAGCAGCATTATACCATTTGCTTTCACTGGTTGATTCCTCCCTCCACAGTCATCTTGTCGAGCTAGGAGTTGAACCGCAATATTTTGCACTTCGCTGGTTACGAGTACTATTTGGACGTGAATTTGCACTTGAAGACTTATTGATAATCTGGGATGAAATATTTGCGTGTGACAACAAGAAGTTGGGAAAACCTTGTGGAAATGATGCTGACTCCAGCTCTGGAGTCTTAAATTCATCCAGGGGAGCATTTATATCAGCTTTTGCAGTTACTATGATACTTCATTTGAGGTCTTCGTTGCTTGCGACGGAGAATGCTACTAAGTGTCTCCAGAGATTGCTAAATTTTCCAGAAGATATAAATCTGGGAAAACTGATAGCCAAGGCAAAATCATTGCAGGCTCTGGCAGTGAATGCCAACAATTCAGCCCCAGTAATTGATTATACTGGAGACTATGGTAGAAGTCACTCAACGGTTGTAAGAGGTCACAGCCATTCAGTTGATTTAAGTTCCCCAAAAACTCCACTTGGCTCCTTAGTACCTGAAAGCTACTGGGAAGAAAAGTGGAGAGTTTTACACCAGGAAGAAGAGAGCAAGCAAAATAGTGCAGAGAAACAAGTTCCAACCCGAAGAAAAGGTTGGTCTGAGAAAGTGAAAATGCGTCTTACCAGAACTGAGTCTGATCCAACCCCTTCTACGGTTGATAATGGAAGAAAAGTTTCCAAGTCATCAGTGAGGAGAAGTTTGTTGAAAGATCTTGCTCAGCAGCTTGGCGCCGATGAAGATGCAGAAAAGCTTACTGATGATGAAATTAAGGAGCAAGAAGTTCCAGTTGACGTTGTTGGGCAAGATGATAATGATGGAAATTTTACTTGCACGTCTGAACAGTCGGGCTCCACTGGAAGTGCCGCTAGTGAACAGAATTCTTCTATCTTCTCAGATCCCCAAAGTCCTATTAGTGATGCAAATGATCATGGAAATAGATCTGAAAGAAGTAGTGTTGCATCAAATTTCTCAGCCGATGAAAATGATGCTGATGGTTATAGTGCTGAGGTATCTTGTAATAATCTGGAAGTTCCACCTCTCCCTAGTTCTGATCCCCCTCAGGAGACCTCGGTAAAATCTGAACAAAGTGTTGACTCTGGGGGAAAAGGTCCAGCTGCCTTTAAGGAGCGGAAACTTCTATCTGGTAAATTTCAGTGGTTATGGAAATTTGGACGAAATGGTGGGGAGGGGACATCTGAAAAAGGGGTCTGTGATTCCACAAAAGCTGACAATTGTGGGAATAATCCCGATGATCCTGCTGTATTGTCCACTGCTGATACATCTAATAACAGTGGAATTAGCAAAGGAGAATCTGTAGACCAGAATTTGATGGTTAGTCTGAGAAATCTCGGACAGTCTATGCTTGAGAACATCCAGGTAAAGACTAATATCTTGCTTAACTAATGTACGTTGTTTGATTTTTATCATTTCGAAAGTATCCAATGTGGACACAACTTTGTCATCCGATTTCGCACCCTCAACTTACTCTAGTCAAAGATTCTATGCATCCATTTGTTATTTTCAAACCAATTACATTGAGTTGTCTGCTTAAAAACATCAGTACATCTATACATTATAATATATTTGTATGAGTACTGAGAAACTGATTCTTCCAATTGATTTTTGCAGTACCAGCCATCTGTGTATGGTATATACTCTTTCATTTGGCCTATTCATTCATTAATCACTTATCATTTGTGCAGGTGATTGAATCAGTCTTTCAGCAAGATCGCGGTCAAGTTGGAACCTTAGAAAACCTTTCAAAAAACGTTCTAGCTGGTAAAGGACAAGTAACAGCCATGACAGCTCTCAAAGAGCTACGGAAAATCAGTAACCTCCTCTCCGAGATGTAAGGAGAAATAGAGTTCGTTAAGTATGTACATAGCTAGTAATTTAAAATGTTTCAATTGCAGAATAATCAAAGTCTTATTCGGCTTCTCATATCTCTTGACTGTGAGTGATTCAAAATTTTGATATGTATCCCGGATCTTATATGTAAATACAAAATCCCCTTCAAGTATCATTACTCATTTATGAAATTAGCAGTAGATGATTTTTCTGGCCAGACTAGTCAATGCTCTTGCTTTTCAAGTACAAGCAACGAGGAAACTAAGTCTAATTAGTTGATGGTTACTTGTATCGATTTCTTTGATCTGGAACAAAAGGATTTTATACCATAGGTCTCAGAATTGTTTGAGATTGAGGCGTAATTGATTAAAATTACACTAAAATGGGGGAAAATGTTACATACTTTCTGCCTTATCATTACCAATTTGTTGAGTCTAATAGATGTATTAATGGTAAAGGTTCTCCACCCTTAACGAGAGATCTCAAATTCGACCCCTAGTCCAGCCTCTTCAACAAATCTCTATACATTTAAGATTTTCTGCACCATCCATGAAGATTGTTTTGGTGCAATGTCCCACATTTGTCTCTCTTTGCCATAGCACATATGCAACAAACATGTACTACGTTGGACAGGGCTACTAATAATCTGTCATTTCAACAGATTTAGCTCCCTCACTGGGATCATCAAGGATTTCAAACAGATATGGAATGAATTAACTCATCAGTCAATAATCAAAGTAAGAAAACCCAAAGAAGAAATTCTTCACATTGGGATAAAGATTTATATTTCTATACCAGTAAAAATACACTTACACATTTGCTTCATTGCATCTACATACAATATGAGGCACAAAAGGTCACATATTACTGATTGACAACCTTTATAAAGAGTGAATATCCAAGCAGCTAATATTGGTTTTTCATTGTTGTTTTCATACCTCAATACCGAGCTTTAGCTAGTTTTTTCTGTTGCTTGGCACGTTCAACAGATTCTTGGATCTGTCGGTCATGCTCTCTAATTATTCTATCCACATCCATCGGTTTTGATGCAGATGGTAGTAGACCAAAATATTGATTGTCTTCCACCAAGTCAAGGCCATCTGATTCTGCAGGAGGAGACAATTGTTCAAGTTGGTTCTTCTCTGCCTTGGTGTTATTGCCTTCTCCTTCCACCATTTTTTCCTTGTCAGACATCACCCTTTGAGAATATTTTAGGATCCGTTTCTTGCTCTCTTTTAGTAAGCCCTGCATATTAATTGATTTGGAAGGTAAAAGCATAGAAATTTGATCGTTTCCAATAGTCTCATGGCTGGTCGATGTTGATGGACATAAAGAATGATTCTTCTTTCCCTTAGAGTCATGGTCATTCCCTTTAGCTATTGATTCCTTCTCAAGTCTCGCGCGCATAGCAGTTTTGAGGATCATAGGGTCATGCTCTATGAGTAAATCATGCATCTTATCTGATGGAGCAGGTAATGGACCTGACCACTTCTTCTTTCCTTTGATATAATGGTCATCATGAATTGGTTCTTTCCTTATTGCTCTCTGATTATTTCCTTGATTAGGAGTAGCAGAACTCTGAGTATAATTCTCTGAGCCCTCTTTTCTGCTGGACACCTGAAAACATGCAGAAGAGTTTGTTCCTTCATTTATAACACCTCCTGAGACATATTCATTTGTTTTTTCAAGCCTATTCCAGGCTTTTGAATGGGTAATGAGTCGTCTTCTGTCGATGTTACTCTTTAATTCTTCATTAGCTTCGCGTTCATAATTCCAGACCCTTCTGAGGGGGTATTGTGGCAAACTTGAGGGATCACAAGCAAATGGTTCTGTTGTGAAGAACTCATTCTGAAGAGCAAGAGCTGCAGTCCCTCGATATTCAGCTTTTAAGGAAAGTAAAGTATCCATTAGTCCTACAGCTGCTGCAGGAAGATCATGAAAGGTCGCATGAAGAATCCGTCTATAAGGCTCTATTGGCCTAAATATCTTTGCATTAGGCAATTTGGATTTTTTCCAAAAATCATCAGATGGAGAACCACAGAGCTTGAAGATTTTATGCAATTGCTCAGCTTCGGTTCTACCAGGCATAATAGGCTTGCCAGTAAATAGTTCACCAAGTACACAACCAACACCCCATAAATCAACTCCAACTCCATAACAATTTGATCCAAGCAACAGTTCCGGTGGCCTATAGAAGAGAGTTACAATCTTGCTAGTTAAGGGCCTGCTTTGTTCTGGATCAGAAACTGTTGACAGCCCAAAATCTGCAATTTTCAGGATACCTTCTTTGTTAACTAACAGGTTAGAAGTTGTTAAATCTCGATGCAAGATACCATGGCTATGGCAGTGATCAAGCCCTTTAAGCAGCTGGTTCATGTAACATTTGATTTCAGGTTCAGAAAACTTGACACCTTTTTGTTCTTGAATTGCCTTGAGATCATATTCCATGCAATCAAAAACAAGGTAAAAACTAAAGGACATTTTCGAGGTGACTACACCTTCCAATTTGATAACGTTCGGGTGATCACCAAGCCTTCTCAATATAATGATCTCTCTTGCCATAAACTTGACACTCTCGGGATCAAGATTGTCAAAACGAACCTTCTTCAGAGCAACAACCTTATGGAGCGAACGATCAAGCCCCTTGTAGACATTACTGTAAGTTCCCTGACCAATTTTATCTATTTTCTCAAATGTATCTGCTCTTCTTGGAAGCCATCCATATAAAGCATCACCTGCAACTTCAACAAGCCAGTCAGGCCATCCAGCAGAAACTAGTTCACCTTCTATGCCGTTTGGTACTCCTCTGCTGAGTCTTGGATTCGGTTTCCGTGTACTGGTGTGAAGGATTTCTTCCTTCTCTTCTGCCACAAATGTCTCAACTACATCTGAGGATACCGTGCCTTCAACTGATTGATCCCTGATAGTTGAAGGTTTTCCATGACTGGAACCCATAGTTTCCCAAATGCAAAACAATCCAAGTCTTGTTTTACATTCAGATAACAACACAAACTAGTTCTTTTTTCCTAAAGCTTTGGTTACATACAAAGAAAACAAACATTTTTAGAAAGAAGTATGAAGTCAAGTCACAAATCAAGGGAGTTGACTTCATAAAAGCAATAATAGTTGTAAACAAAGACTTGGTCCATTACATGGTATTAATGCTGGCAAGGGGACCGGGACAGCCCGCCCCGGCCCGGTACCGGCTCGAGACCCGTCTCGCCTGTCCCGGTCCCACGTGTCGAAGCGGGATAGGGGATAGGGGGATAGGGGGACGGGTAGGGGGACGGTTCACGATTTGGTCCTGGTCGACCCGGCCCGGTCTGTCCCGGTCCCGTCCCGTCCCGTCCCGGTCGAACCGGCCAACCGTTTTTTTTTTTGAAACTTTGCAATTTATCCGTTGGGGACCGTTGGGGCAACGGCTAGTGGGCCCCCCCAAAGGATATATTGATTTTTGGGAGTCCCAAACACCCTCCTACCACTCCTACTCTTTAATCTTTTATTTTAACCCTCAAGTTACATAAAATACACTTTAGTCCACTCTTTATATTATAAATACCCCTTTATCCTTCTTTTATTTCTCACAAATTATCTACTCTCTCAATTCTATATTTTATATTCTCTCATTCTTGAATCTTGATTCTTGATTCCACTTAATTCTCAATTCTCAATTCTAAATTTATATCATAATATTTATATTTCAATTAATATCATAATATTTATAATTCAATTATTTTATATTTTATATTGTTGCTATCAAGTATTGAAGCTACAACTTACAACTTACGATAATACATTTGGTTGGAGCAAGCTTCAAGAATTGGTTATAACCGTCTGCTATTAACGCAGACGTTTGGTACATTCGTTCCATTTCTTTATTTATACATTTTTTTCGCAATTAGTTTTTGTGTTATTAATATTTATATATTACATTTTACATTTTATTAAATATGAGTTCTAATAAAAAAAATACCGGTAAGGAAAAAATAGCAACCGTTGTTTCCAATTTATTTAATTTTCCTAAAAAAAGTAGTAAGGAAAAAAATAAAAGTAAATGTGGTGGTTCTTCTTCTAAATCAATGCCTAGAGTTAGAATTAATACAAATGATTCTACTTTTGTTGATGATACTTCTTTCACTCCTCATTATAATATAGATACAAATGTTGAAATTGATCATGAATTTTTAGAACGACGTTTTAATAATCCTAATGTTGATGAAAATTTAGATGATGAAGTACAAATTGATTTGGAAGAAGATGAATTAAATGAAACACCTACCAGTCCGGCGACGGAAGCTCCAACACAAACTACACCTCCAACTGAGGAAGATAGTCAACTCCCCCACCCCTCCCCCCTTGTACCTCCTACTAGGGGAAAGGTGAAGTATCAACGCCCTAAAACTTCTGTTGTGTGGCAATTTATGACTTTAGATACTGTGAACTCTATTGCTATTTGTAATAAGTGTAAACAAACATTTATACATAGAGTCGGTGGAGGTCAAGGTGGGACGGGGGGTTTAAATAGACATTTGCTATCTTGTAGACCGATTGAATATAAGGCGGCCAAAGCTCTAGCCGATAAAAAAAAAGGAATTCAAATTGATGATGATGATATTAATTCTAGTGTTCCTCAATCGGTAGAGTGTTCTAACATGGTTCAAGGAACATTGGATCCTTCTAACCCCGGTGGTCCAATTACACAACGTAAATATAATAAAGAAAGAGATCGCGAAAATTTAGCTAAGATGGTTTCTGTTTGTGGTTTACCTTTTGGTTTTCCTTCACATCCCGGTTTTATTAAATATATTCAACAAACTTATAATATCTTTTTTAAAGGTGTTTCAAGAAATACAGTTAAATCTGATGTTTTAGAATTTCAAGGTAAACATTGTCAATATCTTCGTTGTTTATTTAGCATATTAGATTGTAGAGTGTCTATAACTTCTGATATGGGTCGTAGTGTTAATGGACGTGATTATTTAACTGTCACAGCACATTGGATTGATCATAACTGGAATTTGCAAAAAAGAATCTTAAGTTATAAAGAATGTGTAGAGAAAAAAACTGGTGCTTATATAGCTTCAACTGTTTTAGGTATTTTAGATTTTTATATGCTTTGTGATAAAGTGATGAGTGTCGCATTAGATAATGCCTCTAATAACACCAACGCTGCTGCTATGTTAAAAACTAGACTATGTCCAGTTGATAATAACGCTTTCCATATTAGATGTGCTGCACATATATTAAATTTAATTGTACAATATGGTATTTCATTATTTGATTGTGGTTGTATGAAAATAGAATATGCTGTTTTATGGATTTTTTATGCTCATAGACCTGCTAGAATTAGGGAATTTAACGAGCGTTGTGTACTATGTAATCTTACACCACGAAAAGTTCCAAAACATGTTAAAACTAGGTGAAATTCTTTTTATGAAATGCTTTCAGTTGCTTATGAATATCAACGACCCATACAAATGGTTTTTAATGCCCATAATTCTGATCCACTAGAAAGAATTTGTGATGAAGATTGGATAGAAACCAAAGAACTATTGGATTTTCTAAAACTTTTTTATAATGCTACAACCATGTTTTCTGGAGTTTATTATCCTACTATTTCATCAGTCTTAGTAAATATTTGTGCTATTTCAATTCAATTTCAAACATACAAAAATATTGAAAAATTTAGACCGTCAATTGAAGCTATGATTGAAAAATTTTAAAAATATTTTTTTCCTATTCCTCAATTTTTTTTAACTGCGACTTTACTTAACCCTCAATATAAATTACGAGGTGTACAAGGACTTGTTCAAACTTTATATGATACTTTAGAAATTTTATCGGAAGAAGTTCCAAGTTGTGAATTTTGTAAGTCTAGCATAAAAGTGCAAGCCAAAATTTTATATGAAAAATATAAAACTATGAAAATTAATGAAGGAGTTGTTGCTCAAACTTCTAATGCTATCAACAATGATTATATTGATAATAATATGCTTGGTTTTCTTGGTCTTAATTCTACTAAGCGTGATGATTTTGAAGAATATCTTAATCAGTGTTTGGAAACAGTTACCGACGAGCAGGGCAACGTAAAAGTATTAGATTGGTGGAGGAAACGTGGTAGTGCATTTCCAACTCTTAGCAAAATGGTTCGTGATGTTCTAGCTATTCAAGCTTCATCAGTTGCTTCAGAGGCTGCTTTTTAGTGCGGCAAGGTTTCAAATTGGAGATCACAGACATTCATTGGCTGAAGAAAGCTTGGAGTCATCAGTTTTATTTAGAGACTGGATCAACGCCGAGAGAAGAAATTATAATTTGCCAAAGTTAAGTGCCAAACAAGACTCTTATTTTAATTCAATATTTGGATGTAGTAGTGACGATGAACTAGATGCACAAGAGTTTCAAGCATCATTGCCAACACCGGAGGATGTTACCGTCGATTTGATACAAGATTTAGAAAAAAGTTTTATTGGACAATACATATATTAGATTTACATACGAGAACTAATTGAAACAGAACCCTTCCTAGAAGGTGGCTGCGTAGATTAGTTACTCATGTAATATTTGTTACAAATATTAGTTTACATACGAGAACTTTTTGAAACAGAACCCTTCCTAGAAGGTGGCTGCATAGATTAGTTACTCCTCTAATATTTAATTTGTAAATTGTAACTTGTAAGTTGTTAGTTGCAATTGAATTTTATTTGAATAAATTTAAAGGCTTTATTCAAGTCTTTTTTATACAACTATTGTGTTGCATTTAAATTTAATACTTTACTTATCAAAACTTACTTCAAAATTTGAAATTTGAAATTTGAAATTTGAATGAAAGTTAAAAGATGAAATTTGAATTTTTCAAAACTTAAGCATTTTAACTTAGCTAAAAAATAATATTCAAAACAATAAAAATTAAAAATGTCATTCAAAAAAAATATAACTTCAAAACAATTAAATAAATACAAAAAAAATAAAAATCCCGTGTTCCGTCCCGTCCCCTAAAACACTGTCCCATCCCGTTAATCTAGTGGGACGGGATGTGACTTATATTTATCCCGCGAATCCCGGCCCGGTTCATCCCGGGTCAGGTTGAATTCCGGTCAAACCTCGATCCGTCCCATCCCGTCCCCCTATGTCCCGTCCCGGCATCCCTGTCCCCGTCCCCTTGCCAGCCTTACATGGTATAGTAAAAAAAAACCCCAACCAAAGACTAATGAGAAGTGTCTTAGCAATTTCCTAGAAATAATATTGTACTGTAAGACAAACTGAGTTTTGTTTGGTATAGCAACTTCTTAGATGAGTGGATTTAAGATTCACTGTATTTGGTACCGCGAAAAATATTTTTTGAAAAATAATTTATTTCCTTAAAAATATTTTCTTGAAAAATGATTTCCAATATTAAGTTGGTCAGTAGAATTTCTTTTTGAAAAATATCTATAATAATGATATTGTCTAGTATTTTGGAAAATTGGTTCACTGCTAACAATTTTTCCGAGTAGTATACACGTCTCTTGTTCAAGTTACTAATATTGCGAGTTGAAGGAAATAAAATTACCTAAGGTAATAATATATGCACAAGTGAAAGACCCAACAATGATTTTGTAAGAGGCTTTATTCAATAACTCAATGACTCTTGTATTCTCACTACACAATGAATGTATCTCTCACTACATTGAAAATATATAATAAGGCACCCCTATTTATAGGACTAACAATCAAAGTAAACTAGGACTAGGAAACTATAAAACTAACAAATCCTAATTAAACAATAAATAAGTAAATACCATAAATAACAAATCCTAAACTAGTAAGGAATCCTAAACTACTTAGGAATCCAATTCTTGGTTTATTTCCTACATAGCCTCCCTTAAACCAAGATCCTCAAATGTGATCATGCCCAACATCTTCTTCAACTTTATGAATAACTCCAATTTTAATGGCTTTGTGAAAATATCAGCAACTTGTTCTTCAGTCTTGCAATATTCAACTACTATCTCTTTATCTTGGACCAAATCACGAATGAAGTGCCATTTGATATCGATGTGTTTGCTACGGCCATGAAAAACAGGATTCTTTGTTAACGCAATTGCAGACTTGCTATCACAAAATATTTTTGTAGGACTATCTTGCTTGTGTTGAAGAAATCCAAGCATCCTTCTCAACCATAATGCTTGAGTAGCACTACTTGTTGCGGCCATGTACTCTGCTTCAGCAGTTGATAAAGCAACAACTTGTTGTTTCTTTGAAGACCAAGAAAATACACCAGATCCCAAATAAAATGCATAGCCTGAAGTACTTTTTCTTTGCATCATATCACCAGCCCAATCACTATCAGTAAATCCAACAAGATTACTATCATTAGTCTTTGAATAAAATATACCATCAGAGTGTGTACCTTGAATATGTCTCAAAATTCTCTTAGCAGCTTGCAAGTGAGATTGACGCGGAAACTCCATAAATCTGCTAATTAATCCAACTCCATAAGTAATATCAGGCCTGGTAGAAGTCAAGTATCTTAGACTCCCTACCAATTTCCTAAAATATGTAGCATCAACAAAATCGTGTGTGCCATCTTTGGTCAACTTCAATCTCTCTTCAGCATAATTCAAGATCAATTTGACTTTCTTCATATTTAATTTTTTAACACTATCATCATCATATTTTTTTCTTTTCTTGTATTCTTTAATAACCATTCTTGCCTTAAAATCGTCTGCTTCTCCAATTGATTTGTACTTGATCTTGCATGTCCATTCAACACCAGTTGATTGTGTATATGGTAGAGTAGGATCCTCAACAAATAATTTTTCGTCCTCTTCAAAACTTATAATTTAAATAATGATTCAGAGTTGATTGTATCTTCACTATTCATAGTCATGCACTTTAATTGCGGATCTAGAACTTCAATTGTTTTTGCTTCAATTTTGGGTAGATCATCAAAAACTTGCTCTTGGTGAACACTTTTGCTTCTTTTATTACCAGCTTCATCTCCAAAAGCTTCAACTAATTTTTCTTGTGAGACAATAGTCAATGCTTCTATTTCTTTTACAATAGCTTCACTTTGTATAGACCAATCATGTCTATTACATGTCTCATGGCTTGAATTATCAACCTCTATCAAAGTAACATCAGTTTCCACCAAATTTTTCTGTTTAGTTATTTCAGAAATTATTGACTTATTAGATTGATCACTATTGGAGTCTTCTTTGCAATTAAAGACATCTATACCACAATGAAAATTATCTTTACCTTCCCTTCCTTTCTCCACAATTTTTAAACTCTGATCTTCTTCATATATTTCTGTCAGATTTGATGATTCTTCTTTTTGTTTTGATTGATCATCCTTTCTTTGATCTTCTTCATTTATTTCTTTCAAACTCAATATCTCTTCTTTATCATCCTTTCTTTGGTTTTCCTCTTCCACTATCACATCTCTATTTCCTCGTCCTCTACCTATGAAATTTTGACATCTTTGATTTGTCTTAGCCCAGTTTGATATCTCTTCTCTTGGATTAAGTTGACTTGCCTTTTCTGGCAACACTTCATTAAATGTTTCTATCATCTGTTGATTCAGGGACATCTCATATGTCACCAATTCACCTTCTAGATCATCAAGCTTCAAGGTATTCAGATTTCTAGTAGACTCAATATCTTTCTTCTTGGTCTGAAACTCTAAACATAGAGATTTTAATATTTTTTCAATAACTTTAACTTCTTCTAATACTTCTCCGTTGATCCTTCAGCCATCAACAATTTCTTTAATTCTCGTAAAGAAATCTTTAATTGATTCTGTTGGTTTCATTTGAGCCAACTCAAACTGTTCCAAAAGTTCTTGAAGTTTTTCTCTCTTCACGTCTGAAACGCGTCGATATGTTTTTGTTAAAATTGTCCAAGCCTCCTTTGCTGACGTAGCATATAAAATTTTATTATATATACACAATCCGACCGTTCTATCAAGGTAAAACCATGCCTTATAATTCAATTTTCTATTTTTCTCCAATTGTTTTGCAGCTTCGGCAGTCAATGTTGTGCCCTCTGGGGCATCCACGAATCCAATATCAATAATGGACCATAGTCCAACAGTTTTGAAAAATTTCTTCATCTGTTGATACCAACTCTCAAAATTATTTTTGCCATCAAACACAAAAACGGGACATTCGGGTAAAGATGGAATATCCACATTCTTTTGTATATGTTGGATCTCACACATAATTATTATGAGGATCTCACACAATCTTTTATAAGGATCCTACACAAGCTTTTATAAAGATCTCACACAAGCTCTGATACCAATTTGAAGGAAATAAAATTACCTAAGGTAATAATATATGCACAAGTGAAAGACCTAACAATGATTTTGTAAGATGCTTTATTCAATAACTCAATGACTCTTGTATTCTCACTACACAATGAATGTATCTCTCACTATATTGAAAATATGTAATAAGGCACCCCTATTTATAGGACTAACAATAAAAGTAAACTAGGACTAGGAAACTATAAAACTAACAAATCCTAATTAAACAATAAATAAGTAAATACCATAAATAACAAATCCTAAACTAGTAAGGAATCCTAAACTACTTAGGAATCTGATTCTTGGTTTATTTCCTACATACGAGTTCTTGTTCATTTTGTCCATATAATTCAGCTAAGTCAAACGGGCTCTTTATCATTCTTGTTCAAGTTACTAATATCAGTGGTCGCGCTGAGGAACTCGCTGCAGAGGCTTATGATCTGACCACGATTAAGTTTCTCTCTTTTCCTCTGGCAATTCCAAATTCAACAATATATCCAAACAACAAATCACAAGTGCCAGTTTCTTTTTTTTTCCTTACTAGTGGTCAGTGGACAACACTATTGATAATCTGTCATTTCAACAGACTTTGCTTCCTGATGGGATTACCAAGGAATCAAAACTGGAATGAGTTGACATCAATAGTCAGTAAATCCAAGAGTTAGGTCACTGAACTACCAGAAATTATCCAGCAAAGTCATTGAACCGAATTTTGATTCTGAATGCAACCTGGCCCATGAAAAGTTCAAGTGGTTTCTCCAACTTGGGTTGTAGCTATTCCCATTGTTCTGATTACCTATGCCTCTCTTTGCATTTCCCACAAAATTTATAGACTCAGGATTTGCTCCACACATTTCTGCAGAATAGTCTCCACCACATACTTCACAAAAAAATTGAGCTAGTTGTACTGATTGGACTTGGGATTGTTGTAATACCTCTCAAATTCTATGCTAAAGATCCCAACTATTCGTCCTAAGCGTATCAATTTGGACCGGGTCATGTCCTACTTGTTTATGTGTGTTAAGGTCCATTTCTAAGTGTAGGAAGTGTATTCGGATGTGGTTTAGGGTCGTAAGGGACCTCTAACACATAGTCGAGTTCAAAGCCCTACTAACGGCTAAGTTTTTTGCATGAGTTCATGCAAGAGTCAACTTTAAACAACCATATCTCTCAAAATATTAAGAGTTAGGTGACCCATTACCTACCAAATTGAAGGTCTATGCGTCTTCTTTTCAACACTACCGACCAATCATCAATCAGACTTTTGAGTAAAAAGTTACTTACATTTTACTAGAGGATAGTCAAATTGGCCGTACGCGCTGCGCCGCGCCATTTTTTCAATAGCCGCGATGTTAAGTTACTCTATTTCTTAAGTTAAGTTGGTGGGTCACTTAAAACCCATCTTGGATGATTTAGGGCTTATTTTCTCTCAAATTCTCTCCTCTCCTCCATCTCCAATACCAAGGTACGTTCCTCCCAAGTGTCTCAAGTGTTTCTAAACAATCTCAAACTCTAATCACGAATTTCTAACAAGATTCTAACATCAAATCCTCTTTCCATATCTAGTAAAAACAAGAACTCATCTCAAGGTTCAATAAGGGACTTCTGAGATTCCTCTTCAACGTTAGAGTTTCAATTTGAGTGATTCAAGCTATGTGGGATTTCATCAATGCATGGATAGTAACCTTTAACCAATTGAGTCCCAAAGTAAACTCCATTCTTCAGTTGTACAATTCTACAAAGTTTAGGGTTCTTATGAAAAGTATGGACTGCCTTATATTCCAGTTCCTCCTCAGGGATAGTCTATGAATATAAGTTTTCCCATATAATTAGTATCTTTACATAGGTATATTTCATGAACCCTCGTAATATAGAAAATTCATGTCTTTGGACTTGTGCTATTTATTTGCATATTCCATTCATAATATATAAATTGTTATGATTAGTTGTACTGATCGGAGTTGGTGGGTTATTAACACCCGATCCCCTAGTATTGCATAAATTTATAGTTTTATACTCAGTCTTTTAGTTCCACATGTTTAAAGATTTTCAGATAAAGTGTCTATTTATTTGAAGTATTGACTTTGGTCAACCTTCAACTTTCAAAACTGAGAAACTCACTCATTACTTGTCTGATCATCTCGAAAATTGTCTCACCCATTCCCACATGTCACAAATATCATTCAAAAAGCTACTGAAAGGGGTAAAATTGAAAAAACACACAGAAAACACAAAACGATCATGAGGGTCATTACATTAATTATATATTTTTTATATAAAATTATTTTAAAAGTATATAAAAAAATTTCAAGCTACAATACATTGCATATATTTTTGTTTGAATATGTTTCCTTAGTTATTCTAAAAAAAAAACAAACTAACATATTTAGTAATTACATTAAAGTTCTTTGTATGCATTGTAACAATTTCAATACTAAATATTTTATAGTAGAAAAATTATAGCTTTACCTTTATTATTTTTTTCTTTACCTTTACTATTTACTTACTAAAGATTTTCGGATCGTAAGATTTTTGAGTAGAATAATTATAGCCTTACCATTATTTTTTATTTGTTTTTGGTATGTAATATGAAAAATATTTACTCATTTATGCCAAACTATTAAACATATACATTTTAATTACTAAACTATAATTAAGTAATTACATTCACACCTAATTAATAAATAACTTTTCAAAACTCAAATATTGTTTTTGTTATAAATAGTCATTTGATTTGATCATTCTATGCCAGTGAACAAATTTTCTCTTATAATATTTTTTTTATCCTTGTTGGTTATTTTACAGTTCTTCACTCTTTTCAACAAGAGAAATTATCTTTTCTCTTACTTTTCCTTCTGTTTTCTATACTAGTAAAATAAATTTTCTTTTATAATTTTTTTTCTATCCTTATTTGGTTATCTTCTAGTTCTTCACTCTTTTCCGTAAGAGAAATTATATATATATATATATATATATATATATATTTTTTTTTTTTTTTTTTTTTTCTTATGATTTCTCTATAGATCTTTTGTGTTTTTCTATAAGAAAAAAATATAATTTTTTATGTTGATTGTTTCTGTCTGATGCTAATATTTTTTCAATTATTATTTTTAGTTTGCTTGATCTTTTTGAAATTTCTACATTAGTTTTAGGGTTTAAATTAAAATTTGTAGCTTTTGTAAAGTAAATGTAGATTTCAATTCTAAACAATCAAGTTGTATTTAATTTCTTTTACTCTTATGATTTTGTTTAGCCTCAAGATCACTATATGTGCTGCAAGTAAATGATATACTATATGTGGTATTTTTTAGTTTTAGTTTCTGCAAATCCTTTTCATGTTTTTTCACCAAAATTTGCTATAATAATTTTTCGCCAGAATGATCAGAAAACTTATCTAGAGCACTCAAGTGGAACTGATAGATTTCTTTTCATTATGGTTACACAATGTTACCCTCCATAGCAGTTCATATGGGTCCTTTATATAAGTTTATTGATCAGTCAGGTGTGAAATCGATAGAACAAATTAAAGTGGAAAAAATTGAAAAGAACTTCCAGAAAGAATAATCTTTCCATGAATCAACATGCAATCCTTCTTAGACGCATAACATGCTTTGTTTTTGCATTCCATATCCTCACTATACAAAGTATGTTTCCCTAAAAACTTCTAAATTCTACAAAGTATAAAAAATATCAAGTAGAAGCTTAAGTTTTGAAAAATAATTACTAATATAAACAATAGATGAAATGGTAGACAAGGCATAATAAGATGTCAAAAATTATATGATATAACACTATGTAGGACAACTTATTAAGGGTCAATTTGATGGTCCATCTTCCTTTTACAAACTCTCTCTATCTTTGTATTTTCAAGAATATACAACTAGTAGAACCTCTAGATGCAGAAGCAACTAACAAAAAGGGAAAACTGAAATTTCATGCAGATAATAGCTTAGATCTTGATATAAATATATTAAAGCTCAATAGATAAATTAAAATAATTACTTTAAGAAAAAATTTATTCTAGAACACACCATTCTCCCATGATCCATTCTATTTGTTTCACTAGTCAACAACATAATCACATGCTATTAAATATGATATAAGTCACAGTTTAAAATCACCCTCTTAGAAATTCTTCACCCTAAGAAGAGAGTGTTCTTAAGTATTAGTTAGAAGAGTAATATCACATTTTTTTTGACTGGGAAAAACTTGCGTACTCATACATTTTATCCATCAAAACTCACATCAGGCATCCACATGATTAATGATAAAACAAACAATATAATATTTGTATTATAAGCTTTTGATCTCTTTTATATTATCACCGTTGACAATAATAAGTTTATAATTGTCTCATGTTTATTCACTAGAGGTGATTGCACGTTGGAAGTGTTCTAGTGTTGGCAGGAATTGCCTGTTGAACATTGTAGATGGTATCTTAGGGATCCTTGGGTGATCCGGGTTGCTCGAAGGCTATGATGAATCATGAATGGGTTGAGTCAAGGGGGATAAGTAAGAGTTTTGTAGGTGGTCCACTAAATTGGCTAAGGTGCCAGGGGCCAAGGTTTTGTTGGTATGAGATCTTAAGGGAGGTGACAAACCGGTTAATAGAGATAGTTGGTAGATTTGAATTCTGCATTGCAATCAGTAAGGTAATTCTAATGTTTGGCATGATGGGTAGGCTTGGGAATATTTCATGTGATAAGAGGGGGGGGGGGGGTTAGGTTGTGTCAGAATTTAGGGGCTGGAATGGATCCTAATGGTAGAGTTGACAACGGAATGGGGAAGGAAGGTTTAGAATAGAGTGTATGGGTTCATGGGTGGCATACCTATTCATTAGTAAGTAATGTTGTTAAAGGACCGGAGTTGTATGGCTTCAAGTTGTATGTTTTTTCTAATTATTTACATAATATTATGTGGTGGATTCGGGTCGGTCATTGACACCTATCATTATGTGTTGTTTGCCATGATTCTACTCTTACGATGCCACTTGGTGATCTTCGACAACTTCTACTCCTCTCTTCCTTATGGTGGGAGTTGTGTCTTCCTTTACTATTTTGTAATCTCTTAGAAGCTCTTGTACCTGTTTAAACTAATTCCTAGGGAGGGTTCCCTTTGTATTTTTTTTAAAAAAGTTTTCATTGTAATCATGGTCGAGATTGTTTTTCTTATTTTATTAAGGTGATATATTATGTTTCTGCTTACTTCCACATTTCAGGTTTTTAAATTGGATCGTATTGATTCTCCTATCTAAGTGTTAGAGTAGGTTCTCACACGACCTGGTAGTTGAGTCATGATAATTTGGTATCAGAGCCTGGGTTATCAATATCCTAGCAGAAGATCAAATGTCAAATAGAGTCCTGTAGATTCGTGTGTTGACGTTCACATCTAATCTTCGTCAAACTATGAAGCATTCTAGGAAATTGTTTCAATTCTTTCATTCTTTTCGTGCCGTCTGTTGCTTGCATATATGGTTTGAATCCAATTGGTATCTCGATAAAGTAAATTAAATGTCATTATCTTTGACTGAAATGAAACAAGAAAGAGGAAGCTTCCAATTGATATATGCCTTAGAGGATATTTAAATGCATGGTAAGAGTCTAACAGTCATCCATGAGGCGAATAAAAGGTAATTAACATGACTTGATTTAGCGATGAGACTTGAGATTGTGATATTGTACATTGTTTTGCTTGAATGACTGCAATACAAATATCTAGTTGCCTATCTGGAAGCCTCTACTAAGACGAGTTATTAGGGAAAACCCCCCCCAACTAACTGCAACTATCTGAAAACTGAAAGACTAAATAACTGAAATAAATATAAGGGTTGTCATTAAAAGTTGAGGACTCACCAAAAGTGCTACTAAGCTGATCAGAAGTTGTACTTACTGCGGGCTGAATGTTAAGCATCAAAACCTATATTATAAAATAATATAACGCAAAGAGTATGTGGTCAATACTGTACTTTGAATGTACTGAGTATGAGAGATATGAAACATATTAATAAACTAGACATAATAAACCTGAGATGTTGAACTGAACAGGAAACTAAAATATTTGAACTCATGCAATGACCAAGTAAATCAACATGCAATTGAGGTACTGAACAGAAATAAATAAATATAAGGTCAATGCAATAACTTGAGATTGGACCATGGGAGGTACTAATAACCAGGCATACAACCATGTGAGCTAAATATGGAGTTCGATGTATAATTCCTATTAAAAAAAGGCCCAATATACATTGTCATAGTATAAAGGTTGATCTGAGCTAATGTGGTACCACTAAGCTGATGTTTATAAAGGACTAAGGTGTTAGTCATGGTCTGACGAGTGACCCTTAAAACCTATGGTGTCACATAGTTCTGGGACTTAAGAATTTCTATTAAAGGTCATATTCCTAAACTGACAGGTGAGCCTTCATCCCTATGCTCGCTCGGTGCTAAGTAATACTCTCATTTAATTGTTTGTTGATAAACTAATAATACTAATACTCTGATAATACTGAATAATGCTAGTAAAACTAATAATCTGAATAGCTCATGATTTCTGACAAAACTGATAGACGCTTTATCTAAAAATGTCTTAAATCATGAGAAACTGATAATCTGAAATATGCAACCTAAAGCAATATAGTTCTAAGACATGAAATATCTATATCCTGAGGGTTCATAAAAATACTATTTAGAAGTACCGAATTATAGGTGCGAACACATAATCAAGCTATCCATGAAGAAGATAGAAAATATAGTGAAAACCATGCTTTTCATAAGAATCCTAACTTCCATAGAAATCATTAACTGAAGAACAAGGTTTAATTTGGGTCTCAATTGTGAAATAATACCCATTGATGAAATCCCACATACATGGAAAAGAAAGCACTTGAAGCTTGAAGATGAGGAACCCTAGTTCTTGCTTTAGAGAACTTAGAACGTACTATTATGATGATTCTAAGTGTTAGGCGTGATTGAAGATGTTTAGTCGATTAAATTTCCCTTAACCCAACTTAGGATAGGCTAAAATATCATGGTTTAGGAATTAAAAGGGCGGGGAAAGACCAAAACAACCTTAACTAAAAAGCTATCGAAACATTCCATGAGGCCATATACGAACCGTGGTTTGAACTACGGCCGGTACATCGCTTTCATGGAATTCAGGATAAAATTTGAAATCTCAAAATTTCTTTCTATGATCCCAATTTACGACCCGTAGATTGGTCTACGATCCATGGTTGAATCCGTGTAAAGTATGCTGAAAATTCAGCTTCAGATGTTCATCCTACGAGCCCAATTTACAATTTGTAGATTGATTTACGATCTATGGTTAAATCCGTGAAAATCAGCTCCAGAACTTCACTTTACAATCTCAAACTACGGACCGTAGTTTGATCTACAACCCGTAGAACTCAGGTCCTAAATTCTCTGCTGGAAGTGTCTCTAATAAACGGTCATAACTGTTTACTCCAAACCCAGATTGATGCAAAATTGGTGGCGCTGGAAAGGAGACTCATAGATCTTTAATTTGATAGGTCATGAGCCACCTTATTCTAAATATGATGAAAGATATGGTCGTTTGAAGTTGCCCCTTGCATGAACTCATGCAAAACATAGTCGATAAGGAAGCTATGAACTCGACTTAGTGCTAGAGGTCTCTTATGACTCTAAACCACATCTAATACACTTCTTTCAATTGGTAATGGAACACAACACACATGAACAAGTAGGACATCACCCGATCTAAGATGATACACTTATGACGAATGATTCGGATCTGAAACATATAGTTTTTTGAGGTTTTACATGAACCTTTCTCTAAGCTTGGGAAAAATCCTCTCCATCCTTTTTGTCTAAAACCTATGATTTCACTTCTAAACTTTTGAGTCTTTCTAGATGGAAAGAAACATTCAAGAAACTCTTTTGCTAGGCTATCCCATGAGGTGATAAAATTTAGAGATTTTGCCTTCAACCATCTCTTAGCTTCCCCAAAAGAGAAAACATGAACACAATGAATCTTACATATCTAAAGACTTCTTGAGTGATGTACGTGTCAGTGATCTCCAAAACGTTCTGGAGATGAACTTAAATGTCTTCATAAGGTAAACATGTAAATTGTCTGCATGTGTGTAAAAGTTAAACCATGTTCTCCTTCAACACCCACCTTTTCATAATAGCAGGCTTTACAATATTAGAATTTACATTGCAAATTAGTGATATTATCACATCACGTACTGCCATTAGGGTTCAGTTTAAACTTCTAAAAATCTAACTAAAGATCCAAATCACTCTTGAATTCCTCAGGACCCAAACAACTGCCCAACTAAGTCACAAAATACCTTCCGAACCTAGCAGAACTGTTGAAATTTGATTATGAGTTATTAACCTTAAATGTTGACTTTGGTCAAACTTTAAATTTTCAAAACTGAGAAACCCACTCATTACTCATCTGATCACCTTAGAAATCGTGTTACCCATCCCCATAGATCACAAATATCATACAAAAGCTACTAAAATGGATAAAATAGGAAAAACACGCAGAAAAAATAAAACGACCAAGAGGGTTGTTATAGTTATGCTTTTTTTTTTTTACATAGAATTGTAAATAAATAAATAAAATTCAAGATACAATACATTTTATAAGTTTTGATTTCAGTATGTCTGCTTAGTTCATATTTAAAAATTTCATCAAAATTCTTTGTATGCATTGTAAATATTCCAATATTAAAATTTTATTGTAGAACAATTATAGTTTTACCTTTACTATTTACTTAATAATGATATTTGGGTCCCAAGATTTTTTAGTAGAATAATTATTGTCTTACCATTATTTTCATTTGATTTTGGTGTGTAATATATAAAATATTTACTCATTTATGCCAAACTAATATTTAATTACTAAACTATAATTAAGTAATTAGATTCTCACCTAATTAATAAATAACTTTCCAAAACTCAAACATTTTTTTGGTTATAAATAGTCATTTCGTTTGTTCATTCTATTCCAGCGAAACAAACTTTCTCTTATAATCTTTTTCATGTTCTTGTTGGTTATTTTCCAGCTCTTCACTTTTTTCAGCAAGAGAGATTATCTTTTTTCTTTTTTTTTTCTTCTAGTTTTTATACCAGTAAAACAATCTTTTTTGTTATAATCTTTTTCCTATTGTTGTTGGTTATTTCCTAGTTCTTCACTCTTTCTATTAAGAAAAAATATCTTTTCTCTTCTTTTTCTACCTTTTGTTTTCTTATGGTTTCTCTACAGATCTTTTTATGTCTTTCTATGACAAAAAAATTAAAATTTTTTATGTTGATTGTTTCTATCTTATGCTCATATTTTTGCAATTATTATTTTTATTTTCTTGATCTTTTTGAAAATGATACATTTATTTTGGTGTTTAAATTAAAATTTGTCGCTTTTGTAAAGTAAATGTACATTTCAGTATCAAATTCTATAGCAAATATAGCAAATTCATGTGGTGTTTCTTAACTTTAGTTTTTGCAATTTCTTTTCCATTTTTTCCATCAAGGTTTTCTATATCAGTTTCACACCGGACTGATCAGGAAACTGATCTAAAGGACTCTACTGGACTTCGACAGAGGTTAATATTGTGTAACCATAGTGGTTCACTTTTTATTCTCCGTTGACGTCCACTTGAGTCCTCTAGATTAGTTTCTTGATCAGTCAGGTGTGATATTGATAGAACAAACTTAGGTGAAAAAAATTGAAAAGAGATTGGAGAAATTAAAGAAGGAGGGGGTGAAACAACTCCTGTGTATCAACTTCAGAACCAATCTATACATTGAAAATAAGTACTATAAACTAAGTCGAGAAACCAAGCATACTCAAGAATCACACTTTACCACAATATAATGTTTGTCAGTCATTACTTTAAAGAAAGAATGAATCAACTTTCCGTGAATCAATATGCATTCCTTCTTACATGCATCACATGCTTCATTCTCGCATTTATCTCCTCCATATACAGAGGATGCTCCCCTAACAACTTCTAAATCCTACGAAGTATATGAAAATACCAAGTAGAAGCTTATGTTAAGAAAAATAATATACTAATATAAACAACAGATGAAATGGTAGACAAAGCATATTAGATATCAAATGCAAGTTATGCATGCTGCTACACAACAAGTAGAACTTCTAGATGTAGAAGCAGATAACAAAGGGGAGAAATCGAAATTGCACACAATCTTGATATGTAGTATAAAGATATAAAAAAATTCTACAGATAAAATTAAAATAAGTATTTGACAGAAAAAAGTCAATCGAAACCATGCCCTTCTTCCAAGCTTCATTCTATTTGTCTCACTAGTCGATAACATAATCACATGCTATAAAACACGAATTATTAAGTCACAGTTTGAAATCATCCTCTTGGAAATTCTTCACCCAAAAAAGGGAGTGTTCTTAATTAAGTGTTGGTCAGAAGACTATCTCTTAGCTTCCTCAGAAGAGAAAATGGGAACACTCCACTACCTACAAACCTCCTGCCCTAGTACGCGTCCTCTACTAAATTGGTCAGTTGATTTATTTATTTTTGAAATATATTTATTAGAGATTTATAATAGTTATATCATATTGTGTTAATTTATTTGAGTTTATAAAATTGGCACAGCGCTAACAAGTTTCCAAGTAGGAATTCTAGGATACACGTTTTTTTTTCCTTTTAATCCCTATAATTTAGCTAAGTCAAACTGGCTCTTAATCTTCTTCTTCTGTATCATTTAATAGTTGTGATATTTAAAAAGAAATAACAGAGACTGATTCCTTATTGTTATCAAAATAATTATTAGTTGTCTTTGTTTAAACAATAACTTGCTCAATATAACCCTACAAAGTGGAGTTTTGAGAGGGTAGAGTATACATATACCTCACCTCTACCTTAGGGGTAGAGAAGGTGTTTCTATAGACGCTGGGCTCAAAGAAAAATAGTCTGATGCAGTCCAAAAAAAGTAGCAGAAGTACAAGAAATATCAAATAGTAACAAAACAACTAATAGTTACAAAACAGTAACTACAACAAAATAAAATAATAGTCAAAATACAAAGAAACAAGAGGTAGTAACAGATTTCAAAGGAGAAGCGACTATTGAACCCCTCCGGCCGAAGACTAGTGGTAGGTGGTCCTACGGAGCTTTTGGAAAAGGCAACTACTAGTAAGGATGGGTAACACTACAATACACTGCTTGCACTCTACAACCTCCTATTTAATGTCATGACTTCGGTAAGCTGAAACTGTACATGTCATGTCTAATCACCTATCTCCAATGCTTTTTCAGTTTACTTCTACATCTCCTTAAATTATCCACAGCTAGACTCTCACACCTCCACAATGGGACATCCGTACATCTCCTCTTTATATGTCCGAACCATCTCAGTCTCACTTTCCGCATTTTGTCCTCCACCGAAGCCACTCCCACCTTGTCCCAGATATTCATGTCTAATCCTATCTCTCCTAATATTCTCACACATCTGTAGGAAAAATAGAAGTTCTTTAACTAGAAAACTTAGAGCTGCACAAAGTAGACGAAGGAAATTCTTTGTAGAAGTGTGTTATTTATTAACTGGAAGCATATGACTTTATAGTCTTACAAACTCAAGAAGATAATATCTATCCGTGACTCCCACTTGACTAGAAACTAGGAAAGTACAGGAAAAATAGCAACCAAATCAGAAACAATAATAACCTAACAAATATTCTTTCAACTCTATTAAAAGATTTATTCAACTCACAGTAAACAACTTATCCTACACAGTAACTTAGTAACTTAGACTCTTTTTTTGAATCAATTCTCAACACTCCCCATTGATTGAAAATCACATACGCCAAGGCATAACATAAAGTAATTGTGCTTTGCCTAAGGAAGTGCTTTAGTAAGAATATTTGCCACCTATTCTTCCGTGCTAGAACTCTTCAACTCAATCAGCCCTTCTGTAACCAGATCATGTATGAAATGATGCCGAATATCTATGTTCTTTGATCTTCCATGACAAACAGGATTTTTAGCCATTGCAATTGCTGATCAATTATCACAGAAAATTTTTGTTGCTCCCTTTTCTTCTTGGTGAAGATCAGCAAGAAATTTCCTCAAGCACAACACTTGACATGTTGAAGATGCTATTGCAACATATTCAGCCTCGAAAGAAGACAACGCTGTTGTTGGTTGTTTCTTTGAGCTCCAAGTAATACCTGCAGAACCAAGAGTGAAAAGGTTCCCAGAAACACTCTTTCTATCGTTCACATTCCCTATCCAATCACTATCTGAAAAACCATAGAGATTTAAATTAGTACTTCGAAAGTACCATAGTAAAAATCATGTAGTTCCAGCAACATATATAGCACAAGACTCTTTTAGCTGCTCCAAGATGATGCTTCGAAGGCCTATGCATAAACCTTGAAATCATTCCAACAGAAAATGATATATCAGGACGCGTAAGCGTCAAATAAATTAAGCCTCCAACTAAGCTTCTAAAATAATTTCCATCAGCTTTTTCAATACCATCATCAAGTTGCAGCTTCTCATTTACATTCATAGGAGTAGCCACTGTTTTGCAGTTAAGCATGTTAAATCTTTTGAGAAGATCAGTGGCATACTTCGTTTGAGAAATGAAAATTCCATCTTCTTCGTGCTTCACTTCAAGTCCAAGAAAATAATGCAACACTCCCAAATCCTTCATTTCAAATTTTTTCATCATAGAAGATTTAAAATCACACACAAGAGAATGAGATGAACCCATATAGATCATATCATCAATATACAACTTGAAGATGAGGAACCCTAGTTCTTTCTTGAGAGAACTTAGAACGTACTGTTATGATGATTCTAAGCATGAATGAGGATGTTTAGTCGACTAAATTTGCCTTAAACCCACTTAAGATAGGCTAAAACATCGTGATTTAGGAATTAAAAGAGTGGAAAAAGGCCAAAACAACCTTATCATCGTCATTTACATTCATAGGAGTAGCCACTGTTTTGCAGTTAAGCATGTTAAATCTTTTGAGAAGATCAGTGGCATACTTCGTTTGAGAAATGAAAATTCCATCTTCTTCGTGCTTCACTTCAAGTCCAAGAAAATAATGCAACACTCCCAAATCCTTCATTTCAAATTTTTTCATCATAGAAGATTTAAAATCACACACAAGAGAATGAGATGAACCCATATAGATCATATCATCAATATACAACTTGAAGATGAGGAACCCTAGTTCTTTCTTGAGAGAACTTAGAACGTACTGTTATGATGATTCTAAGCATGAATGAGGATGTTTAGTCGACTAAATTTGCCTTAAACCCACTTAAGATAGGCTAAAACATCGTGATTTAGGAATTAAAAGAGTGGAAAAAGGCCAAAACAACCTTATCATCGTCATTTACATTCATAGGAGTAGCCACTGTTTTGCAGTTAAGCATGTTAAATCTTTTGAGAAGATCAGTGGCATACTTCGTTTGAGAAATGAAAATTCCATCTTCTTCGTGCTTCACTTCAAGTCCAAGAAAATAATGCAACACTCCCAAATCCTTCATTTCAAATTTTTTCATCATAGAAGATTTAAAATCACACACAAGAGAATGAGATGAACCCATATAGATCATATCATCAATATACAACTTGAAGATGAGGAACCCTAGTTCTTTCTTGAGAGAACTTAGAACGTACTGTTATGATGATTCTAAGCATGAATGAGGATGTTTAGTCGACTAAATTTGCCTTAAACCCACTTAAGATAGGCTAAAACATCGTGATTTAGGAATTAAAAGAGTGGAAAAAGGCCAAAACAACCTTATCATCGTCATTTACATTCATAGGAGTAGCCACTGTTTTGCAGTTAAGCATGTTAAATCTTTTGAGAAGATCAGTGGCATACTTCGTTTGAGAAATGAAAATTCCATCTTCTTCGTGCTTCACTTCAAGTCCAAGAAAATAATGCAACACTCCCAAATCCTTCATTTCAAATTTTTTCATCATAGAAGATTTAAAATCACACACAAGAGAATGAGATGAACCCATATAGATCATATCATCAATATACAACTTGAAGATGAGGAACCCTAGTTCTTTCTTGAGAGAACTTAGAACGTACTGTTATGATGATTCTAAGCATGAATGAGGATGTTTAGTTGACTAAATTTGCCTTAAACCCACTTAAGATAGGCTAAAACATCGTGATTTAGGAATTAAAAGAGTGGAAAAAGGCCAAAACAACCTTAACTGTGTCGAAACATTCCACAGGGCCTACTAACCGTAGTTTGAACTACGGCCCAAAGATCCCATCTGTGTGATTCAGGATGAAATCTTAAGTCTTAAAATTTCTTTCTAGAAGTCTAATTTACGACTCATAGATTGGTTTACGATCCGTGGTTGAATCTTATATACACAATGAATCTTGCATACTCTTTAGAGACTGCTTGAGTGATGTATGTGTTAGTGATTTCCAAAAAGTTTTGGGGATGAACTTGTAGGTCTTCATAAGGTAAGCATGTGAACTGCCTGCCTATGTGTAGAAGTTAATCATGTTCTCCTTCAACACCCACCTTTTCTTAATAGCAAACTTTACAATATTGGTATTTACATTACTAATGAGTGATACTGTTACATCACATACTGCCATCGGGGTTCAATTTAAACTTCCAAAAATCTAACCCAAGACCAAAATCACTTTCGAATGTCTCAGGACCCAAATAACTGCCCTACTAAGTCACAAATTACCTTTCGAACCCAACAAAACTATTGGAATTTGATTATGAGTTATGTTAACTTTGGTCAATCTTTAAATTTCCAAAACCGAAAAACCCACTCATTACTCGTCTGATCACCTTAGAAATCATGTCACCATTCCCCATAAGTCACGAATATCATACAAAAGCTACTAAAAGGGATAAAGTAGGAAAAACACATAGAAAACACAAAACGACCAAAAGGGTTTGTTATAGTTATGTATTTTTACATAAAATTATAAATAACAAAAAAAACTTCGAGATACAATACATTTTATAGATTTTTATTTGATTATGTTTCCTTAGTTCTTCTACAAAGAAGACAAAAATATTTAAAAAAAAGTTATTTGTATGCATTGTAAATATTCCAGTACTAAAATTTTATAGTTAGGGGTCGTTTGGTAGGGAGTATTAGGAGAAATAGTCCATGTATTATGTATGATATTATTTAGTACTATATTTGGTAGAAATTTGGGCTTATGTATAACTAATTCATGGATTGGTTATACACCCTACATGGTATTATAGGATGTATTACTAATACCTTCCATTTGGAGGTATTAGTAATACATAGGGTTTAATACCATGGGATAAGTCTATGTAAAGACAAAAATATCCCTCGAATCACTTTAATCATTTTGTTCATTTTCTTGATTTTATGTTTTATATTTGTTCTAGTATATTTATTTAAATAAATTAGCTTACAAATTATTTAGAGAGACAAATTAATACAATATTCGAAATGTGAGTTGTTTAACAGTTACTAATTAAAAAGACAAATATATCACCACATGACGTTTGCGATCTTAATTGAAAGTATTATTAGTTGATATATATATCAACAAATAATTAGAAAACCACACAAATATATGTGTATATGTAGATGATTTATTCAATTTTACTATTGTTTACCGTCTTTTCGATTTTTAAAGTAGATGGTTTATCTTTTTAAAATTAAAAATTGACATTTTGTGAGTGATCAATTTATTAAGATGACAATTATTTATCCTCAAATAATTCAAGTGAAAAAATAGCAAACATGACAACAAGTTTTCTTCTCCTAGTTAGTTAGAAGGTCATAAAAAAATAATATTGTCCGACAATTATCTACCTTGACCCAATTACATAAAAATGTATAACTGGAAAGAAGTTTTTTTTATAGAGTTTTCATCCAAACATAAGATGAGGTGGGAAACAATAAACCAAACACTTGATAAAAATAAACCCTGCATTACTAATCCGTGCACTACTAATCCCTGCGTTATTAATCTTTGTACCAAATGACCCCTTATAGTTTTCCATTTACTATTTATTTACTAATGATATATGGGTCACAAGATTTTCTGGTAGAATAATTATTTCCTTACCATTATTTTCATTTGATTTTGGTGTGTAATATGTAAAATATTTACTCATTTATGCAAAACTAATAAATACATACATTTTAATTACCAAGCTATTATTAAGTAATTAGATTCTCACCTAATTAATAAATTACTTTCCAAAACTCAGACATTTTTTGGTTATAAATAGTCATTCCATTTGTTCATTCTCTACCAATGAAACAAACTTTCTCCTATAATATTTTTCATGTTCTTATTGGTTAATTTCTAGTTCTTCACTTTTTTCAGCAAGAGAAATTATCTGATCTTATTTTCCCTTCTGTTTTCTTTACCAGTAAAATAATTTTTTTATTATAATCTTTTTCCTATTGTTGTTGGTTATTTCCTAGTTCTTCACTCTTTTTAGTAAGAAAAATGATCTTTTCTATTCTTTTTCTACCTTTTGTTTTCTTATGGTTTCTCTATATATCTTTTTATGTCTCTCTATGACAAAAAAAAGTTAAATTTTATTTTACTTGTTTGTATCTTATGCTATTTTTTTTTTAAATAATTACTTTTATTTTCTTGATCTTTTTGAAAATGATACATTTTTTTGGAGTTTAAATTAAAATTTATCACTTTTGTAAAGTAAAGTACATTTAAATAGCAAATTCTATAGCAAATATAGCAAATTCATGTGGTGTATTTCTTACTTTTAGTTTTTGCAATTTCCTTTCCGTTTTTTCCAGCAAAGTTTGCTATTTTAGTTTCACACCAGACTGATCAGGAAACTTATCTAGAGGATTCAACTGGACTTCTACGGAGTGTATAGTGTGTACCATAGTGCTTTACTTTCTATTCTCCGTAGCAGTCCACTTGAATCGTCTAGATCAATTTCTTTATCATTCAGATGTGACACTGATAAAACAAACTTAGGTGAAAAAAATTGAAAAGAGATTGGAGAAATTAATACACAACTCAAAGGATAAGATAAGGAAACAACGACTATATCCTGTGAGTTTTGAATGGTACAATGGTCTATAATACAAATGCCAAAGCATCTAGCAATGCATCCCTTTCATTTGATACAATATAGTAATTATGAGCCCGCCAAGATCATAAGAGTAAAAGAAATTAAATATAACTTCATTGTTTGGGACATAAAGAACAAGATGACACTTGCCAAATGTTTACTTGGTTAAGAATTATGCATTTATTTATTTTAAAAGTTGCAAGTCATGATTGGTATATATCTGCATTTATTTATTCCCTTACAAAGGTTGAACCAGGTCATCACTATCATTAACCTTGTCATATCAATTACTAGCTACAAGATTTTCCGTGCAAGTGCACAAGATCTATTAAAGAGGGAGGGGGTGCAACAACACCCGTATATCAACTTTAAAACCAATCTATACATTGAAAATGAGTACTATGAACTAAGTACAGAAACCAAGCATACTCAAAGAATCAAACTTTACAAGAATTCGTATGCAATGTTCATCACTCATTACTTTAAAGAAAGAATGAATCCTCTTTCCGTGAACCAACATGCAGTCCTTTTTTGTCACGATCCGAGACTACCCCGTAGTCGTAACATGGTGCTTAGAGCCACAAGTGACCCTAAGCTAACCCATGATCTGACATGACACTAATATTCATACAAATAGTAACTGCAGACAATTGATGCGGAAGATATGGTGAGACTAATCTAAAACAACTGAATAGTCAAATAGAATTCATTTGAACAAACCATAAAGCTGAAACTACTGTCTGACTGTTGTTGGGACAAGCCTCCAACTAACTCTAACTATCTGAAACTGAAAGACTAAAATAAAGATTAAAAATAGCTCTTGTCCTCGAAAGATAAGGATTCACCAAGCTCAACTGGTGAGATGATACAAAAATTGTACTAACAACGAGCTGGATACAGAGCGTTTGAACCTATATATAAAATAATATAAGGCAAAAGAGTATGTGATTAGTCCTTTGAATGTATTGGATATGTGATATGGACACAATAACCTAACAAGCTAAACATGATAAATCTAAGATGTTGAATTAAATATAAAACTGAAATAAATGAGCTGATGCAATGACCAAGTAATAAGCATGTAACAAATCAACATTGTACTGAGTAAACTGAAATACAAGGCATTTCACGCAATCTTAGAATGTGAAAAAGACAAAACATCCCTCCTAGAACGTGAAAAGAACGGAAATCTAAATGAATTTCGAAGAAACATATATGGTCACGTAGCTGAAAACTTGTTCGCATGGCATTTCACGCAATCTTAATAGTAGCACTGACCTTGCCGCGTGGTAGAAGTTCACTTCGCACGGCGGATCGCGCAGAATATGTAGTGCCTAGTAAAATAGGCATAACTTTTAGCACAAAACTTAGATTGACGAACGATCGAAGACGTTGGAAAGAAGGCTTCACGACCTTTCATTTTTTTGTATTTGGCTACAAAAATCTTCGTACACTATTAGTCCCTTACAACCCTAGTTATAATTCAATACACTTTACACATTTATGATTGGACATTTACACTAAGTTAAACTTAAATTTAATGGGTTCGGGTTGATACGCATATGGAGAATGGTTCAGACCATTACTTAGAAGTTGTGAGGTGTTACAATCTCTCCTCCTTGAGAACACGCATCTTCGAATGAAGTTTATTAAGCTGGAAAGAGTAGGGAAGAGCTGCAATCCCATAACTGAAAACTAAATACTAAATACAAGCGGGGTGATTGACTCTAGACTGAGGCATGAAGACTGTAATTATTTCATGAATTTGCATGCATATTAAGAGGTGAGGATAACTGAAAGACATGAAGCTGAGTGTTTTCTATGGAGGAACTATTACCTCACACTAGAACTGAAGTGGAAGGAAAGCGGTAGGGGGGGGGGGTACTTGGCCATCATATCTTCATCTGATTCCAAAGTAGCTCCTTCAATTAAGTGATTCCTCCAAGGAACTTTTACCGAGGTGACTTCCTTATTTCTCAACTTACGAACCTGTCAATCAAGAATTTTGATCAGAACCTCTTCGTAAGAGAGACTTTCTTTCATACCTACACTCTCTAAAGGTACAACTAAAGTTGTATTACCAACACATTTCTTCAATAAGGATACATGAAATACTGGATGTACTGATGCCACTCTGAAGTTAAATCTAGATCATAGTCCACATCGCCAAAGCGCATCACAATTTGCTACGGACCTGGAAAATGGGGACTGAACTTTCCTTTCTTGCCAAACTTCATCACCCCGTTCATCGATGAAATTTTCAGATATACCTAATCATCAATAGCAAATTCAAGCTCTATTCTTCTCACATCTGCATACGATTAATGATGAGAAACCCTAGTTCTTGCTTGAGAGAACTTAGAATGTACTGTTATGATGATTCTAAGTGTTAGGCGTGAATGAGGATGTTTAGTCGATTAAATTTCCCTTAACCCCACTTAGGATAGGCTAAAATATCATGGTTTAGGAATTAAAAGGGTGGGGAAAGACCAAAACAACCTTAACTAAAAAGCTGTCGGAACATTCCATGAGGCCATATACGAACCGTGGTTTGAACTATAATCGGTAGATCCCTTTCGTGGAATTCAGGCTAAAATTTGTAATCTCAAAATTTCTTTCTATGATTATCCCAATTTACGACCCGTAGATTGGTCTATGATCCATGGTTGAATCCGTGTAAAGCATGCTGAAAATTCTGCTTCAGATGTTCATCCTATGAGCCCAATTTACAATCCATAGATTGATTTACGATCTATGGTTAAATCCATGAAAAATAGGCTGAAAATAAGCTTCAGAACTTCACTTTACAATCTCAAACTACGGACCGTAGTTTGATCTACAAACAAGTAGAATTTCTAGATTAAGAAGCAGATAACAAAGGGGGGAAATCGAAATTCCACACAAATAATAACTTAGATCTTGATATGTAGTATAAAGATAAGAAAAAAATCTCTGCAGATAAAATTAAAATAAGTATTTGAAAGAAAAAAGTCAATCGAGACCATGCCCTTTTTCCAAGATTCATTCTATTTGTTTCACTAGTCGACAACGCAATGACATGCTATAAAACATGAATTATTAAGTCACAGTTTGAAATCATCCTCTTGGAAATTTTTCACCCTACAAAGGGAGTATTCTTAAGTGTTGGTCAGAAGACTATCTCTTAGCTTCCCCAGAAGAGAAAACGGGAACACTCCACTACCTACTAACCTCCTGCCCTAGTACGCGTCCTCTACTAAATTGGTCAGTTGATTTATATATTTTTAAAATATATTTATTAAAGATTTATAATAGTTATATCATATAGTGTTTAAATTTATTTGAGTTTATAAAATTGGCTCAGCGCTAACAAGTTTCCAAGTAGGAACTAGGATACACATTTTTTTTCTTTTAATCCCTAAAATTTAGCTTAGTCAAACTGGCTCTTAATCTTCTTCTTCGTTATCATTTAATTGCTGTGACATTTAAAAAGAAATAATAGAGACTGATTCCTTATTGTTGTCAAAATAATTATTAGTTGTCTTTGTTTAAACAATAACTTGCTCAGTATAACCCCACAAAGTGGAGTTTGGAGAGGGTAGAGTATACATATACCTCATCTCTACCTCAGGGGTAAGAAAATTAAAATAGTCTGATGCAGTCCAAAAAAAGTAGAAGAAGTACAAGAAATATCAAATAGTAACAAAACAACTTATAGATACAAGACAGTAACTACAACAAAATAAAATAATATTCCAAGTACAAAGAAACATGAGGTAGTAACAAATTTCAAAGGACAAGTGACTACAGAACCCCTCCGGCCGAAGACTTGTGGTAGGTGGTCCCGCGGAGCTTTCGGAAAAAGGCAACTACTAGTGAGGATGGGTAACACTACATTACATTGCTTGCACTTTACAACCTCCTATTTAATATCATGTCTTCGATAAGCTGAAACTGTGTCATGTCATGCCTAATCACCTATCTCCAATGCTTCTTCAGTTTACTTCTACATCTCCATAAATTATCCATAGCTAGACTCTCACACCTCCACAATAGGCCATCCGTACATCTTCTCTTTATATGTTTGAACCATCTCAATCTCACTTACAACATTTTGTCCTCCACTGAAGTCACTCCCACCTTGTCCCAGATATTCATGTCTAATCCTATCTCTCCTAATATTCTCACACATCTTTAGGAAAAATAGAAGTTCTTTAACTAGAAAACTTAGAGTTGCACAAAGTAGACGAAGGAGATTCTTTGTAGAAGTGTGTTATTTATTAACTGGAAGCATATGACTTTATAGTCTTACAAACTCAAGAAGATAATATCTATCCGTGACTCCCACTTGACTAGAAACTAGGAAAGTACAGGAAAAATAGCAACCAAATCAGAAACAATAACAACCTAACAAATACTCTTTCAACTCTATTAAAAGATTTATTCAACTCACAGTAAACAACTTATCTTACACAGTAACTTAGTAACTTAGACTCTTTTTTTGAATCAATTCTCAACAATCCCCATTGATTCAAAATCACATACGCCAAGGCATAACATAAAGTAATTGTGCTTTGCCTAAGGAAGTGCTTTAGTAAGAATATTTGCCACCTATTCTTCCGTGCTACAACTCCTCAACTCAATCAGCCCTTCTGCAACCAGATCACGAATGAAATGATGCCGAATATCTATGTGCTTTAATCTTCCATGACAAACATAATTTTTAGCCATTGTAATTGTTGATCAATTATCATAGAAAATTTTTGTTACTCCCTTTTGTTTTTGGTGAAGATCAGCAAGTAATTTCCTCAGCTACAACACTTGACATGTTGAAGATGCTACTGCAACATATTCAGCCTCGAAAGAAGACAACGCTGTTGTTGGTTGTTTCTTTGAGCTCCAAGTAATACCTGCAGAACCAAGAGTGAAAAGGTTCCCAGAAACACTCTTTCTATCGTTCACATTCCCTATCCAATCACTATCTGAAAAACCATAGAGATTTAAATTAGTACTTCGAAAGTACCATAGTAAAAATCATGTAGTTCCAGCAACATATATAGCACAAGACTCTTTTAGCTGCTCCAAGATGATGCTTTGAAGGCCCAAAACCTTGAAATCATTCCAACAGAAGATGATATATCAGGATGAGTGTGCGTCAAATAAATTAAGCCTCCAGCTAAGCTTCTAAAATAATATCCATCAGCTTTTTCAATACCATCATCAAGTTGTAGCTTCTCCTTTACATTCATAGGAGTAGCCACTGTTTTTCATTTAAGCATGTTAAATCTTTTGAGAAGATCAGTGGCATACTTCCTTTGTGAAATGAAAATTTCATCTTCTTTCGGCTTCACTTCAAGTTCAAGAAAATAATGCAACACTCCCAAATCCATCATGTCAAATTTTTTCATCATAGAAGATTTGAAATCACATATAAGAGAGTAAGATGAACCCATATAGATTATATTATCAACATACAAGCTTGAAGATGAGGAACCCTAGTTCTCTCTTGAGAGAACTTAGAACATACTGTTATGATGATTCTAAGCATTAATGAGGATGTTTAGTCGACTAAATTTCCCTTCACCCCACTTAGTATAGGCTAAAACATCATGTTTTTGGAATTAAAAGAGTGAAAAGAGACCAAAACAATCTTAACTGAAAAGCTATCGGAACATTCCATCGGGCCTATGAACCGTAGTTTGAACAATAGCCCAAATATCCCATCCTGTGATTCAGGATGAAATTTCAAGTCTTAAAATTTCTTTCTAGAAGTCTAATTTAC
The DNA here is from genome assembly GCA_018342035.1 of Solanum appendiculatum. Lineage (NCBI taxonomy): Eukaryota > Viridiplantae > Streptophyta > Magnoliopsida > Solanales > Solanaceae > Solanum > Solanum appendiculatum. The sequence continues at coordinate 229,662 of JAGDQO010001455.1, forward strand.
GACTCATAGATTGGTTTATGACCCGTGGTTGAATCTTACATACACAAAGAATCTTACATACTCTTTAGAGACTGCTTGAGTGATGTATGTGTCAGTGATTTCCAAAAAGTTTTGGAGATGATCTTGTAGGTCTTCATAAGGTAAACATGTGAACTGCTTGCCTATGTGTAGAAGTTAAACCCTGTTCTCCTTCAAAACCCACCTTTTCTTAATAGCAGACTTTACAATATTGGAATTTACATTGCTAATGAGTGATACTGCTACATCACGTACTGCCATCAGGGTTCGATTTAAACTTCCATTAATCTAACCCAAGACAAAAATACTCTTTTAACCTCTCCAAGATGATGCTTCAAAGGCGTATGCATAAACCTTGAAATCATTCCAATTGAAAAATTATATATATCAGGGCGAGTGTGCGTCAAATAAATTAAGCCTCCAACTAAGCTTCTAAAATAATTTCCATCAACTTTTTCAATACCATCATCAAGTTGCAACTTCTCATTTACATTCATAGGAGTAGCCACTATTTTGCAGTTAAGCATGTTAAATCTTTTGAAAAGATCAATGGCATACTTCATTTGAGAAATGAAAATTCCATCTTGATCTTTCGGCTTCACTTTAAGTCCAAGAAAATAATGCAAAACTCCCAAATTCGTCATTTCAAATTTTTTCATCATAGAAGAGTTGAAATTACATACAAGAGAGTAAGATGAACCCATATAGATCACATCATCAACATACAAGCTTGAAGATGAGGAATCCTAGTTCTTGCTTGAGAGAACTTAGAACGTATTGTTATGATGATTCTAAGCATGAATGAGGATGTTTAGTCGACTAAATTTCCCTTAACGATACTTAGGATAGGCTAAACCATTGCGTTTTAGGATTTAACAGAGTGGAAAAGACCAAAAGAACCTTAACTGAAAAGCTGTCAGAACATTCCACGGGGTCTACGAACCGTAGTTTGAACTACGTCCCAAAGATCCCATCCGTGTGATTCAGGATGAAATTTTAAGTCTTAAAATTTCTTTCTACAAGTCTAATTTACAACCCATAGATTGGTTTATGACCCGTGGTTGAATCTTACATACTCTTTAGAGACAGCTTGAGTGATGTGGAACTTAAACCATTTTCTCCTTTAACACCCACCTTTTCTTAATAGCAAACTTTACAATATTGGAATTTACATTGCTAATGAGTGGTACTGCTACATCACGTACTACCATCAGGGTTTGATTTAAACTTCCAAAAATCTAACCTAAGACCAAATTGGGACGCGAATAACTGCCCAACTAAGTCACAAATTACCTTCCGAACCCAACATAACTATTGAAATTTGATTATGAGTTATTGACCTAAATTGTAACTTTGGTCAAACTTTAAATTTTCAAACCTGAAAAGCCCTCTCATTACTCGTCTGATCACCTTAGAAATCATGTCACCCTTCCCCATAAGTCACGAATATCATACAAAAGTTACTAAAAGGGGTAAAGTAGGAAAAACACATAGAAAACACAAAACGACCAAGAGGGTTGTTATAGCTATGTATTTTTACATAAAATGGTTTAAAAAAAAGAACTTCCAGATACAATACATTTTATAAATTTTTATTTGAGTATGTTTCCTTAGTTCTTCTACAAAGAAAACAAAAATATTAAAAAAAAAGAAGTTCTTTGTATGTATTGTAAATATTCCAATACTAAAAATTTTAAAGCATAACAATTATAGTTTTACCTTTACTATTTACTTACTAATGATATCTGGGTCCCAAGATTTTCTAGTAGAATAATTATTGTCTTACCATTATTTTCATTTGATTTAGGTGTGTAATATGTAAAATATTTACTCATTTATGCCATACTAATAAATACATACATTTTAATTACTAAACTATAATTAAGTAATTAGATTCTCACCTAATAAATAAATGACTTTCCAAAACTCAGAGATTTTTTTGATTATAAATAGTCATTCCATTTGTTCATTCTATATCAATTAAACAAACTTTCTCTTATAATCTTTTTTATGTTCTTGTTAGTTATTTTTCAATTCTTTCCAAGAGCTTTTCAATATTCTTCACCTACCAAATTCAATAACAATTACTCTTCATCAAGAATAGCGCCGTCACAATCGTTATACAACACTTCACATTCCCATCAATTTCAAAATCAGAAATCGAATTATGTTAAAGGAAACCCTAGTGGATGTAGCGGAAGTGAGAGTTCAGGCACCGGTGGTTCATTTCAAGAATCATTAGTTTCTTTGTGTATATCAAATACTAATAATGTTAGGCCTGGGAAGAATAAGAATGCCAAAAAAAGTAACAACAGCAACAACATTAGTGTGAGTAGTAGCAGTGTGACAAGTTGTTCTCCAAAACGTCCACAAAAAATGCTGCAACAGGCAAATAGCAGCAGCAGTAGCAGTAGGCCATGGAAGATGAGCTGGTCATCAAAGCAGGCAAAAGATTTGATGACCAGCTCATCTTCCATGGCCTACTGCTACTGATGCTTCTATTTGCTTGTTGCATTTTTTTTTGTGGACGTTTCGGAGAACAACTTGTCACACTGCTACTACTCGCACTAATGTTGTTGTTGTTGTTACTTTTTTTGGCATTCTTATTCTTCCCAGGCCTAACATTATTAGTATTTGATATACACAAGAAGCTAATGATTCTTGAACTGAACCACCGGTGCCTGAACTCTCACTTCCGCTACATCCACTAGGGTTTCCTTTAACATAATTCGATTTCTGATTTTGAAATTGATGGGAATGTGAAGTGTTGTATACTGATTGTGACGGCGCTATTCTTGATGAAGAGTAATTGTTATTGAATTTGGTAGGTGAAGAATATTGAAAAACTCAGAGAAATTATCTTTTTTTTTTCTGGTTTCTATACCAGTAAAACAATCTTTTTGTTATAATCTTTTACTTATTGTTGTTGGTTATTTCCTAGTTCTTCACTCTTTTTAGTAAGAAAAATTATATTTTCTCTTCTTTTTCTACCTTCTCTTTTCTTATGGTTTCTCTACAGATCTTTTTATGTCTTTCTATGACAAAAGAAAGTTAATTTTTTTATGTTTATTGTTTCTATCTTATGCTTATATTTTTGCAATTATTATTTTTATTTTCTTGATCTTTCTGAAAATGATATATTTATTTTGGAGTTTAATTTAAAATTTGTCGCTTTTGTAAAGTAAATGTACATTACAATATCGAATTCTATAGCAAATATAGCAAATTCATGTGGTGTTTCTTAGATTTAGTTTTTACAATTTCTTTTCCATTTTTTCCATCAAGGTTTTCTATATCAGTTTCACACCGTACTGATCAAGAAACTTATCTAGAGGACTCTACTAGACTTCTACGGAGGTTAATAGTGTGTAACCATAGCGGTGCACTTTTTATTCTCCGTTGACGTCCACTTGAGTTCTCTAGATCAGTTTCTTGATCAGTCAGGTGTGACATTGATAGAACAAACTTAGGTGAAAAAAATTGAAAAGTGATTGCAGAAATTAAAGAAGGAGGGGGTGCAACAACTCCCGTATATCAACATCAAAACCAATATATACATTAAAAATGAGTACTATAAACTAAGTCAAGAAACCAAGCATACTCAAAGAATCACACTTCACCATAATTCGTATGCAATATAATGTTCATCAATCATTACTTTAAAGACAGAATGAATCCTCTTTCCGTGAATCATTATATGGTCCTTCTTACATGCATCACATGCTTCATTCTCGCATTTTATCTCCTCCATATACAGAGAATGCTTCCCCAACAACTTCTAAATCCTACAAAATATATGAAAATACCAAGTAGAAGCCTACGTTAAGAAAAATAATATACTAATATAAACAACAGATGAAATGGTAGACAAAGCATATTAGATGTCAAATGCAAGTTATGCATGCTGCTACACAACAAGTAGAACTTTTAGTTGTAGAAGAAGATAACAAAGGGAGGAAATTGAAATTCCACACAAGTAATAACTTAGATCTTGCTATGTAGTATTAAGATATAAATATATCACTTTCTCTCTCTTGTTACCTTCTTTTTACGAAGGAATACAATTAAATGTCATTCATCATACACTTTTTATTTATTTCTATTTTCCGTTCATTCCTTACATGCAGGAAGTTCTATCATCAGACAAGGTGAGGTTCCAGAATTTCTCTTTCAGAATTTTTCTGAAGATCATTCTCTCTTCGGCTTTTTCTTTTTGAAATGGATCACCCTCGACCTTGATCACATGTTCTCATCGCCTATTTTCCTTGGGACATTCGCTCTGTTAGGTGCATCATTGACATCTTGCACATACACAACACAAACTCTACTTGTGAAGGGAGCAAGAAGGTCTGCTTTTGATTTTCAGTTCGAGATCAAATTCCAAGTTGAATGCATTTACTTCATCTCCCGTAAGTGAAATATGAAAGAGAAATCTTGTTATCGATAATGAAAAGTCTATCAGGGTAAGGAGAAAGAGGTTCCATTGTTGATTCGAAGGAGTATTTGTATGATAATGATTTTATGTAGAAGTTCACATACCATCAATTTATCTTATTTTGAAAAAGTTTTTTGTCATACGGTTGAATAAAATTTTATTGTTTTTGATGATTTTTTTATCTTTGTACTTCATTGTGCCTAATTTTTAGTCCTTCTTGAAATTATGAAAATTTATATTTCTCAAAATATGGTGTTGTTCATTCTAGTGTTGGAACTGAAAAGTAATATTTGATAAAGATGTTGGTGTTCGTTGTGGTATAAAATTACTAATTGGATAAAGAAATATTTATAAAATTATTAACAAACAATACATTAGATGATATAAATTGTGGTATAAAATTGGTGTTCAGGCTATCAATTTAGCAAGAGTATTACATCATATTTTAATCCAACAATATACCTCAATATATTCCATTTTATATATGGATCTGTTAAAATTTTCACAAATCTGTTTTACATCCAAAAGGTATAAATTTGTTGCAGTGTAGGTGTTCAAACTTCAATAGGTATAAAGTTGAATAAGTGTCCAAATGAAATATGCGTATAACTTTAAGAGGTCCTCGATAACTTAAGCCTATAATATACTAACTTATACCATATATCATACCAACATGGTATCATATAATATACCAACCTTCGTTGAAATAAGTTGTATGCATATAGACACCATATAAAATAATAACTTATATCATATATCACACCAACATGGTATCATATAATATACTCCCAACTTTCCTTGAAATATATACTACCATATAGTCATTATATAATATACTAACTTATACCATATATCATGTCAACAAGATTTCATTTAATATACCAATTTTATTAAAATAAATAATACTAATTAGATATCATATAATATACTAACTTATACCATATATCACCACAACCTGGTTGGTCATTTTTGGTATTTTTATGAAAATTACCATTTTGCCCTCTCGATATTGTCCCCGAGTTATTTCTTGTTTAAGTTTTGGAAGTTGGTTCCAAACTTTGTGTATAAAGTGGAGAATTTTAGTAATTTTGAGTTTTGAAAGGCTTAAGTTGCTTAAAAGTAGTTTTTGGAGTCTTTTGGAATTTTGAGTGTCGGAATGAAATTCTGTTGATTTCATTAGTTCCGAATGTGGAATCTAATCCGTGAGAGTTGTCGATTTCTGATTCCAAGTCTTTTTGAGGATTTGAGGTCCTAAGCTGTGAAATTGTTGAATTTGAGCCTTTGGGTTGACTTTGGTCAACATTCAGGGTTCGGATGCTTGGATCGAAATTCTGAGAGTTCTGTTGGATTAGGGGGATTATTTTAGGCCTAGAAGTGGTTTTTGAGTGGTCTCGGGCTTGTTTTAGCCTTTTTAGGCATTGAGTCAGTTTCTTGTGATTCTCACGGATGTCAGGTCAAGGAGACCTCAGATTCATGTTTTGACGGTTCCATTGAGTCCAAAACGTAGAGTATAAATGATTTGCATATTTGGTTTGTGTGTACGGGATTCCGAATGAATCCTGAGGATCGATTTGATGTTCGAGAGTTGGCTGAGTTTTGCTGATATCTGCAAGCCTCGCTTTTGCGAAGGCTCGCCGCTTAAGCGAGCTTCGCTAAAGCGAAGGAGGCTTCTCTTAAGAGAGACCCACATTTTTAGCGGGGTTCACTTAAGAGAACCCTTGGTTGCTTTTGTGACATCAGAGAGGGTTTTGGCCTGTAGTTTCGGGGTTTAAGCCCCATTTCACCATTTTTGAGCTTGGGGAAACCTTGGTGGTGATTTTTGAAGGGATTTTCTATGCTAGATTATTTGGGTAAGCCTTCTTGATCCTAAACATTCATTTTCCATTGATTAATTATGAGTTTTAACATCAAAATGTGAGGTTTTGATTGGTGAATGTGGAGGTTTTTCATGAACTCAAGTTCTTAACTAAAATGGTGATTTTGAAGTGATTTTACTCCCTTTTTCAAAATGATTTTCTCTAATGAGCTCCTAAAGCCTTAAGTAATGTTTTCAAGTATTATTTTTCGAATTCAAACTTTTGTTTTTCAAAAAATTGGGGTTTTTCTTGATTGACCCACTTTTCAAGATAATTGGTGTAGGTATTGTGATTTTCGGTAGATGATTGTGAATACTTGATTATATATTATAGATTGTGTGACTTTGAAAGTGATTCGGAAGGGGAAGACTCAACTCTTGGAGTGATTAATTGATTGATTTGAGGCAAGTGATCTCTTAAACTTTGCAATTTGGTTGAATTGTTTATTTCTCTGTATTGCCTATGTGATGGGAGTAATCGGGAATGAGGTGAAGGGCTATTTTGGTTCCATTTGATTAATGCTAACCAACAAAAACGGGAAAAATGAAAAGGTTTCTTGATGATAATGACAATTGTGAATTGCCTTGTTGTGACCCCTATTTGATTGATGAAATGTTGATAGCATGAAAGTGGACTTGTGTGATATGAATTGTTGTCTCTTCTGTGTGGTGTGATATTGCTTATGTGCATTGATTGTGGACACCGTGATGACAATGCCGAGGTCTTTACCAGCAAGTGCTATGATGCCGAGATCTTTGCCGGCAAGTGTTGTTTTGTGATCAAAGCCAAGATCAAAGCCGAAGGGAAATGGTTCTGGCTAGTGATATAAATGTCGAAGGGAAATGGCTCCAGCAAGTGATAGGTTGTGAAGAAAGCCGAAGGGAAATGGTTCTGGCTAATGATATAAATGCCGAAGGAAAATGGTTTTGACAAGTGAATTAATGTGAAAGATGAAGGAAAATGGTTCCAGCTAGTGACATTGAGCCGAAGGGAAATGGATCCGACCAATGTTGACTTGTGATCAATCTACTTGATGCATACACTTGACTTATATGATGCATATGATTGAGCTATTTGATGTGGTTTGAATTGTTTGTTTGATATGTGAGTTGAACTTCTTGTTATTTGGGCTTGAAATGCCTTTACATGAGCGTAAGTGACTTGATGCCTATCGATTGTTGAAATGTGACTGTTGATCTTGAGACCTGTTTATTGTAGAACTGCTAGGTTGCCTAGTTTATTAGGTTGCTTACTGGGTACCGTATTGGTGGTAATCACTCCTTGTTTCTACTCTTGTGTAGGTCCGAGCCCGGACCCGTGTGATCTTCTTCTCCTGATTCCGAGGCTTGTCAAGGACTGAAGAGATAGCTGCTTGTCACTTCGGCAGGCCCTTTTCTTTCCTTTTTCTTTATACTTTGTTTTACTTGAGAAACAAAAATTGAGACTTGTATTTATCTTTCAAATTCGGTATTTACTTTAAAGGTTTGTACACATGACAACCAGGTTTTTGGGTTGTTTAGAATGAATAAGTTTTATGCCTTTGTCTTATTCTTGCTTTATTTATTTCCGCTTTTTCTTTTGTTTTCGTTGGGTTGACGCTGACTTGTCTTGGTGGGAATAGACAAGTGTCATCACGTCCGTTTTTGGGTCATGGCAACGTGAAATTACATAATATACTAACATTTATTATATCAATATTGTGTTAATTGATTTACATCTTTTTTGTCCGAAATTATTCTTTTTAAATCACAACGAAACCAACACTATTGGAATTAATAAAATAAAATTAACAATTGTAAAGAATAACACCATTTTGAAAAATGCTTGACAATCGAATAATTATGCAGATCATTTATAACATAAGATACTATTCTGAAAAAAATGTTTATTCAAAATAATTAAAAATAACAATCAATTTTTAAGCATTTTTTAGAATTAACTATGGAAAAAAGAATGATATTAATTAATGATTAAAATATTTTGAGATTATGAGAGAGAAGCATTAAATAATGCTAGAGATATTTATGGAAAGTAAATAACAAAATGGAGAAAAATAAGGAATTAAAATCTTATTTATTAAAGAAATGTGTTGTTGGTTTTTTTTATTTTGTATTATTTGTAAAGATTGTATTGCTATATTGGTTTAAAATCAAACTATTGTTATATATGAGTTATTTATATTCTTAAATGGTATATTTATGTTTTTTGCCCAAAGAATTTATAGTAGAAAAATTATTCCTTACCTTTACTCTTTACTTACTAAAGATTTTCGGATCCTAAGATTTTTTAGTAGAATAATTATAGCCTTACCATTATTTTTATTTATTTTTGGAATGTAATATGAAAAATATTTACTCATTTATGCCAAACTATTAAATAGATACATTTTAATTACTAAACTATAATTAGGTAATTACATTCTCACCTAATTAATAAATAACTTTTCAAAACTCAAATATTTCTTTTGTTATAAATAGCCATTTGATTTGTTCATTCTATACCAATGAAACAAATTTTCTGTTATAATATTTTTCTTGTCTTTATTTGTTATCTTCCAGTTCTTCACTCTTTTCAGCAAAATATTATTTTTTTTCTTATTTTTCCCTCTGTTTTCTATATCAGTAAAATAATTTTTTTGTTATTATTTTTTTCTGTCCTTGTTTGGTTATCTCCTACTTCTTCACTCTTTTCCATAAGAGAATGGTTTCTCTATAGATCTTTCTGTGTTTTTCTATAAGAAAAAAATATAATATTTTTATGTTGATTGTTTTTTTCTTATGCCAATATTTTCTCGATTATTATTTTTTAGTTTGCTTGATCTTTTTGAAACTTGTACATTAATTTTAGGGTTTGAATTAAAATTTGTAGCTTTTGTCAAGTAAATGTAGATTTCAGTCCCAAACAATTAAGTTGTATTTAGTTTCTTTTACTCTTATGATTTTGTTTAGTCTCAAGATCACTATATGTGCTGCAAGTAAATGATATACTACATGTGGTATTTTTTAGTTTTAGTTTCTGCAAATCCTTTTCAGGTTTTTTCACCAAAATTTGCTATAATAATTTTTCTCCAGAATGATCAGGAAACTTATCTAGAGCACTCAAGTGGAATTGATAGATTTATTTTCATTATGGTTACACAATGTTGCCCTCCATAGCAGTCCATATGAGTCCTCTATATAAGTTTCATGATTGTGTGAAATCGATAGAATAAATTTAAGTGGAAAAAAATGAATAGAACTTCCAGAAAGAATAATCTTTCCATGAATCAACATGCAATCCTTCTTACACGTATAACATGCTTTGTTTTTGCATTCCATATCCTCACTATACAAAGTATGCTTCCCTAAAAACTTCTAAATCCTACAAAGTATATAAAAATATCAAGTAGAAGCTGAAGTTTTGAAAAATAATTACTAATATAAACAATAGATGAAATGGTAGACAAGGCATAATAAGATGTCAAAAATTAAATGATATAACACTATCTAGACAACTTATTAAGGGTCAATTTGATGGTCCATCTTCCTTTTACAAACTCTCTCTATCTTTGTATTTTCAAGAATATACCATGTATTCTAGTTTCATAGGAACAAATGAAATGTTGTGCATGCTGCTGCACAACTAGTAGAACCTCTAGATGCAGAAGCAACTAACAAAAAGGGAAAATTGAAATTTCATGCAGATAATAGCTTAGATCTTGATATGTAATATAAAGATATAAAAAGCACAATAGATAAATTAAAATACTTTCTTTTAGAAAAAAATTAATCTAGAACACACCATTCTCCCATGATCCATTCTATTTGTTTCACTAGTCAACAACATAGTCACATGCTATTAAATATGATATAAGTCAGTTTAAAATCACCCCCTTAGAAATACTTCACCCTAAGAAGAGAGTTTTCTTAAGTGTTAGTCAGAAGAGTATCATTTTTCTTGACTGGGAAGAACTCGCGTACTCATACATTTTATCCATCAAAACTCACATCAGGCATTAAAAATATCACATTTAAATCCACATGATTAATGAAAAAACAAACAATATAATATTTGTATTATAAACTTTTGATCTCTCTTATATTATCACTTTTGACAATAATAAGTTTATAATTGTCTCATGTCTATTCACTAGAGGTAATTGCACGTTGGAGGTGTTCTAGTGTAGACAAGAATTGCACGTTGAACATTGTAAATGATATCTTAGGGATCCTTGGGTGATCTGGGTTGCTCGAAGGGTATGATGAATCATGAATAGGTTAAGTCAAGGGGGATAAGTAAGAGTTTTTCAGGTGGTCCACTAAATTGGCTAAGGGGCCAAGGGCCCAGGTTTTGTTGGTATGAGATATTAAGGGAGGTGGCGCACCGGTTAATAGAGATAGTTGGTAGATTTGAATTATGCATTGTAATCAGTAAGGTAATTCTAATGTTTGGCAAGATGGGTAGGATTGGAAAGATTTCATGTGATAGGGGGGTAAGGTTGCGTCAGAATAGAGTATATGGGTTCATGGGTGGCATACCTATTAGTAAGTAATGTTGTTAAATGACCGGAGATATATATTTTTTCTAATTATTTACATAATATTATGTGGTGGATTTGGGCTGGTCGTTGATGCCTACCAGTACGTGTTGTTTGTACTTATACTACTCTTATTATGCCACTTGGTATAATCTGACGGTGATGACGATGGCGATCTCCGACAGCTTCTACTCCTCTCTGCCTTATGGTGGGAGTTGTGTCTTCTTTTACTATTTTGTAATCTCTTAGAAGCTCTTGTACCTGTTTAAACTAGTTCCTTGGGAGGGTCCCCTTTGTATTTTTTAAAAAAAAGTTTTCCATTGTAATCAAGGTCGAGATTGTTTTTCTTATTTTATTAAGGTGATTTATTATGTTTCTGCTTACTTCCACATTTTAGCTTTTTAAATCGGATGGTATTAGTTTTCCTATCTAAGTATTACAGTAGGTTCTCGGACGACCAGGTAGTTGGGTCATGACAATTTGATATCAGAGGCTAGGTTATCAATATCCTAGTAGAAGATCAAATGTCAAATAGAGTCCTGTAGATTGGTGTGTTGACGTTCACATCTAATCTTCGTGAAGCTATGAAGCATTCTAGGAAATTGTTTCAATTCTTTCATTCTTTTCGTGCGGTTTGTTGCTTGCTTGTATGGTTTGAATCCAACTGGTATCTCTTGATTCAAATTGATATCTCGACAAAGTAAATTAAATGTCGTTATCTCCGGCTAAACGACATAAGAAAGAGGAAGGTTCCAATTGATATCTGGCCTTAGAGGATATGTAAATGCATGGTAAGAGGTTAACGGTCATCCATGAGGCAAATAAAAGGTAATGGACATGACTTGATTTAGTGATGACGCTTGAGATTATTATATTGTACATTGATTTGCTTGAATGACTACAATACTAATATCTAGCCGCCTATCTAAAAGCCTCTACTAAGATGAGTTACTAGGGAAAACCCCCAAATTAACTCTAACTGTCTGAAAAATGAAAGACTAAATAACTGAAATAAATATAAGGGTTGTCCTTAAAAGTTGAGGACTTACCAAAAGTGCTACCGAACTGATCAGAAGTTGTACTAACTGCGAGTTGAATGTTAAGCATCTAAACCTATATTATAAAATAATATAACGCAAAGAGTATGCGGTCAGTACTGTACTGTGAATGTACTGAGTATGAGAGATATGAACCATAATTAAATAAATATAGCACCTCGAATTCGAAAAGGAAAGAATTTCAGGTTTTTTGGAATTTCTGGTGCCAGTACCAACGGAGCCACCTACGGCCTGTAGACTGACCTATGGATCGTAGGTCAGGCCCGTGGTTGGCTAGTCCAGGTTCCTTAAAATGTTAAGTCTCAGTAATTTTAAACATCTTGCCAAGACGGACTGTCAATATATGTACGAGCCGTAGGTAGGTCTCGTAGGTGAGACCCACACTTAGTTAAATTTCAGGACCAAGAGTAGAACCTACGGTGGCCATGTACGGATCGTAGGTTGACCCACGAACCTTACATGGGGTCCCTTCATTGCGGGTCCAAAGTTGGAAAGTCTCTTAATCTATCTACGGTTGAACAAGACGGTCCATAGGTTGACTTACGGACCGTAGGTCCAACCGTAGATGGGTGGTCCAACCGTTATTTTAAGAAGGGCTTTTTGGTCTTTTCCCTAGGTGTTTAATTCCTAATCTAAGTCGGTTTGGCCTTTCACCTAGCCCCTATATAAACCTTTTAAGCCTAATTCTACCCATTCCTAATCATTCCCAAAACTCTCATCTCCCAAATAATTCTCTCTAGAAGAGTTTGAAGAAGAAAAAGAAGGAAGAGCTAGGGTTTTCAAGACAAGTCCCCCAATCCTCCATTGATTTCAAGCTTTGGGAATTGAGGTATGATAATCTTCATCTATGGAGCCTTTTCCTCCATAGACTCTAATTTACAAGTTAGAAATTCTCCATTGAAGTTAGAGTTTTCTTCTATGCCATGGGTTCTTTTCAATGTTGATTTAATTGATTGTTTTATGAACTATGAAGCATGAATTGAGTTGAATTTTATGAATTAAGATGAATCCCCATGAACCCATGTGATTTTCCCCAATTTCGAAATATAGGATTCTTTGATAGGTTGAATTATGGAGAGATGAGTTTTATGAAGCATATATGAACCCATGCATGATTTATGATTTCTAAAAGCTATGATTTCATGATGAACTGTGAATGATCAAAAGATGGATTTTATGAAAGTATGCATGTTCAATTATGAAAATTATGATGATTTATGATTTGCTTTGAGATTGAAGCATGAATGATGTTGTTGAGTTGTGATGGTAATTTCTCACATATTACTCAAACCATGAATGTGAATGAATTTTTCTCACATAAAGGATTCATAACATGTTGAAAGGTTTTCTCCACTAAATTTGAACCAATGATTAAGGAGCTATTCTAATGCTAGGCAAGAGGCGATTACCCATGTCTACTAATGATGATGATAAAGCATGAATTATAAATAAATGACTATTCCGTGGGATTTAAGCTTAGCACCGAGTGGATACCGAGATGGAAGCTCTCCCGTATGTAAAGGCCGGGTTTCTAGTAGCAATATCTTTATCCCTAACCTATGTGCCACCATAGGATGGTTGTCTAGTTAGACATTAGCTAGTGGATCCACATAAGCTAGAAGTTTAAGGGTCCTACCTTGGTAAGTAGGATGGCCCTTTCGGTGTAGGGAGGACACCGGATTCCATGTTGATAGCTCTCATGATCTTACATGTCGGTTAAGGCTACTTCCCACAATGATTAACTAAGTGACTTTCAAGGTATCTCTCAAATGTTTTAAAGATGTTTAGCTTGCATTGACCTTGGTTTATGACTTATGTTTTCTAACCCTTTTTACTTCATGCTTTAACATTGGTCTTTGCATGTCATGAAAATGTCCCTTTTTGCATGATTTTACAACCTATGTGCATAGTTATCATACTTGCTACATTTTTGTACTAACTCATACTCTTGCCTATATTTTCGTATAAGTGTAGGATCCGGCTCGTCTCCATTTTCCCGTGACTAGTTCGTGATACTAGAGACCTTGAAGAATTGGTGAGTCCTCATATGTTCGAGGACGTATCCATATTTACTTTCATGTCATTTACTTTCGTTGAAACTTTGTATGGGTTACGTCCCAACATTTCATTCTATGAGTTTTAGATGGCTTTGAGACTATATGTAGACTTCTGCTATTTCCTTAAAAAAATTTGATATGAAATTGGGTTTTTTTGAACTCAGTAAATTCTATGATCTTGTATTATGTATGTTAAGTGGCTTGCATACGGCCTCTTAGGGTCTTGTGTGCCATGTCACGTCTAGGGGGTACTCTGGGTCATGACAAACTTGGTATTCAGAGTGCAAGGTTTAGAAAGGTCCTAAGAAGTCTCATAAGCCACGTCGAGTAGAGTCTTGTTCATGAACGTGAAGCGCGCCACATTTATGAATGAGAGGCTATAAGATGTTTAGGAAAATTTACTTCTTTCATCATTCTAAAGTCGTGCGATAGAGTCTAACTCTACATGTCTCTCTCCTAATCCCTATCCTATGCATTTCAAGATAAGGCTACTCGAAGAGCTTATGCTAGGAGAAAGGCGAGAGAGAATGTGGAACAAGAAGCTCCTCCTCAAGCTCCTTAAGTTTCGGCCGACCCTTTGGCCGAACAAGTGACTAATGCGGAGTTTAGGGCTGCTTTTCAAATGTTAGCTCTAGCCATGATGGATCAAGACAATAAGGAGGTTGTGGCTCCCGTGAACCCAAATGTGGATACATCGGCATCAAGAGAGAGGGACCTCACTACAATGAATCCTCCAGAGTTTCATGGTTCTAAAGTTAAGGAAGATCCTCAAGAGTTCATTGATGAGGTGTATAAGGTGTTGATGATCATGGGTGTGACCCCGGTGGAAAAGGCGGAGTTGGCTGTTTATCAACTTAAGGGTGTGGCTCAAGTGTTAGGTGAAAACACATAACCAAGCTATCCATGAAGAAGATAGAAATTATAGTGAAAACCATGCTTTTCATAAGAATCCTAACTTCAATAGAAATCACTAACTGAAGAACAAGGTTTACATTGAGATTCAATTGTGAAATAATACCCACTGATGAGATCCCACATACATGGAAAAGGAAACACTTGAAGCTTGAAGATGAGGAACCCTAGTTCTTGCTTGAGAGAACTTAGAACGTACTGTTATGATGATTTTAAGTGTTTGGCGTGAATGAGGATGTTAAGTCGACTAAATTTCCCTTAGCCTCACTTAGAATAGGCTAAACTATCATGGTTTTAGAATTAAAAGAGCGGAAAAAGATCAAAACAACCTTAACTGAAAAGTTGTCGGAACATTCCACGGGGTCATCTACGAATCGTGGTTTGAAATACAACGCATAGATCCCATTCGTGTATTTTATTCCCTTAGAAAGGTTGAACCAGGTCATCACACAGATGGAATCTATACATTGTATTTCAAACCACGATTCGTAGATGGCCTCGTAGAATGTTCCGACAACTTTTCAGTCAAACCACCATTGGTAGACCATTGTAGACAAAGCATATTAGATGTCAAATGCAAGTTATGCATGTTGCTACACAACAAGTAGAACTTCTAGATGTAGAAGCTGATAACAATGGGGGGAAATAGAAATTACACAAATAATAACTTACATCTTGATATGTAGTATAAAGACATAAAAAAACTCTACATATAAAATTAAAATAAGTATTTGAAAGAATAAAGGTAATCGAGACCACGCCCATTGTGACGAACCAAAATTGGGTGTGATGGCACTTGTCATATCCCACCAGAACAAGTCAGCCTAAAACCCAACAAGCGGAAATACCCAAAATAAAGAAGAGAAATAACCAAGCGGAAGTCTTTCAACTTAAACAAAACCAACTAAAGACTGGTTGTTACATGTACAAGCCACTAATACAAAAGTTAAATAGATAAGTACAAGTCTCAATATCTTTGTGTCTCAAATAGAAAAAAGATCTAGGGGGATCGCCGACATCGAACAGCTACCTCTCAAGTATCCATAGAAACCTCGGGAGAAAGAAGAGAGATCAGAATCACGGTCCGGGCTCGCAACCTACACAGGTGTAGAAACAAGGGTGATTACCAAAACACGGTACCCAGCAAGTCAACCTAACTAAACTCACGAACCCCTCTCCTTCCAACCGAACCTCCACAACTACAACCTGCACAGAAAAATCAGCCCAACTTAGACTACACAGTTCATATTTCACATAGATCAACACAGTCCACAAATATCAACAATAGAACACATAAGCATCGAATACATCAAATACAGTGTCACGGGACATAAACACAACTCCACAATACCAAGAAGAGGAAAATGAAATGCAATGCAATGTCAAGTAGCATGATGCATGTCTGTCCTATGATACACATCCGCTGAATCTCCAATCAAAACCCAAGCATGGACCATGTATCCACCGGAAAAGACCTTGGCACCTCATATCGCCTGCAGAAACCTCGGCATTGCATGTCTTCGGCAGAAACCTCGGCATCACATGTCGCAGGCAGAAACTTCGGCATCACATATTACTGGCAGAAACCTCGGCATCACATATTGCGGCCATAAACCTTGGTATAATCATCAAAGTGTCTCATCATAGTGTCTCAGAATCAATGTACACAAGCATGTTCACACAAATAATGAGCAATGATAGTGTTCACAGTCACAACGCAATCCATATCAATGCAAATCACGCCACATTATCAACAATATATCAATATCAACAGTCACATCATGTATGAAATGATCAATTGCCTAGTCTCCATTTAACTAATCCCGTTATCACAAGTAGGATCAATTGCTAGGCAAGATATTCAAGTCTAATCCCATAGTTCAAAATGAGCAAAAGACATATTCATCCATTTCACGATTTCATCAAGGCTTTCGTAGCACTTTTCCAATCACAACACAACACACAAGATCACTACAACTCCACTTAGTTCACAACATTATCACATAAGCATTTTTATTACCCCATCGACCAAATTAGATTGATTTCATACAAGACTTCATCCATTCCTCAATCACATTACTCCCCAACTCAATCAAGGAAGAAATTCAGAATTTAAACAAGGCTCACAAAGTTTTAAAGGTCCACTTGCCTTAATCAAAACACGCTCGATCCACAACCGGAGCTTTTCCTTTACGAGAGCAATCCAAAGCACCACAATCTACTCAAAATATAAACCACAATCACAATCCGAAGCTAACAATGCTAAGAACACGAAATTCGAAAAGAAAAGGTAAAACAATCCAAAACTCTAATTTCAAAAATGGGATTTGAATCCGTAATTTCTTACATGAAAAGGTCCCTCAAGGCATTAGAAATTCATTAGAGAAAACCATTTGAAAAACGGAGTTCAAATCAGTCACCATTTCCATTTTATCAAAAATTCGGAGTTCTATCAAAACCCCCAAAATCTCACTTTAAAGGCCCAATTTCCAAGTTAAAAAATCATGTTTAAATCAATGGGTAATCAAGGTTCAAGGTAGAAATCACATACCCACACTGATTCACAACAAATCCCTCTTCAAAAATCGTCCAAGAGAGCTCCAAAATGTTAAAAATGGAGAAAATGGGTCTGGAGACCCTGCGCGAACGCGCCTACCTTCCGTGAACACGGAGGTCATCACCACACAAGCTTCGCGAACGCGCCCAAGCCCATTTGCGAATGCGGAGGCCAAAACTACAAGCACCAGATACAGCAAAATCAGTAATTTCAACAAGTCTCTGAATGGACCCTCGGGATTCGTTCGGAACCCCATGCACACAAACCAGATATGCAACCCTACAAAAATTTGATGTTTCGGACTCAATGGAACCATTGGAATTTGGATTCGAGGTCTCCTTGACCCGGAACCCGATAAAGCACAACAAACCTAACTTAAGCTTCAAAAACTCAAAATGGACTCGGGACCTCTAAAAATTCAACCAAGGTCACCCCTAGGCCTAAAATCATCCCCTGAATCCAATAGAGTCGTCGGAATCCACATCCTATCATCCGATCTCCAAATGTTGACCAAAGTCAACTCTAAGCTCAAAATTTAACAATTTTCCAACTTAAGACCCCAAATCCGCGATACATCCCCAAAACTGATTCCGTCAACTCTTCTAGACCAATTTCCACATTCCGGAACTGATGGAATCTACGAAATTCTCATCTGAGTTTTGAAACTCTGAATGACCTCGGAAACCACATTTTGACCACTTAAGCCTTTAGCATTCAAAAATTTTCCAAAAACCACAACTTAATAAGAATTTTTGCAAAAACTAACATCGGATATCAGTAAAACATGACACAGGGCAACTCTCAGGAGGGTAAAATGGTCATATTACAAAAATTACCAAAAATGACCTTCAGGATCATTACACCCTTCTTCCAAGATTCATTCTATTTGTTTCACTAATCGACAACGTAATCACATGCTATAAAACACGAATTATTAAGTCACATTTTAAAATCACCCTCTTGGAAATTATTCACCCTAAAAAGGGAAATGTTCTTAAGTGTTGGTCAGAAGATTATCTCTTAGCTTCCCCATAAGAGAAAATGGGAAACTCCACTACCTACTAACCTCATGCCCTAATACGCGTCCTCTACTAAATTAGTCAGTTGATTTATTTATTTTTGAAATATATTTATTAGAGATTTATAATAGTTATATCATATAGTGTTTAAATTTATTTGTGTTTATAAAATTGGCTCAGCGCTAACAAGTTTCCAAGTAGGAACTAGGATACACGTTTTTTTCTTTTAATCCATATAATTTAGCAAAGTCAAACTGGCTCTTAATCTTCTTCTTCTTTATCATTTAATAGCTGTGATATTTAAAAAAAAATAATAGAGACTGATTCCTTATTGATGTCAAAATAATTATTAATTGTCTTTGTTTAAACAATACCTTGCTCAGTATAATCCCAAAAAGTGGAGTTTGGAGAGGGCAGAATATACACATACCTCACCTCTACCTAAGGGGTAGAGAAGGTGTTTCTATAGAGGTTGGGCTTAAAGAAAAATGGTGATCCGATGCAGTCCAAGAAAAGTAGCAGAAGTACAAGAAATATCAAATTGTAACAAAACAACTGATAGTTACAAGACAGTAACTACAACAAAATAAAATAATAGTCAATGTACAAAGAAACAAGAGGTAGTAACAGATTTAAAAGGACAAGTGACTACAGAACCCCTCCGGCTGAAGACTAGTGATAGGTGGTCCTGTGGAGCTTTTGAAAAAGGCAACTACTAGTAAGGATGGGTAACACGACAATACACTGCTTGGACTCCACAACCTCCTATTTAATGTCTTGTCTTCGGTAAGCTGAAACTGTGTCATGTCATGTCTAATCACCTATCTCCAATGCTTCTTCAGTTTACTTCTACATCTACTTTAACTATCCATAGCTAGACACTCACACCTCCCCAATGGGACATCCGTACATCTCCTCTTTATATGTCTGAACCATCTCAGTCTTACTTTCCGCATTTTGTTCTCCACCGAAGCCACTTCCACCTTGTCCCAGATATTCATTTCTAATCCTATCTCTCCGAATATTCTCACACATCTGTAGGAAAAATAGAAGTTCTTTAACTAGAAAACTTAGAGCTGCACAAAGAAGACGAAGGAAGTTCTTTGTAGAAGTGTGTTCTTTATTAACTGGAAGCATCTGCCTTTATAGGCTTACAAACTCAAGAAGAGAATATCTATCCATGACTCCCACTTGACTAGAAACTAGGAAACTACCAGAAAAATAGCAACCAAATCAGAAACAATAACAACCTAACAAAGACACTTTCAACTCTAGTAAAAGACTTATTCAACTCACCTCAACACTCCCCTCTTGATTCAAAATCACATACGCCAAGGCATAACATTAAGTAATTGTGCTTTGCCTGAGGATGTGCTTTAGTAAGAAAATATGCCACATGTTCTTCTGTGCTACAACTCTTCAACTCAATCAGCCCTTCTGCAACAAGATCATGGATGAAATGATGCTGAATATCTATGTGCTTTGATCCTGCATGACAAACATGATTTTTAGCCATTGCAATTGCTGATCAATTATAATAGAAAATTTTTGTTGCTCCCTTTTTTTTTGGGGAAGATCAGCAAGTAATTTCCTCAACCACAACACTTGACATCTTGAAGATGCTGTTGCAACATATTCAGCCTCAGAAGAAGACAACGTTGTTGTTGATTGTTTCTTTGGGCTCCAAGTAAATGCTGCAGAACCAATAGTGAAAAAGTTCCCAGAAACTTTCTTTCTATCGTTCACATTCCCTGATATGCCCAATCACTATGTAAAAAACCATAGAGATTAAAATTAGTACTTCGAAAGTACCATAGTCCGAATTATGTAGTTCCAGCAACATAGCGTAAAACTCTTTTAGCTGCTCCAAGATGATGCTTTGAAGGCCTATGCATAAACCTTGAATCATTCCAACAGAAAATAATATATTAGGACGAGTGTGCGTTAAATAAATTAAGTCTCCAGCTAAGCTTCTAAAATAATTTCCATCAGCTTTTTCAATACCATCATCAAGTTTCAGCTTCTCATTTACATTCATAAGAGTAGCCACTGTTTTACAGATAAGCAAGTTTAATCTTTTGAGAAGATCAGTGTCATACTTCGTTTGAGAAATGAAAATTCCATCTTCTTTCGGCTTCACTTCAAGTACAACAAAATAATGCAACACTCCCAAATCCGTCATTTCAATTTTTTCCATTATAGAAGATTTGAAATCACATACAAGAAAGTAAGATAAACCCATATAGATCATTTCATCAACATACAATCTAGAAGATGAGGAACCCTAGTTCTTGCTTGAGAGAACTTAGAACGTACAATTATGATGATTCTAAGCATGAATGAGGATGTTTAGTCGACAAAATTTCCCTTAACCCCACTTAGGATAGGCTAAAACATCGTATTTCAGGAATTAAAGAGTGAAAAAGACCAAAACAACCTTAACTGAAAAGCTGTCGAAACATTCCACGGGGCTTACGAACTGTAGTTTGAACTACGGCCCAAAGATCCCATCCGTGTGATTCAGGATGAAATTTTAAGTCTTAAAATTTCTTTCTACAAGTCTAATTTATGACCCATAGATTGGTTTATGACCCGTGGTTGAATCTTACATACATAATGAATCTTACCTACTCTTTAGAGACTGCTTGAGTGATGTAAAACTTAAACCATTTTCTCCTTCAACACCCACCTTTTCTAAATACAATATTGGAATTTACATTGCTAATGAGTGATACTGCTACATCACGTACTGCCATCGGGTTCAATTTAAATTTCCAAAAATCTAACCCAAGATCAAAATCACTCTTGAATGCCTCAGGACCCAAAGAACTGCCCAACTAAGTCACATATTACCTTCCGAACCTAACAGAACTATTGGAATTTGATTATGAGTTATTGACCTGAATTGTTGACTTTGGTCAAACTTTAAATTTTCAACACTGAGAAACCCACTCATTACTCGTCTGATCACCTTAGAAATCATGTCAGCCTTCCCCATAAGTCACAAATATCATACAAAAGCTACTAAAAGGGATAAAGTAGGAAAAATACGCAGAAAACACAAAACGACCAAGTGGGTTGTTATAGTTATGTACTTTTTACATAAAATTGTAAAAAAAAAAAAAAAGTTCCTGATACAATACATTTTATAAAAAAAAATTTGAGTATGTTTCCTTAGTTCTTCTACAAAGAAATCAAAAATAATTTTAAAAAAAAGTTCTTTGTATGCATTGTAAATAATCCAATACTACAATTTTTATAGTAGAACAATTATAGTTTTACATTTACTATTTACTTACTAATGATATCTGGACCCCAAGATTTTCTAGTAGAATAATTATTGTCTTACCATTATTTTCATTTGATTTTGGTGTGTAATATGTAAAATATTTACTCATTTATGCAAACTAATAAATACATATGTTTTAATTACTAAACTATAATTAAGTAATTAGATTCTCACCTAATTAATAAATGACTTTCCAAAACTCAGAGATTATTTTCATTTGATTTTGGTGTGTAATATGTAAAATATTTACTCATTTATGCCAAACTAATAAATACATATATTTTAATTACTAAACTATATTTAAATAATTAGATTCTAACCTAATTAATAAATGACTTTCCGAAACTCAGAGATTTTTTTGATTATAAATAGTCTTTCCATTTGTTCATTCTATACCAGTGAAACAAACTTTCTCTTATAATCTTTTTCATGTTCATGTTAGTTATTTTCAATTTTTTTATTTTTTTCAGCAAGATAAATTATCTTTTTTTCTGATTTCTATACCATTAAAACATTCTTTTTGTTATAATCTTATACCTATTGTTGTTGGTTATTTTCTAGTTCTTCACTCTTTTTAGTCAGAAAAAATATATTTATATTTTCACTTCTTTTTCTACCTTCTCTTTTCTTATGGTTTCTCTACAGATCTTTTATGTCTTTCTATGACCAAAAAAAGAGATAAATTTTTATGTAAATTGTTTCTATCTTATCCTTATATTTTTGCAATTATTATTTTTATTTTCTTGATCATTTTGAAAATGATACATTTATTTCAGTATCAAATTCTATAGCAAATATAGCAAATTCATGTGGTGTTTCTTAATTTTATTTTTTGCAATTTCCTTTCCATTTTTTCCATCAAGGTTTTCTATATCAGTTTCACACCGGACTAATCAGGAAACTGATCCAGAGGACTCTATTGGACTTCTACGGAGGTTAATAGTGTGTAACCATAGTGGTTCACTTTTTATTCTTCGTTGACGTCCACTTGAGTCCTCTAGATCAATTTCTTGATCAGTCAGGTGTGACATTGATAGAACAAACTTAGCTGAAAAAAATTGAAAAGAGATTGTTGAAATTAAAGAAGGAGGGGGTGCAACAACTCTCGTATATCAACTTCAAAACCAATCTGTGCATTGAAAATGAGTACTATATATAAACTAAGTCGAGAAACCAAGCATACTCAAAGAATCACACTTTACCAAAATTCGTATGCAATATAATTTTCGTCAACCATTACTTTAAAGAAAGAATGAATCATCTTTCCGTGAATCAATGTTCAGTCCTTCTTACATGCTTCATTCTCACATTTCATCTCCTCCATATACAAAGGATGCTTCCCCCTTACAATTTCTAAATCCTACGAAGTATATGAAAATACCAAGTAGAAACTTACGTTAAGAAAAAAAATAATACTAATATAAGCAACAGATGAAATGGTTGACAAAGCATATTAAGATGTAAAATGCAAGTTATGCATGCTGCTACACAACAAGTAGAACTTCTAGATGTAGAAGCAAATAACAAAGGGGGGAAATTGATATTCCACACAAATAATAACTTAGATCTTGATATGTAGTATAAAGATATAAAAAAAAAACTCTACAGATAAAATTAAAATAAGTTTTTGAAAGAAAAAAGTCAATTGAGACCACGCCCTTCTTCCAAGATCCATTCTATTTGTTTCACTAGTCGACAACGTAATCACATGCTATAAAACATGAATTATTAAGTCATAGTTTAAAATCACCCTCGTGGAAATTCTTCACCCTAAAAAGGGAGTGTTCTTAAGTGTTGGTCAGAAGAGTATCATTTTCTTTATTATTCCACAAAATATATAGACTCAAGATTTGCACTGAATAGTCAAATTTGAATTCATTTGAACAAACCAAAAAGCTAAAACTATTGCCTGACTATCTGAAAGTCTCTACTAAGATGAATTGTTGGGACAAGCCCCCTACTAATTCTAACTATCTGAAACTGAAAGATTAAAATAAAGGAATAACAATAACTCGTGTCCTCAAAAAAGGATTCACCAAGATTAGCTGTTGAGATGATATGAAAATTGTACTAACCGCGAGTTGGATAATGAGCATTTGAACCTATGTTATAAAACAATGTAGCACAAAAGAGTACGCGATCAGTACTTTGAATGTACTGAGTATGTGAGATAAACACAATAATCTAACAAGCTGAACATGATAAATCTAAGATGTTGAACTGAATATAAAATTGAAATAAATGAGCTGATGCAATGATCAAGTAATAAGCATGTAACAAATCATCCTTGTACTGAGTAAATTGAAATACAAGGTCATTAAATATCTGAGACTAAAATGTGGGAGATACTATTAACCATTAATACTTCATTTGAGCTAAACGGAGTCCAACTTGTACCCCAGCTGGAAGGGGTGCTAGGTACTTTGCCAGGGTAAGAACACTATCTAACACGGCACCACTAAGCTGACTTTCATAAAGGACTAAGGAGTTAGTTGTGATTTGATGGGACCCTTAAAACGTATGGTGGCACACCGTTCTGGGACTTAAGGATTTCTACTAAAGGTCTCATTCCTAAACTGATGGGTGAGACTTCATCCCTGTGTTTGCTCCATGCTAAGTAATATCTAATCTAAATGTTAGTTGATAAATTATTAATACTAATATTCTGATAACACTGAATAATGCGGGTAAAACTAATAATCTTAATAGCTCATGATTTCTGATAAATTGATAGTAACTGATAGACATTTTATCTGAAAGTTTCTAAAATCATGAGAAACTAATAATCTTAAATATATAACGTAAAACAACATAGTTCTGAGACATGAAATATCTATATTCTGAGGGTTCATGAAAATATTGTTTAAAAGTATAAAATTTTAGGTGAAAACACATAATCAAGCTATCCATGAAGAGGATAGAAAATATAGTGAAAATCCTATTTTTCATAAGAATCCTAACTTTTGTAGAAATCATAAATTGAAGAACAAAGTTTACTTTGGGACTCAACGGTGAAAGGATACCCATTGATGAAATTCCACATACATAGAAAGAGAACACTTGATGAAATTCTTGAGCTTGAAGCTTGAAGTTGAGGAACCCTAGTTCTTGCTTGAAAGAACTTAGAACGTACTGTTATGATGATTTTAAGTGTTAGGCGTGAATGAGGATGCTTATTCGACTAAATTTCCCTTAACCCCACTTAGGATAGGCTAAAACATCGTGATTTAGGAATTAAAAAGTGGGAAAATACAAAAATAACCTTAACTAAAAGATGTCGGAACATTCCACAAGGCCATCTATGAACCGTGGTTTGAACTACGGTCGGTAGATCCTATCCGTGTGGGATTCAGGTAAAATTTAAAGTATCAAAAGTTATTTCTACGATCTCAATTTATGACCTATAGATTGGTTTAAGATCTTTGGTTGAATCCATGTAAAGCATGTTGAAAATTCAACTGTAGATGTTCATCCTACGAGCCCAATTTACAACTCATAGATTGATTAACGATCTGTGGTTAAATCTGTGAAAAGTAGGCTTGAAAAATCAGCTTCAGAACTTCACTTTACGATCTCAAACTACGGACCATATTTTGATCTACAACCCGCATATTGGACCCGTAAAACTCATGTCCTAAAATCTCTGCTAGAAGTGTCTCTGGTAAAGCGATCATAACTCTTTACTCCAAACTCTGATTGATGCAAAATTGGTGGCATTGGAAAGGTGACTCGTAGGTCTTTAATTTGATAGGTCATGAGCCACCTTATTCTTAATATGCTGCTAGATATGGTTGCTTGAATTTGACCCTTGCATGAACTCATGCAAAAACATAGTCAATAAGGAAATTATGAGCTCGACTAAGTGCTGGAGGTCTCTTATGACTCTAAACCACATATCTAATACAATTTCTCCAATTGGTAATGGAACTCAACACACATGAACAAGTAGGACATCACCCGGTCCAAGCTGATACACTTACAACGAATGATTCAGATTTGAAGCATAGAATTTTTTGAGGTGTTACATGAACCTTTCTATAAGCTTTGGAAAAATCCTCGCCATCCTTTTGTCTAAAACCTATTATTTCACTCCAAAACTTTTGAGTCTTTCGATACGGAAAGAAGCAAGCAAGAAATTCTTTAGCTCGGCCATCCCATGAGGTGATAGGAGGTTTTGCCTTCAACCATCTCTTAGCTTCCCCGAAAGAGAAAACAGGAACACAATGAATCTTACATACTCTTTAGAAACTTCTTGAGTGATGTATACGTCAATGATTTCCAAAAAGTTTTTAGATGACCTTGTAGGTCTTCACAAGCTAAACATGTGAACTGCTCGCCTATATGTAGAAGTTAAACCATGTTCTCCTTCAACACCCACCTTTTCGTAATAGCAGGCTTTAAAATATTGGAATTTATATTGCTAATGCGTGATACTGCTACATCACGTACTGTCATCATGTTCGATTTAACTTTCAAAAATCTAACCCAAGACCAAAATCACTCTTGAATGCCTCAGGACCCAAATTACTGCCCAACTAAGTCAAAAATTACCTTCCGAACCCAGCAGAACTATTGAAATTTGATTTTGAGTTATTGACCTGAATTGTTGACTTTGGTCAAACTTTAAATTTTCAAAACTAAGAAATCCACTCATTACTCGTCTGATCACGTTAGAAATCATGTCACCCTTCCCCATAAGTCACAAATATCATACAAAAGCAACTAAAAGGGATAAAGTAGGAAAAACACACAGAAAACACAAAACGACCAAGAGGGTTGTTATAGTTATTTATTTTTACATAAAATTGTAATAAAAAAAGTTCGAGATACAATACATTTTACAATTTTTATTAGAGTATGTTTCCTTAGTTCTAATACAAAGAAAACAAAAATATTTTTAAAAAAGTTCTTTGTATGCATTGTAAATATTCCAATACTACAATTTTTTTAGTAGAACGATTATAGTTTTAAATTTACTATTTACTTACTAATGATATCTGGGTCCCAATATTTTCTAGTAGAATAACTATTGCCTTACCACTATTTTCATTTGATTTTGGTGTGTAATATGTAAAATATTTACTCATTAATTTATGCCAAACTAATAAATACATACATTTTAATTACTAAACTATAATTAAGTAATTAAATTCTCACCTAATTAATAAATGGCTTTCCGAAACTCAGAGATTTTTTTGACTAAAATAGTCATTCCATTTGTTCATTCTTTACCAGTTAAACAAACTTTCTCTTAATAATCTTTTTCATGTTCTTGTTAGTTATTTTCCAATTCCTCACTTTTTTCAGCCAGAGAAATTATCTTTTTTTCTGGTTTCTATACTAGTAAAACAATCTTTTGGTTATAATCATTTACCTATTGGTGTAGGTTATTTCCTAGTTCTTCACTCTTTTTAGTAAGAAAAATTATATTTTCTCTTCTTTTTCTACCCTCTTTTCTCATGCATGTTTCTCTACATATCTTTTTATTTCTTTCAATGACAAAAAAAAGTTAAATTTTTTATGTTGATTGTTTCTATCTTATGCTTATTTTTTTGCAATTATTATTTTTATTTTCTTGATCTTTTTGAAAGTGATACATTTATTTTAGAGTCTAAATTAAAATTTGTCGCTTTTGTAAAGTAAATGTACATTTCAGTATGAAATTCTATAGCAAATATAGCAAATTCATGTGGTGTTTCTTAGTTTTATTGTTTGTAATTTCCTTTCCATTTTTTCCATCAAGGTTTTCTATATCAGTTTCACACCGGACTAATCAGGAAACTGATCCAGAGGACTCTATTGGACTTCTACGGAGGTTAATAGTGTGTAACCATAGTGGTTCACTTTTTATTCTTCGTTGACGTCCACTTGAGTCCTCTAGATCAATTTCTTGATCAGTCAGGTGTGACATTGATAGAAAAAACTTAGCTGAAAAAAATTGAAAGGAGATTGTTGAAATTAAAGAAGGAGGGGGTGCAACAACTCTCGTATATCAACTTCAAAACCAATTTGTGCATTGAAAATGAGTACTATATATAAACTAAGTCGAGAAACCAAGCATACTCAAAGAATCACACTTTACCAAAATTCGTATGCAGTATAATTTTCGTCAACCATTACTTTAAAGAAAGAATGAATCATCTTTCCGTGAATCAATATGCAATCCTTCTTACATGCATCACATGCTTCATTCTCGTATTTCATCTCCTCCATATACAGAGGATGCTTATCCCCCAACAATTTCTAAATCCTACAAAGTATATGAAAATACCAAGTAGAAGCTTACGTTAAGAAAAATAATATACTAATATAAACAACAGATGAAATGGTAGACAAAGCATATTAGATGTCAAATGTAAGTTATGCATGCTGCTACACAACAAGTAGAACTTCTAGATGTAGAAGCAGATAACAAAGGGGGAGAATCGAAATTCCACACAAATAATAACTTATATCTTGATATGTAGTATAAAGATATAAAACACTCAACAGATAAAATTAAAATAAGTATTTGAAAGGAAAAAGTCCATCGAGGCCACACCCTTCTTCCAAGATCCCTTCTATTAGTTTCACTAGTCGTCAACGTAATTACATGCTATAATACATGAATTATTAAGTCACAGTTTAAAATCACCCTCTTGGAAATTCTTCACCCTAAAAAGGGAGTGTTCTTAAGTGTTGGTCAGAAGACTATCTCTTAGCTTCCCTAGAGGAGAAAACAGGAACACTCCACTACCTACTAACCTCATGCCCTAGTACGCGTCCTCTAATAAATTGGTCAGTTGATTTATTTATTTTTGAAATATATTTATTAGAGATTTATAATAGTTATATCATATAGTGTTTAAATTTATTTGTGTTTATAAAATTGGCTCAGCGCTAACAAGTTTCCAAGTAGGAACTAGGATACACGTTTTTTTCTTTTAATCCCTTTAGCAAAGTCAAACTGGCTCTTAATCTTCTTCTTCTTTATCATTTAATAGATGTGATATTTAAAAAGAAATAATAGAGACTGATTCCTTATTGATGTCAAAATAATTTTTAATTGTCTTTGTTTAAACAATAACTTGCTCAATATAATCCCAAAAAAGTGGAGTTTGGAGAGGGCAGAATATACACATACCTCACCTCTACCTAAGGGGTAGAAAAGGTGTTTCTATAGAGGTTGGGCTTAAAGAAAAATGGTGATCCGATGCAGTCCAAGAAAAGTAGCTGAAGTACAAGAAATATCAAATAGTAACAAAACAACTGATAGTTACAAGACAGTAACTACAACAAAATAAAATAAAAGTCAAAGTACAAAGAAACAAGAGGTAGTAACATATTTCAAAGGACAAGCGACTACAGAACCCCTCCAGCCGAAGACTATTGATAGGTGGTCCTACGAAGCTTTCGGAAAAGGCAACTACTAATAAGGATGGGTAACACGACAATACACTGCTTGGACTCCATAACCTCCTATTTAATGTCTTGTCTTCGGTAAGCTGAAACTGTGTCATGTCATGTCTAATCACCTATCTCCAATGCTTCTTCAGTTTACTTCTACATCTACTTAAACTATCCATAGCTAGACACTCACACCTCCCCAATGGGACATCCGTACATCTCCTCTTTATATATCCGAACCATCTCAATCTCACTTTCCGCATTTTGTCCTCTACCGAAGCCACTTCCACCTTGTCCCAGATAGTCATTTCTAATCCTATCTCTCCTAATATTCTCACACATCTGTAGGAAAAACAGAAGTTCTTTAACTAGAAAACTTAGAGCTGCACAAAGAAGACGAAGGAAATTCTTTGTAGAAGTGTGTTCTTTATTAATCAAAAGCATCTGCCTTTATAGGATTACAAACTCAGGAAGATAATATCTATCCATGACTCCCACTTGACTAGAAACTAGTAAAAGTACCAGAAAAATAGCAACCAAATCAATAACAATAACAACCTAACAAAGACACTTTCAACTCTAATAAAAAGACTTATTCAACTCACAGTAAGTAACTTATCCTATGCAGTAACTTAGTAACTTAGACTCTTTTTTTAATCAATTCTCAACACTCCCCCTTGATTCAAAATCACATACACCAAGGCATAACATAAAGTAATTGTGCTTTGCCTAAGGAGGTGCTTTAGTAAGAATATATGCCACATGTTCATCCGTGCTACAACTCTTCAACTCAATCAGCCTTTCTGCAACCATATCACGGATGAAATGATGCCGAATATCTATGTGCTTGGATCTTCCATGACAAACATGATTTATAGCCATTGCAATTGCTGATCAATTATATTAGAAAATTTTTGTTGCTCCCTTTTGTTCTTGGTGAAGATAAGCAAGAAATTTCCTCAGCCACAACACTTGACATGTTGAAGATGCTGCTGCAACATATTCAGCCTCGGAAGAAAACAACGCTAATGTTGATTGTTTCTTTAAGCTCGAAGTAATTGCTGCAGAACCAAGTGTAAAAAGGTTCCCAGGAACATTCTTTCTATCGTTCACATTCCCTGCCCAATCACTATCTAAAAAACCATAGAGATTAAAATTTGTACTTCGAAAGTACCATAGTTCAAATCATGTAGTTCCAGCAACATAGCGCAAGACTTTTTTAGCTGCTCCAAGATGATGCTTCGAAGGCCTATGCATAAACTTTGAATCTTTCCAACATAAAATGGTATATTAGGACGAGTGTGCGTCAAATAAATTAAGTTTCCAACTAAGTTTCTAAAATAATTTTTGTCAGCTTTTTCAATACCATCATCAAGTTGCACCTTCTCATTTACATTCATAAAAGTAGTCACTATTTTACAGTTAAGCATGTTTAATCTTTTGAGAAGATCTGTGGCATACTTTGTTTGAGAAATAAAAATCCCATCTTCTTCCGGCTTCACTTCAAGTCCAAGAAAATAATGCAACACTCCCAAATCCGTCATTTCAAATATTTTCATCATAGAAGATTTGAAATCACATAGAAGAAAGTAAGATGAACCCATATAGATCATTTTATCAACAGACAAGCTTGAAGATAAGGAACCCTAGTTCTTGCTTGAGAGAACTTAGAACGTACTGTTATGATAATTCTAAGCATGAATGAGGATGTTTAGTCGACTAAATTTCCCTTAACCCCACTTAGGATAGGCTTAAACATCGTGTTTTAGGAATTAAAAGAGTGGAAAAGACCAAAACAACCTTAACTGAAAAGCTGTCGAAACATTCCACGGGGCCTACGAACCGTAGTTTGAAATACGGCCCAAAGATCCCATCTGTGTGATTCACGATGAAATTTTAAGTCTTAAAATTTCTTTCTACAAGTCTAATTTACGACCCATAGATTGGTTTTTGACCCGTGGTTGAATCTTACATACACAATGAATCTTACATACTATTTAGAGACTGCTTGAGTGATGTATGTGTCAGTGATTTCCTAAAGGTTTTGGAGATGAATTTGTAGGTCTTCATAAGGTAAACATGTGAACTGCCCGCCTATGTGTAGAACTTAAACCATGTTCTCCTTCAACACCCACCTTTTCTTAATAGCAGACTTTACAATATTGGAATTTACTTTGCTAATGAGTAATACTGCTACATCACGTACTGCCATCAGGTTCAATTTAAACATCCAAAAATCTAACCCAAGATCAAAATCACTCTTGAATGCCTCAGGACTCAAATAACAGCCCAACTAAGTCACAAATTACCTTCCGAACCCAAAAGAACTATTGAAATTTGATTATGAGTTATTGATCTGAATTGTTGACTTTGGTCAAACTTTAAATTTTCAAAATTGAGAAACCCACTCATTACTTGTCTGATAACCTTAGAAATCATGTCACGCTTCCCCATAAGTCACAAATATCGGACAAAAGCTACTAAAAGAGATAAAGGAGGAAAAATACGCAGGAAACACAAAACGACCAAGAGGGTTGTTATAGATATGTACTTTTTGTTAGCAATATTGTAATTATTTCAAAAAATTTATTTGGACATCAAGATTACTACGGATAAAAGTATGATATTTAACATGTGTTCTTTTTAATGCTTTGTCATCCAACTTGGTGACCAAGTATTACCTTACTTGGTGACCAAGTATTGCTCTACTTGGTGCCAAAGTAAGAACATACTTGATGCAAAAGTATTGGTTTACTTGGTGACCAAGTATTCTTTCGACCAAAGTAACCTCCTTATTTTCTCTATATAAGGACCATATATGACTTCATCAAGTATGAAAAAAGAGAGCAACTAAGATAGAACAAATCACCAAAGAAAATTGAAAACACTTTTCTTTCAATTGTCTTGCTAGTTTTGTATCATTTATATTTTGTTGATTCCTGAATCCTCTAATTAATTAGAGAAGACTTGTTTAATCCTGAAAAAATATTTCACACTTCTAAAATCATTTCTTAGGACATTGTCTAGCAGTGCTCAAGTATTATTTATATATATTACTTAAGAATATTATTGTAGTAGTATTTATCTTAATTTTCATATTGATTATTTTGTTATTATATTTTCCCCATCTCCATATATTTTCCAACAATCTAAGAAACTATGACAAATAATATATGTTTTGAAACTACTGATAATATTGATGATGGTGTTACCATAGCTGCTACTATTCCAGTCACTCTGTCAGAAGTTTATGGTATAACAAACTAAAGAAAGGAGTCATTCAAAGCAAAGGAATTAACCCTCCAAACAAACTTAGTTCAGGACCAAAGCAGCAATAACAAAGGTATGTTAATAAGTCTCAAAGTTACAAGTCTTATAACAATTTTAAGAAAAAGAAAGGCTTTTGTTTTATTTGTGGAAAATCAGGTTATTATGCCACACAATGTAAGAAGAGAATAAGAAATGATAGAGAAAAGGGCCATCCCTCCCAAGGTTGATTTAGCTGAAGGAGATGAAATTATTGCAGCTGTCATTTCTCAAGTAAACATTGTAGCACATATAAAAGAATGGGTGGTAGACTCTGGGGCTACTCGGCACATCTGTGCAAATCGAGAAGCATTTGCCTCCTATACATCAATAGGGGATAACAGTGAAGTAGTATACCTTGGAGACACAAGAACTACGAAAGTCTTGGGTAAGGGTAAAGTGCTCCTAAAACTTACCTCGAGAAAAACTTTATCCCTTATGGATGTGCTACATGTTCCTACAATGCTTGCAAACCTGATTTCCTTAGTTTTGCTAAATAAAGCTGAAGTAAGAGTGTCATTTGAATCTGATAAGATCATACTGACAAAAGATAAAATGTTTGTGGGGAAAGGCTATTGTAACCAAGAACTTTTTGTACTTAATGTTTGTGATGTTGTAAATGATAAAACATCTACTTCTACTTACATGATTGAATCTATTTCTTTATGGCATGATAGATTAGGACATGTTAATTTCTCTTATATAAAAAATATATAATCACTTGGTTTTATATCTAGCTTAGATTCAAATAATATTAATACATGTGAAATATGTGCTGAAGCTAAAATTACTAAAAGGTCATGTTTTTCAGTAAATAGAGAAACTGAATTATTGTCTTTAATTCACACTTATTTAGGTGATTTAAAATAAAAAGAGACTAGAGGTGGTAAAAGATATTATGTGATCTTTATTGATGATTTTTCTAGATTTACTAAGTTATATTTACTTAGAAATAAAGATGATGCTTTTAATGTCTTTATTTCTTATAAAACTGAACTTGAAAATCAAATTAGTAGAAAAATCAAGAGAATTAGATCTGATAGAGGTGGAGAATATTTATCTTTAAAATTCTTTTGTGAAAAAGAAGGAATTATTCATGAAGTAACTCCGCCTTACTCACCCAAATCTAAAGGAGTAGCTGAAAGGAAAAATAGAACATTAAAGGAAATGATGAACTCCATGTTAATTAGTTCTAATGCACTTAATAATTTGTAGGGTGAAGCTATATTATCTGCATGTCACTTACAAAATAGAATTTCTCATAAAAGAAATGGCAAAACACCTTAAGAATTGTGGAAAGGCTTTAAACCTAATTTGAAATATTTAAAAGTGTGGGAGTGTCTTGCTAAAGTTCTCTTGCCTGAACCTAAGAAGAGGAAAATAGGTTCTAAAACAGCTGATTGTATGCTTATTAGATATGCTGAACATAGTGTTGCATATAGATTTCTTGTTTTAAAGAGTGATGTGCTTGATTGCAATACTATTATTGAGAAAACGAATGTTGAATTCTTTGAACATATTTTTTCACTATGTAATAAAACTTCTCATGTACCTACTGAAAAAATTAGTGAGTCTACTTCCAATATGGAAGAACTAAGGAGTACAAGGCCTAGGAAAGAATATTTTTCTTATGGAAATAATTTTCAAACTTTTCTTGTTGACAATGAACCATTAAATTATTTTGAAGCTATATCTTCTTCTGATGCTAAATTTTGAAAAGAGGCAATAAAAATTGAAATTGATTCAATTATGAAAAATAACACATGCATTTTAACTGATTTACCTCCTGGTGCAAAACCTATTGGTTGTAAATGGATTTTCAAAAGGAAACTTAATCCTGATGGATCTATAGATAAATATAAAGCTCGGTTAGTAGCAAAAGGTTTTTCTCAAAAACAAATATTGATTATTTTGATACATTTGCACCAATAACTATAATTTCTTCTATTCGAATTTTAATTGCCTTAGCATCAATTCATAAGCTTTTTATCCATCAAATGGATGTAAAAACTGTTTTTCTAAATGGTGATTTAGAAGAAGAAATTTATATGTTTCAACCTGAAGGATGTATTATTTCTGGACAAGAAAATAAAGTTTGTAAATTAATTAAATCTCTTTATGGCCTTAAACAAGCTCCTAAGCAGTGGCATGAAAAATTTGATCAAGTCTTGATAAGAGAGGTTTTTCTTCTATTGAAGTGGATAAATGTGTTTATACTAAAATGGTAGACAATGATTATGTGATAATATGTTTATATGTTGATGACATGCTTATATTTGGTACAAGTTTAAATATTGTGCAGAGTACCAAATTATTTTTGTCTACTAATTTTGATATGAAAGATTTGGGTGAAGTAAATATGATATTGGGAGTTAAAGTTATAAGGAGTGAAAATGGTATAATTTTGTCACAAGAACATTATGTGGAAAGACTTCTTAAAAAGTTTGAATGTTTTGAGGTGACACATGTGGTCACTCCTTATGATGCTAACTCTCAATTGAAAAAGAATAAAGGTGACCCAGTTGCTCAGTCTAAATATGCTCAGATTATTCGGAGTCTGATGCATTTAATGAATTTTATTAGGCCTGATATAGCCTATGTTGTGTGTAGACTTAGTAGATATACTCATAATCCTAATAAAGAGCATTGTTCTGCATTAAATAGACTGATGAAATATTTGAGAGGAACCATGAATTATGGTATCATGTATAGTGGATTTCCTTCTACATTAGAAGGGTATTGTGATGTAAATTGGATCTATGATTCAGATGAGACAAAATTCACTAGTGGATATGGAGATCCCATGAAGTAGGTTCATATGTATAATAACAAGTCAATATTGATACTGCACACTAACTGAGAGTGCTTGAACTGCCACTGAAAATGAGGGATGAGTTATTAACTCTTAATGAATTCATAGTCCTTAATTAAGGATGGTGTATTTAAAGCAGTATACACTTGATGAATTCACATATATGAGTAGTGGAGTGTGGCCGCTCCTATGAGACTTTGGTCTAGTCTCTAGAGCTCTCATGAATACCAGGCACGCGCATGACTTATTTGCTCAAAACCGCGTTGAACAACAAAATATGATGATTAAAATGTGAATGGTAGAATCTCTAACTTACAAAAGAATAATTGGTTCATAGAAATTTTCTATTTCACCAATAATTCTATAAGTTAAATTTTATCGGGCTAAGTTTTGTTCATGGTCCAAAAAACACCAAACCTATAACATTTTGATCATATAAAACTAGCAAGACTCATTATCGTATTTTCAAAAATCTTTTGAAATATGTGGGGGATTGTTAGCAATATTGTAATTATTTCAAAAGATTTATTTGGACATCAAGATTACTAGGGATAAAAATATGATATTTAACATGTTATCTTTTTACTACTTTGTCATCCAACTTGGTGACCAAGTATTACCTTACTTGGTGACCAAGTATTGCTCTACTTGGTGCCAAGGTAAGAACATACTTGGTGCCAAAGTATTGATTTACTTGGTGACCAAGTATTCTTTCTACCTAAGTAACCTCCTTATTTTCTCTATATAAAGACCATATATGACTTCACAAGTATGAAAAAAGAGAGCAACAAAGATAGAACAAATCACCAAAGAAAATAGAAAACCCTTTTCTTTCAAACACTTTCTTTCAATTGTCTTGCTGGTTTTGTATCATTTATATTTTGTTGATTCCTGAATCCTATAATTAATTAGAGAAGGCCTGTTTAATCCTGGAGAAACATTTCACACTACTGAAATAGTTTCTGAGGATAGTGCCTAGCACGACTCAAGTATTATTTATATATATTACTTAAGAATATTATTGTAGTAGTATTTATCTTAATTTTCATATTGATTATTTTGATATTATATTTTCCCATCCCCATGTATTTTCCAACACTTTTACATAAAATTGTAAAAAAAAAAAAAAAGTTCCAAATACAATACATTTTATAAAAAAAAATTTGAGTATGTTTCCTTAGTTCTTCAACAAAGAAAACAAAAATATTTTTAAAAATGTTCTTTGTATGCATTGTAAATATTCCAATACTACAATTTTTATAGTAGAACAATTATAGTTTTACATTTACTATTTACTTACTAATGATATATGGGCCCCAAGATTTTCTAGAAGAATAATTATTGTCTTGCCATTATTTTCATTTGATTTTGGTGTGTAATATGTGAAATATTTACTCATTTATGCCAAACTAATAAATACATATGTTTTAATTACTAAACTATAATTAAGTAATTAGATTCTCACCTAATTAATAAATGACTTCCCAAAACTCAAAGATTTTTTTGATTATAAATAGTCATTCCATTTGTTCATTCTATACCAGTGAAACAAACTTTCTCTTATAATCTTTTTCATGTTCTTGTTAGTTATTTTCCAATTCTTCATTTTTTTCAGCAAGAGAAATTAGCTTTTTTCTCTGGTTTCTATACCAGTAAAACAATATTTTTGTTATAATCTTTTACCTATTGTTGTTGGTTATTTCCTAGTTCTTCACTCTTTTTAGTAAGAAAAATTATATTTTCTCTTTTTTTTGTACATTCTCTTTTCTTATGGTTTCTCTACAGATCTTTTTATGTCTTTCTATGACCAAAAAAAAGATAAATTTTTTATGTTGATTGTTTCTATCTTATCCTTATATTTTTGCAATTATTATTTTTATTTTCTTGATCTTTTTGAAAATGATACATTTATTTTGGAGTTTAAATTAAAATTTGTCGTTTTTGTAAAGTAAATGTACATTTCAGTATCAAATTCTATGGCAAATTCATGTGGTGTTTCTTAGTTTTAGTTTTTGCAATTTCCTTTTCATTTTTTCCATCAAGGTTTTCTATATCAGTTTCACACTGGACTGATCAGAAAACTGATCCAGAGGACTCTATTGGACTTCTACGGAGGTTAATAGTGTGTAACCGTAGTGGTTCACTTTTTATTCTTCGTTGACGTCCACTTGAGTCCTCTAGATCAGTTTCTTGATCAGTCAAGTGTAACATTGATAGAACAAACTTAGGTGAAAAAAAATAAAAAGAGATTGGAGAAATTAAAGAGGGAGGGGGTGCAACAACTCCCGTATATCAACTTCAAAACCAATCTATACATTGAAAATGAGTACTATAAACTAAGTCGAGAAACCAAGCATACTCAAAGAATCACACATTACCATAATTCGTATGCAATATAATGTTCGTCAGTCAATACTTTAATGAAAGAATGAATCCTCATTCTGTGAATCAATATGCAGTCCTTCTTACATGCATCACATGCTTCATTCTGGCATATCATCTCCTCCATATACAGAGGATGCTTCCCTCAACAATTTGTAAATCCTACGAAGTATATGAAAATACCAAGTAAAAGCTTACGTTAAGAAAAAATATTACTAATATAAACAACAGATGAAATGGTTGACAAAGCATATTAAGATGTCAAAAATTAGCTGCGATTTCATAAAAACAATTGTGAAACTGGTTCAGGTTTTCTACCTGATACTGATAGAGGAATTGACATAAAAGGACAAATGTTATAAACTATTAGCAATTTATAGCCCAATTTTATTTAGCAATTAATACTCAAGAAAATAAATAGCAAGTATTAGCTCAAAAGTAATATAACAACAATTTTATAGATTTTTTTTTCTATCGTGCAACCGAGGCAACAAATAAGGAGACATGGGATAACTTTTTCTTCTTCCGTGTTCTTTATTCCAAGATTGCATTTCAGTTTTCCTAAATAACTTAACCCAACTTCATTAACAGTGTATCCTAAAAAAATTGAAGTTCAAACAACGACGTCAAGATATAGATGGCATCTTTAATTGCTTTGATTCATCGTAGTGGAGAATGGAATAATAACAATAATTTTATGTATTATTCCATGAAAGTTGTGATTATCCATACAATATTTATTTCAATGATGTAATTGATATAAGATCATCTAAATGTCGATACTTCTATTGATTTCCTTGAATTTCATTATAAGATTGATGAAATTGATCGTGTGATGTTAATTGTTCTACTTGTTCTTACTTCCAGATTGTTGTTGTTTACCGGCATTACATTCAATAATTTGATATCGCTAGCAGTCGACGTGTTTGTGGTGTTAATTCATGCTTCGATAAGGAAAATCGATGATTTGTTCATGGATAAAGACGTTGTTGGATGATTTATTCTTTTTAGCAGTATTTATGGTTGTTCTTTTATGTATACATGAAAGTACTTTGTATTCATTCATATAGAAGTTGTATACATTTATTTATATTGTAACTGTCGTATGTATATATTGGTCCGTATTCATTAGTCCGTATTCATTTAGCAAATTTGTATTCATTTTTTTAAATTGAGATTGGTATACATTGGTTGAAGTGTATTTGCATGGCTAGAATTTGAATTTGTTGGAGGAGAATCAACAAAAACGGAATCATCATTCCATTTTTTTTTTAAATCTTATGGGAATCTTTCTTACTGAGAATTTATACAAAAATTCAAAATCTAGAACCTAAATTTTAACCCAAAAGAGTTGACAAACTTCAATTCCACAAATCACAAAATTTCCCAATGATTTGGGCAAGAAAACGCAGAACAATGGATAAACATACTATATCAGATTAAGGAGTAAAAGAAAAAATTAAGGAGAGAAAAAAGAAAAAAATATCATATGAGATATTTAGAACGAAAAAAAAAGAGACAAGAAAGAGAAAAACACTACTTTAAAAAACGGTTGACATATAATAAGGAGAGAGAAAATATGAACAATAAAATAATATTTTTTATCCATCTCAAGAGATAAAAAGGCAGCAAACGTGGCTGAAAATAGGAGAGAGAGAAATCAGATTTTATTTTTTTTAACTTTTCAAGAAAAAAATATGGCTATTGAATACTAAATAAATATTAAAAAAATCTTTTTTTGCCAATTAATTAAAAAGGGGTTATTTATTGCCAATTTAATATATAAGTTATCATGTTGTGCCAATTTATCATACTGATAAGGGTATTTGGAGGACGAGGGCCTTCCAGGTGATGTAACACAATCTAGGATCCTTATTTAGATTCAATCCAATGGTTCTTCTTCCTTTTGCAAATTCTCTCGACAGCCTTTGTATTTTCAAGATTAGACCATGTAGTCTAGTGTCATAGGCACAAATGCAAGTTATGCATGCTGCTACAAAACAAGTGGGGGGAAATCGAAATTCCACACAAATAATAACTTAGATCTTGATATATAGTATAAATATATAAAAAAACTTAACTAATAAAATTAAAATAAATATTTGAAAGAAAAAAGCCAATCGAGACCACAGCCTTCTTCCAAGATACATTCTATTTGTTTCTCTAGTCAACAACATAATCACATGCTATAAAACACGAATTATTAAGTCACAGTTTAAAATTACTCTCTTGGAAATTCTTCACCCTAAAAAGGGAGTGTTCTTAAGTGTTGGGTCAGAAGAGTATCATTTTTCTTGATTATTCCACAAAATATATAGACTCAAGATTTGCTCTGAATAGTCAAATTAGAATTCATTTGAATAAACCATAAAGCTAAAACTATTGTCTAACTATCTGAAAACCTCTACTAAGATGAGTTGTTAGGATAAGCCCCCTAATACTAATTTTAACTATATTAAACTGAAAGATTAAAATGAAGAAATTACAATAACTCGTGTCCTCGAAAGATGAGGATTCACCAAGCTCAGTTGTTGAGATGATATGAAAATGTACTAACCGCGATTTGGATAATGAGCGATTGAACCTATGTTATAAAACAATATAGCACAAAAGAGTAAGCGATCAGTACTTTGAATGTACTGAGTATGTGAGATAAACACAATAATCTAACAAGCTGGACATGATAAATCTAAAATGTTGAACTGAATATAAAATTGAAATAAATGAGTTGATGCAATGATCAAGTAATAAGCATGTAACAAATCATCCTTGTACTGAGTAAACTGAAATACAAGGTCATCAAATATCTGAGACTGAACTGTGGGAGATACTATTAACAGACAATACTTCATTTGAGCTAAACGGAGTCCAACTTGTAACCAGGCTAGAAGGGGCGCTTGGTACTTTGCCAGGGTACGAACACTATCTAACACGGTACCACTAAGTTGACGTTCATAAAGGACTAAGGTGTTCGTTGTGATTTGATGGGACCCTTAAAACATAGGTGGCACACTGTTCTGGGACTTAAGGATTTCTACTAAAGGTCTCATTCCTAAACTGATGGGTGAGACTTCATCCCTATGTCCGCTCGATGCTAAGTAATATTCTCATCTAAATGTTAGTTGATAAACTAGTAATACTAATATTTTGATAACACTGAATAATGCTGGTAAAACTAATAATCTTAATAGTTCATGATTTCTGATAAATTGTTAGTAACTGATAGACATTTACATTTTATCTGAAAGTTTCTTAAATCATGAGAAACTAATAATCTTAAATTTACAACATAAAAACAGCATTGTACTGAGACATGAAATATCTATATTCTGAGGGTTCATGAAAATATTATTTAGAAGTACAAAATTATAGGTGAAAACACATAATCAAGCTATCCATGAAGAAGACAGAAAATATAGTGAAAATCCTATTTTTCATAAGAATCCTAACTTTTGTAGAAATCATTAATAGAAGAACTAATTTTACTTTGGGACTCAATGGTGAAAGGATATCCATTAATGAAATCCCACATACATGAAAAGAAAACACTTGATGAATTCTTGAGCTTGAAGCTTGAAGTGGAGGAACCCTAGTTCTTGCTTGAGAGAACTTAGAATGTACTATTATGATGATTTTAAGTGTTAGGCGTGAATGAGGATGTTTATTTGACTAAATTTCCCTTAACCCCACTTAGGATAGGCTAAAACATCATGGTTTAGGAATTAAAAGAGTGGAAAAAGACTAAAACAACCTTAACCGAAAAGATGTCGGAACATTCCACGAGGCCATCTATGAACCGTGGTTTGAACTACGGTCGGTAGATCTTATCCGTGTGGGATTCAGGCTAAAATTTGAAGTCTCAAAAGTTCTTTCTATGATCTCAATTTATGACATGTAGATTGGTTTACGATCAGTGGTTGAATCCGTGTAAAGCATGTTGAAAATTCAACTTTAGATGTTCATCCTACAAGCCCAATTTACAACTCATAGATTGATTTACGATCTGTGGTTAAATCCATTAAAAGTAGGCTTGAAAAATCAGCTTCAGAACTTTACTTTACGATCTCAAACTATGGACCGTAGTTTGATCTACAACCCGTAGATTGGACTCGTAAAACTCAGGCCCTAAAATCTCTGCTGGAAGTGTCTCTGGTAAAGCGGTCATAATTGTTTACTCCAAACTCTGATTGATGCAAAATTGGTGACATTGGAAAGGAGACTCATAGATCTTTAATTTGATAGGTCATGAGCCACTTTATTCCTAATATACTGCGAGATATGGTCATTTGAAGTTGACCCTTGCATGAACTCATGCAAAAACATTGTCAATAAGGAAACTATGAGCTTGACTTAGTGCTTGAGGTCCCTTATGACTCTAAACTAAATCTAATACAATTCCTACAATTGGTAATGGAACTCAACACACATGAAGAAGTAGGACATCACCTGATCCAAACTAATACACTTACAACGAATGATTCAAATCTGAAGCATCGAATTTTTTGAGGTGTTACATGAACCTTTCTCTAAGCTTTGGAAAAATCCTCTCCATCCTTTTGTCTAAAACCTATTATTTCACTCTTAAACTTTTGAGTCTTTCTATATGGAAAGAAGCATGCAAGAAATTCTTTAGTTGTCACGCTCTGAGTCTACACCCTGGACGTGGCCGGCACTCGAGAACCATTTCTGATCCCCAAGCGAACCCTTGGCCTGGCTTACTATGACATCACCTGACTCTAGAAGATATGCGGAAGCTTAAATAGATGAGCATTTAAACATTTAGAGAAAAATCTTAAATCACTGACTTGAAATACTTAGCATAAGTCATAAGTTAAATAAACATCCTGAGAAGCAATAGAGACATCTCACTATGTATATCTATGAAGCCTCTAACTATTTAAGATAGATGTCGGGACAAAACCCACGACACCTCAAATGCTACTAAAACTAATTATGAAAAGCAGAT
Source organism: Solanum appendiculatum (assembly GCA_018342035.1). Lineage (NCBI taxonomy): Eukaryota > Viridiplantae > Streptophyta > Magnoliopsida > Solanales > Solanaceae > Solanum > Solanum appendiculatum. The sequence continues at coordinate 272,231 of JAGDQO010001455.1, forward strand.
ATGAAATCCTCTGGAAGCAAGGAGGCTCACCAAAGCTATCTGAAGCGCAAAATGATCTCAACGAAACGCCTATTGATGATCTTGAACACATGTATCTGCATCATAAAAAGATGCAGTTTGAATGACATCTATACATGGAATGTACGAGTATGCAATATGGCTTAGGTGAACTAAATAACTGAACTGGATGACTGCAATAGATATAGCATGAACTCAACTGAATGTAAAGAATTAAAGGAATGAAATCATTTATCTTTACAAAATACTTACTCATATCTAAACTCAACATAAGAAGTGTTAAGTGAAAATACACTTTAACTTTATTGGGAGATTCTCTAACCGACAACCATCATTGTGAGCTAAGTGATAATACAGCGTCTTGTCCACGCTGCTAGAACTGTCCTATATCGTACCGGAATATAGAACACCTGAACTAAGTGGATCCACTAAGCTATAAGGATTCATCTAAAAAGTATGATCCTGAACCCATGTTGACAAGATATAGTTTATGGGGGCTGTGAGTTGTCTGAACTCTCCCCTATATTGGTGCTCAATACTACTCCCAATGATATATATATATTGCTGCTCAAATGTATAAGAACATTACTTTTTCTCTGGTTTGAGGTAATTGCTCAAACTATCCTCTAGAGGTATCTGCTCTAGAGTATCTCAATACTCATAGCTCAATTAGAAAGCAATATTTCTCTTTTCTCAATTTAAAATTGTTATCTTAGGGAATTACTTAGTTCCCTATACTTTTCTCAAAACTCATCTTTTACTCTTTCTCATAATCAATTTTTAAAGACAAAGCATTTGTTCTAAAAAGATTCTTAAACTTCCCTTTACTTTCTCAATAATAGCTCTTGACTCTTCTCTTAAACTAACTTTAGTTTTGTAAATGCATTAAGACATATGAGTAGGATAATGCATGAGTTTTCAGTGATAAATGGAGCCTATAGGAGCTAATATAGAGTGGGAAAGCATAGCCACAACTTAAAGGAACATGCCCGAATTAACAGAGAAGAAATGGGCCCTGGCGATCCCCAGCGTACTGCTGGCGTGGGGCGCCAGGCCCCAAACTGCTGAAGAAAGTTTGAGGCGTACTGCTGGCATGGGGCGCTAGGCCCTAAACTACTGAAGGCCAGCTCTGGCGCCTTCATGGCGTGCCATGCCATACCCCTGTCCAGAATTTTGATGAATTTTCTTGCTCAATTCTGGGTCCTAACTCATGTAGAATCGATTGATTTCTTCCAAACACTCTTTGATTCACAAACCCAAAATGAAATTATTAAAATCCCACTCAAATGCTATCAAGAACCACCACTTATTTGCAAAACCCTCACCTCAAGAACTCAAAACCTCCATTGATAAAGAATGAAGCTTAAAACTCAAGAACCTTTCAAAAATATTTACATAAACGATTATATAGGCGAATTAACGAAAGAATTTCATGTTTGGTGTGAGGACGAACAAGTCCTTCACTATGGAGAGCCTCACATACCTGGAAAGAACTATTGTTCTTGGCGAAATTCATTAACCCTTGAATGAACGCTTGAAAACCCTTTTTTCCTCTTCTTGAAACTTCGCCCTAAAATTCCAAGTGTTTAGGAATATGAAAAATAACTTAGAGTCTGATTAGACCCCTAAATTGGGTGAGTAAAAACGTGGGTAGGCCTATAGGGGTAAGGAAAAGACCAAAATACAATTTCCTTAAATGGATGAAAAGCCTTAACTAGAGAGGTTTTACTCAAATAGACATAACTTCTCACTCCGAGCTCGAAATTTAGCAAACTTGGTGGCGTTGGAAAGAAGACTCAAAGGCCTTCGATTTTATACCCCATGGGCCACCTAACACTTTATGTGTTAGAAGATATGGTCATTTTAAGTTAACCCAAAATTGAAAACTGATCGATGTCTGAGGTGTTACATTAACTAGGCCATCCTATGAGGTGATAGGAGGTTTTGCCTTCAACCATCTCTTAGCTTCCCCGAAAGAGAAAATACGAACACAATGAATCTTATATAGTCTTTAGAGACTTCTTGAGTGATGTATGTGTTAGTGATTTCCAAAAAGCTCTGGAGATGAATTTGTAGGTCTTCATAAGGTAAACATGTGAACTGTCCGTCTATGTGTAGAAGTTAAATCATGTTCTCCTTCATAACACCCCTTTTCGTAATAGCAAACTTTACAATATTGGAATTTATATTGCTAGTGAGTGATACTACTACATCACGTACTGCTATCAGGTTCGATTTAAACTTCCAAAAATCTAACCCAAGACCAAAATCACTCTTGAATGCCTTAGGACCCAAATTACTGCCCGACTAAGTCACAAATTACCTTCTGAACCCAACAGAACTAATGAAATTTGATTATGAGTTATTGACCTGAATTGTTATCTCTGGTCAAACTTTAGATTTTCAAAACTGAGAAACCCACTCATTACTCGTTTGATCACCTTAGAAATCATGTCACCCTTCCCCATAAGTCACAAATATCATACAAAAGCTACTAAAAGGGATAAAGTAGGAAAAACACGCAGAAAACACAAAACGACCAAGAGAGTTGTTATAGTTATGTATTTTTACATAAAATTGTTAAAAAAAAAAAATTCCACATACAATACATTTTATAAATTTTTATTTGAGTATGTTTCCTTAGTTCTTCTACAAAGAAAACAAAAATATTTTTTAAAAAAGTTCTTTGTATGCATTGTAAATATTTCAATACTACAATTTTTATAGTAGAACAATTATAGTTTTACATTTACTATTTACTTACTAATGATATCTGGGCCCCAAGATTTTCTAACAGAATAATTATTGTCTTACCATTATTTTCATTTGATTTTGGTGTGTAATATGTAAAATATTTACTCATTTATGCCAAACTAATAAATACATACATTTGAATTACTAAACTATAATTAAGTAATTAGATTCTCACCTAATTAATAAATGACTTTCCAAAACTCAGAGATTATTTTCATTTGATTTTGGTGTGTAATATGCAAAATATTGACTCATTTATGCCAAACTAATAAATACATACATTTTAATTACTAAACTATAATTAAGTAATTAGATTCTCACCTAATTAATAAATGACTTTCTAAAACTCAGAGATTTTTTATTTTTATAAATAGTCATTCCATTTGTTCATTCTATACCAGTGAAACAAACTTTCTCTTATAATCTTTTTCATGTTCTTGTTAATTATTTTCCAATTCTTCATTTTTTTCAACAAGAGAAATTATCTTTTTTTCTGGTTTCTATACCAGTAAAACAATCTTTTTGTTATAATCTTTTACCTATTGTTGTTGGTTATTTCCTAGTTCTTCACTCTTTTTAGTAAAAAAATTATATTTTCTCTTCTTTTTCTACCTTCTCTTTTCTTATAGTTTCTCTACAGATCTTTTTATGTCTTTCTACGACCAAAAAAAAGATAAACTTTTTATGTTGATTGTTTCTATATAAGCTTATAGTTTTCAATTATTATTTTTTAGTTTCTTGATCTTTTTGAAAATGATACATTTGTTTTGGAGTTCAAATTAAAATTTGTTGCTTTTGTAAAGTAAATGTACATTTCTGTATCAAATTCTATAGCAAATTCATGTGGTGTTTTAGTTTTAGTTTTTGCAATTTCCTTTCCATTTTTTCCATCAAGGTTTTCTATATCATTTTCACACCGGACTGATCAGGAAACTGATCTAGAGGACTCTAGTGGACTTCTATGGAGGTTAATAGTGTGTAACCATAGTGGTTCACTTTTTATTCTCCGTAGTCGTTCACTTGAGTCTTCTATATCAGTTTCTTGATCAGTCAGGTGTGACATTGATAGAACAAACTTAGTTGAAAAAAATTGAAAAGAGATTGGAGAAATTAAAGAAGGAGGGGGTGCAACAACTCCCGTATATCAACTTCAAAACCAATTTGTGCATTGAAAATGAGTACTATATATAAACTAAGTCGAGAAACCAAGCATACTCAGAGAATCACACTTTACCAGAATTCGTATGCAATATAATGTTCGTCAGCCATTACTTTAAAGAAAGAATGAATCATCTTTCCGTGAATCAATATGCAGTCCTTCTTACATGCATCACATGCTTCATTCTCGCATTTCATCTCCTCCATATACAGAGGATGCTTATCCCCCAACAATTTCTAAATCCTACGAAGTATATAAAAATACCAAGTAGATGCTTACGTTAAGAAAAATAATATACTAATATAAAAAACCGATGAAATGGTAGACAAAGCATATTAGATGTCAAATGCAAGTTATGCATGCTGCTACACAACAAGTAGAACTTCTAGATGTAGAAGCAGATAACAAAGGGGGGGAATCGAAATTCCACACAAATAATAACTTAGATCTTGATATGTAGTATAAAGATATAAAGCACTCAACAGATAAAATTAAAATAAGTATTTGAAAGAAAAAAGTCAATCAAGACCACACCCTTCTTCCAAGATTCATTCTATTTGTTTCACTAGTTGACAACGTAATCACATGCTATAAAACACGAATTATTAAGTCACAGTTTGAAATCACCCTCTTGGAAATTCTTCACCCTAAAAAGGGAGTGTTCTTAAGTGTTGATCAGAAGATTATCTCTTAGCTTCCCCAGAAGAGAAAACGGGAACACAATGAATCTTACATACTCCTTAGAGACTGCTTGAGTGATGTATATGTCAGTGATCTCTAAAAAATTCTGGAGATGAACTTGTGGGTCTTAATATGGTAAACCATGTTCTGCTTCAACATCCACCTTTCCGTAATAGCAGGCTTTACAATATTGGAATTAACGTTGCCAAATAGTATCATAATTAAACACAGTAGACAATAGATTATGATAGATATCAAAAGGAAAGAACTACAATAATATGGGCTAGTACAACGAAGCGGGATTGTTAGTGGTTATTCTGCTACATCTACTTCAAAGTAAAAACCACAAAAAGCAATCTTCACATTGGTATACATTTGAAAGTCACATGTCACTGATTGGTAACTTTTATATAGTCTGACTACTTGTTGCAGGCAGTATGGTAAGCAGGATAACTAGTTTCACCTTCTCATTCTAGAATTTTTCTCTGTAGAAAAGAGTGAATATCCAAGCAGCTTATGTTGGTTTTTATTGTTGTTTTCATGCCTCAAAACCGAGCTTTAGCTGGTTTTTTCTGTTGCTTGGCGCGTTCAACAGATTCTTGGATCTGTTGGTCGTACGCTCTAAGTATTCTATCCACATACATTGGTTTTAATGCAGATGGAAGTGGACCAAGATATTGGTTGTCTTCCAGGAAGTCATGGCCATCTGATTCTGCAAGAGGCAACAATTGTTCAATAAGTTGGTTATTCTCTACCTTGGAGTTATTGCCTTCCCCTTCCGCCAGTTTTTCCTTTTCAGACATCACCCATTGTGCATCTTGTAGGATCTGTGCCTTGTGCTCTCTTGGTAAGCTCCGCATATTGGTCCATTTGGCAGGTAAAAGAGTAGATATTTGGTCATTAGTAGATGTTGATGGATCTAAAGAACAATTCGTCTTTTCCTTAGAGTCATTTTCATTCCCTTTAGCTGTTGATCCCTTCTCAAGCCTCGCACGTGTAACAGCTTTGAGGATCATGACAGCATGTTCTCGGATTATATCCTGCATTTTGTCTGATGGAGCAGGTAGTGGACCTGACCACTTCTTCTTTCCCTTGCTATCATGGTCATCATGAATTGGTTCTTTTCTGCTGGACACCTGAAAAAATGCAGTAGAGTTTGTTCCTTCTTTAGGAACACCTCCTGATACATATTCATATTTTTCATCAAGCCTATGCCGGGCTTTTGAAAGGGTAAGGAGTCGTCTTCTGTCCATGTTTCTCTCCAATGGTGCATTAGCTTCAGCTACTTGAATTGCCCTTATCCTATTGGGTACATACTTTCAGTCCCTTCTCCCCTTGATTTCTATCTTTTTAGCATAAAATTGTGCATTGATCTCTCTGCAGGGGGGACATTGTGCCAAACTTGAGGTATCACAAGCAAATGGCTCTGTTGTGAAAAACTCACTCTTAAGAGCAAGAGCTGCAGTCCCTCTGTATTCAGCTTCTATGGAAAGTAAAGTTTCCATTTGTCTTACAGCAGCAGCAGGAACATCATGAAAGGTCGCCTCGAGATTCCTTCTATAAGGCTCTATTGGCTTAAATATCTGTGCAGTAGGAAATTTAGATTTTTGCCAAAAATCATCAGATGGAGAACCACAGAGCTTGAAAACTTTATGCAGTTGCTCAACTTCAGTTCTACCAGGCATAATTGGCTTGCCAGTAAATAGCTCACCAAGTACACAACCAACACCCCATAAATCAACTCCAACTCCATAACAATTTGATCCAAGCAAAAGTTCCGGTGGCCGATACCAAAGAGTTAACAGGTTAGGAGTCTTTATATCTCGATGCAAGATACCATGGCTATGGCAGTGATCAATCCCTTCAAGCAGCTGGCGCATGTAACATTTGATCTCAGGTTCAGAAAACTTGAGACCTTTGTGTTCTTGAATTCCCTTGAGATCAGATCCCATGCAATCAAAAACAAGGTACAAACTGTAGTGCGTTTTGGACGTGACTAAACCTTCCAATTTGATAACGTTCGGGTGTGTTAGGACCAAAAAAATATCGGTGTCATGCGAAAGCTAACAAAGCAAACCTCGATAGACCATGAGTAAGTAGACAAAAGAGAAATATACCAAAAGACACAAAGATTTAACGTGGTTCGGTGAACCGACCTACATCTACAAAGGAAATGAACAATTCACTATATAAACTTGAGAGTACAAAATATAGAGAGAAACAACCTCAATCAATTCACTCGGGAGGTTCACACAAGTGCTAACATATCACTTGTGTCCCACAAGTTCTCCCCCTAACCAAAACTCTCAAAACCCCTAGGACTACATTGTGAATGCTAATTAAGTTAGAAGGAATAAACCTCTATTTATAGAGTCCTAAACCTTTTCCTACAAGGAAAATACTAGCCAAACCTATCTACAAACTCAAAAGTATCAGCTCTTCTTGGAAGCCATCCATTTAAAGCATTACCAGCAGCTGCAACAAGCCATTTAGACCATCCAACAGCAACTAGTTCACCTTCGATGCCTTTTGGTACTCCTCTGCTGAGTCTTGGATTCGGTCTCCATCTCCTGGGATGAAAGATTTCTTCTGCCGCAAATGTCCCAAGTCCATCTGAAGCTTCTGTTACTTCAACTGATTCATCTCTGATAGTTGAAAATATTCTACTATTACTGTCCATAGCTTCCCAAATAAAAACCAATCTCAGGGAGAATACAACTAATTTCCTAAAGATTTGGTTGCATACCAAGAAAACAAACATTCATAGATAGAAGTATGAGAGGAGTTGACTTCATAAAGCAATAATAGTAGGCTTTGTATACAAAGAAGTTTCCTAGAAATAATCAACTTGGTACATATATAATAATAAGAATAATTTACATGAAAGAGACAAAAGGTTTTATATAGTAGCTCACCAGGGAGAGTAAGAAAACCTGAGTTTTGTTTGGTATAGGAACTTCTTAGATGTGTACATTTAAGATGCACTGCATTTGGTACGCTGAAAAGAATTTTTGAAAAATATATTTGTGTAGAAAAACAAGTATTTTTCTGAAAATATTCTCTTGACAAATGGTTTCCTATATGAAGTTGGTCAGTACAACAACATACTCTATATTGGCAATTGCATCAAGTTAAAGATTCTATATGTTTGCTTCATTCTTTCTGTACCAATTGCATCAAGTTAAAGATTCAATCTGAGGCACAGAAGGTCAGATCAAAGATGTTACAAATTGGCAACTTTTGTGAAATCTGAGTACTTGTTGCTGCATGGCAGTGCAGGATGCTGCTTTCACCTTTCCATTCTGGAAATATAGTTAGTCGTAGTGTTTTACGATGACAGCAATGCTTAAACTATAGAAGGCAATTGCTGATGAATTTGTAATATTTATCACAGGTATACACTATGAAAAGCAGCCGAAGGGGTCGGGCTACAAGTTACTGGGATGCATCAATGAATCTATCAAGACAAGCCATTGCAAGAGAAATTAAACGGAATAGGCATACAAAATCAAAGTATGACAGCAGATCGCGATCCACGATTTAAAGAAGAAATTTCAAAGAAAAAAACTTATGAAAACAACTTCCAGACCAACTTAATATTGAGCACTTCAAGAAAAGCTCCTTGAGATTACACATTTCATATAGAAAGTCTAAAATCAAGAAGGATTTCCAACCAAAAATCTCTTACTCAACAGTCCAGGCAAATAGTTAGGCATAACTGATCAAGTTCAGAGGAAGGCAAAAGTCAGAAACATTTTGAATGAGAATCTAACCAACTAAAGAGATACACACTGCACTTTAGAAATTTCTCTCCTGTATTTCTGATCATTGTGACTTAAAAAAAATGAGAAGAAGGAAAGAGAGGTTTGTGGTTTCGTTTCTTTGGTGATCGAGTTAAAATCAACCAAAGAAGGTTGTTCATTGTGGTGAATGCAGAAAATAACAAAAAGTTGTACCCAAGATCAAAATTTCAAAGTGCTCTATATTAGCTTCCTTGTAACCGAATGGAACCTGATGTAGGCTTCCCAAACCAGTGTAGAGTTCCTAGTTTCTTTACTCTTCTGCAAATTTACTTTCTTGCTTACTTTTACTAAGAATCTGATAGTTACCTTCTGCAGTCCACGGAACGTAAATTTAAGTCGACCAATTCTTCCCCCTTCCCCCTTTAGTTTTTTTCCTTCAAATAGACTATACGTTGATCCAGGTCTGGAAATGGCTATTTCTGTGAAAAGAGTAACAGGAAGACAAGTGAGTATCTGACAATGGATGGTTAAACAAAAGCAATTATGATCAAACTTATCACATCAAAAGTTGGATTATTTACTTTCTTTGTCATTTCAATAGACTTAGCTCCCCATTGGATCATCAACTATCTCAAAAAGAACTGGAATGAGTTAACATCAATAGTCAAATAATCCAACAAGGGAGCATGATTGTCCTAGTGAGGGCAACACTAACATTAAAACAAGGACACATTGGGATAAAGATTATTATTCCTATACCAGTAAAAATATACTTGTACATTTGCTTCATTGTATCGTTGTATCTGGATACAATCTGAGGCATAGAAAGTCACATAGCTCTGATTGGTCTTCTTTATAAATTCAGAGTACTTGTTGCAGTATGGTAAGCGGGACAATTAGCGTCACCTTCCCATTCTGGAAATAGACTATTGATCCAGGTCCAAATGGACTTTTTTTCTGTAAAAAGAGTGAATATCCCAGCAGATTGTATTGGTTTTCATACCTCAAAACTGTGCTTTAGCTAGTTTCTTCTGTTGCTTGGCGCGTTCAACAGATTCTTGGATCTGTCGGTCGTGCTCTCTAATTATTCGATCCACATCAATTGGTTTTGATGTAAATGGAAGTGGACCAAAATATTGGTTGTCTTCCAGGAAGTCAAGGCCATCTGATTCTGCAGGAGCCAACAATTGTTCAATAAGTGGGTTGGAGTAATTGCCTTCCCCTTCCGACATTTTTTTCTTGTCAGACATCACCCATTGAGCATCTTTTAGGATCCGTGCCTCGTGCTCTCTTGGTAAGACCTGCATATTGGTCCATTTGTCAGGTAAAAGAGTAAATATTTGGTCATTAGTCGATGTTGATGGACCTAAAGAACGATTCGTCTTTCCCTTAGAGTCATGTTCATTCCCTTTAGCTGTTGATCCCTTCTCAAGGCTTTCACGAGTAAGAGTTTTGAGGATCATGGTGTCATGCTCTGTGAGTAGATCATGCATTTTATCTGATGGAGCAGGTTTTGGACCTGACCACTTCTTCTTTCCTTTGATATCATGGTCATCATGAATTGGTTCTTTCCTTATCTCTCTCTGAGTATAATTCTCTGAGCCCTCTTTTCTGCTGAACACCTGAAAACATTCAGAAGAGTTTGTTCCTTCATTTTGAACACCTCCTGAGACATATTCATTTGTTTTTTCAAGCCTATTCCAAGCTTTTGAATGGGTAAGGAGTTGTCTTCTGTCTATGTTACTCTTTAATTCTGCATTAGCTTCAGCTGCTGGAATTGCCCTTACACTTCTATCGCATGCATAATTCTGGACCCTACTCCCCTTGATTTCAGTCTTTTTTGCATCGATCTCTTTGCTGGGGGTGCATTGTGGCAAACTTGAGGTATCACAAGCAATTGGTTCTGTTGTGAAAAACTCATTCTGAAGAGCATGAGCTGCAGTCCCTCGATATTCAGCTTTTAAGGAAAGTAAAGTGTCCATTAGTCCTACAGCAGCTGCAGGAAGATCATGAAAGGTCGTGTGAAGAATCCGTCTATAAGGCTCTATTGGCTTAAATATCTTTGCATTAGGCAATTTGGATTTTTTCCAAAAATCATCAGATGGAGAGCCACAGAGCTTGAAGATTTTATGCAATTGATCAACTTCAGTTTTACCAGGCATAATTGGTTTGCCAGTAAATAGTTCACCAAGTACACAACCAACACCCCATAAGTCAACTCCAACTCCATAACAGTTTGATCCAAGCAAAAGTTCTGGAGGCCGATACCAGAGAGTCACAATTTTGCTAGTTAAGGGCATGCTTTGTTCTGGATCAAAAAATGTTGACAACCCAAAATCTGCAAGTTTTAGGATACCATCTTTATCAACTAACAAGTTAGAAGTTTTTACATCTCGATGCAAGATACCATGGCTATGGCAGTGATCAAGCCCTTTAAGCAGCTGGTTCATGTAACATTTGATTTCAGGTTCAGAAAACTTGACACCTCTTTGTTCTTGAATTGCCTTGAGATCATATTCCATGCAATCAAAAACAAGGTACAAACTGCTGGAGAATCTTGAAATGGCTAAACCTTCCAATTTGATAACGTTCGGGTGATCACCAAGCCTTCTCAATATAATGATCTCTCTTGCCATAAACTTGACACTCTCGGGATCATGATTGTCAAAACGAACCTTCTTCAGAGCAACAAACTTATTGAGCAAACAATCGCGAGCCTTGTAGACATTACTGTAAGTTCCCTGGCCAATTTTATCTATTTTGTTAAAAGTATCATCACTTCTTGGAAGACATCCATTTAAAGCATTACCAGCAGCTGCAACAAGCCAATTAGGCCATCCAGCAGCAACTAGTTCACCTTCTATGCCTTTTGTTACTCCTCTGCTGAGTCTTGGATTCGATTTCCGTCTACTGGTGTGAAGGATTTCTTCCTTCTCTTCTGCCACAAATGTCTCAACTACATCCGAGGATACCGTGCCTTCAATTGATTGATCCCTGATAGTTGAAGATTTTCCATGACTGGAACCCATAGTTTTCCAAATGAAAAACAATCTAAGTCTTGTTTTACATTCAGATAACAACACAAACTAATTCTTATTTCCTAAAAGCTTTGGTTACATACTAAGAAAACAAACATTCATAGAAAGAAGTACGAGAACTCAAATCACAAATCAAGGGAGTTGACTTCATAAAAGCAATAATAGCAGGCTGAGTTATAAACAAAGACTTTATCCTAGAAATCATCATTATACAAATACATATTTCTGTCTCCTTGTGCTACGGTTTTCTTTCTGTTAAAACAAGACAACGAAAAAAGGGTCTTCTGTTTACACGTTTTCGCCACATAGGCTTACCATATAGATACAGCGCTTGCAAGGCAATTCAGATACTCGGATGGGGCTTCCATGAAATTTTTCAGTATATCATTATTCTATTTCTCCCAATTAGAAGGTGAAGTATAAAAAAAACTATTAATAAAGTTGTTGTCAAAAGAACTATTATGTCAATTGTTGAAAATCATGTGAATAACTAAATATTACTTGAAATAATGTTGATAATTTATCATATAACTAAAATCCTAACAATTGAAATGCTTGTCCTATTCATGTAAATAAGCAAAATTCTGCATAAGGAGGGTGGGAATGCTCAAACTAATTAAATTATGATTTCTAGTTGATTGTTTTTATGATAAGAAGTTATGGGGTGTTCTCCTGAAAAATGTTTTCTAAAAAAATAAGTGAGTTTCTTATTGATTTTCTTGTGTTCGCGATAGATAAACAAAAAATATTATCCTAAAAGCATTTATATTCAAATAATCCAATAAGGGAACATGATTGTCCAAGTGAGGGACAACACTAACACTAAAACAAGGCCACATTGGAATAAAAATTATTATTCCTATACTAGTAAAAATACGCTTGTACATATGCTTCATTGTTCCTGTATCATTGTATCTAGATACATTCTGAGGCATAGAAAGTCACATGTTTCTGATTGGTAACCTTTATAAAGTCTGAGTACTTGTTGCAGTGTGGTAAGCAGGATAATTAGTTTCACTTTCCCATTCTGGAAATATACTATATTGATCCAGGTCTGAATGGACTTTTTTTCTGTAAAAAGAGTGAATATCCAAGCAGCTTGTATTGGTTTTCATACCTCAAAACTGTGCTTTAGCTAGTTTCTTCTGTTGCTTGGCGCGTTCAACAGATTCTTGGATCTGTCGGTCGTGCTCTCTAATTATTCGATCCACATCAATTGGTTTTGATGTAAATGGAAGTGGACCAAAATATTGGTTGTCTTCCAGGAAGTCATGGCCATCTGATTCTGCAGCAGGCAACAATTGTTCAATAAGTTGGTTGGAGTTATTGCCTTCCCCTTCCGGCATTTTTTTCTTGTCAGACATCACCCATTGAGCATCTTTCAGGATCCGTGCCTCGTTCTCTCTTGGTAAGCCCTGCATATTAGTCCATTTGTCAGGTAAAAGAATAGATATTTGGTCATTAGTCGATGTTGATGGACCTAAAGAACGATTCGTCTTTCCCTTAGAGTCATGGTCATTCCCTTTAGCTGTTGATCCCCTCTCAAGCCTCGCGCGCGTAACAGTTTTGAGGATCATGGTGTCATGCTCTCTGAGTAAATCCTGCATTTTATCTGATGGATCAGATAGTGGACCTGACCACTTCTTCTTTCCTTTGATACCATGGTCATCATGAATTGGTTCTTTCCTTATTTCTCTGTGATTATTCCTTTGATTAGGAGTAGCAGACCTCTAAGTATAATTCTCTGAGCCCTCTTTTCTTCTGGACACCTGAAAAGATGCAGAAGAGTTTGTTCCTTCATTTAGAACACCTCCGGAGACATATTCATTAGCTTTCGAATGGGTAAGGAGTCGTCTTCTGTATATGTTACTCTTTAATTCTGCATTAGCTTCAGCTGCTGGAATTGCCCTTACACTTCTATCACGTGCATGATTCCGGACCCTACTCCCCTTGATTTCAGTCATTTTTTGCATCTATCTCTTTGCTGGGGGGGCATTGTGGCAAACTTGAGGGATCACAAGCAAATGGTTCTGTTGTGAAAAACTCATTCTGAAGAGCAAGAGCTGCAGTCCCTCGATATTCAGCTTCTATGGAAAGTAAAGTGTCTATTAGTCCTACAGCAGAAGCAGGAAGATCATGAAAGGTCGATTGAATTTGTCGCTTATAAGGCATTCGTGGCTTAAATACCAATGCATCAGGCAATATGGTACTTCTCCAAAAATTATGTGATGGAGAACCACAAAGCTTGAAGATTTTATACAATTGCTCAACTTCAGTCCTACCAGGCATAATAGGCTTGCCAGTAAAAAGTTCACCAAGTACACAACCAACACCCCATAAATCAACTCCAACTCCATAACAAGTTGATCCAAGCAAAAGTTCTGGTGGTCGATACCAGAGAGTCACAATCTTGCTAGTAAAGGGCATGTTTTGTTCTGGATAAAAAACTGTTGACAACCCAAAATCTGCAATTTTCAGGATACCATCTTTATCAACTAACAAGTTAGAAGTTGTTACATCTCGATGCAAGATACCGCGGCTATGGCAGTGATCAAGCCCTTTAAGCAGCTGGTTCATGTAACATTTGATCTCAGGTTCAGAAAACTTGACACCTTTTTGTTCTTGAATTCCCTTGAGATCATATTCCATGCAATCGGTACAAACTAAAGGACATTCTTGAAATGGCTAAACCTTCCAATTTGATAGCGTTCGGGTGATCACCGAGCCTTCTCAATATGATGATCTCTCTAGCCATAAATTTGACACTCTCGGGATCAAGATTGTCAAAACAAACCCTCTTCAGGGCAACTACTTTATTGAGCAAACCGTCGCGAGCCTTATAGACGTTACTATAAGTTCCTTGGCCAATCTTATCTATCTTTTCAAAAGTATAGGCTTCTCTTGGGATCCATCCATTTAAAGCTTCACCAGCAACTGCAACAAGCCAATTAGGCCATCCAGCAGCAATTAGTTCACCTTCAAAGCCTTTTGGTACTCCTCTGGTGAGGATTTCTTCCTTCTCTTCTGCCATAAAGCAAGATGTGTTATGATTTGTCAAGAAACTGAAAACCAAAACCACCAAATACAACAATAACTGTGCACTACGCCGCAATTACAAAACAAGTTAAGGTCGGTTATTTGGAATCCTCATTGATATACAAAGAATAAATATTTGATTTGTGCATGTCATACTATATGTTAATCTTTTCTGTATCTTCTGAAAATAAAAAGGCAGATGCTGGTTCACCTTCAGTGCCTTTTGGTACTCCGCTGTTGACTCCTTGATTGCTTTTCTGTCTAAGGTTTTCTTCCTTCTCTTTTGCCATAAATATATTAAGTTCATCTAAAGGACTTAATAATGAAGGTGGTGATGTTCTTGTGCCTTTAACTGTTTCATCTTCCATGATTGGAACCCATAGTTTTTCAATGAAAACCAATCTAAGTCTTGTTTTACATTCAGATAACAATACAAACTAGTTCTTATTTCCTAAAAGCTTTGGATACATACCAAGAAAACAAACATTTCATAGAAAGAAGTATGAGAACTCAAATGACAAATCAAGGGAGTTGACTTCATAAAAGCAATAATAGTAGGCTGAGTTGTAAACAAAGACTTTATCCTAGAAATCATCATTATACAAATACATATTTCTGTCTCCTTGTGCCAAGGTTTACTTCCTGAAAGAAACAAGACAATCCGAAAAAAGGGTCTTCTGTTTACACCCTTTCGCGAAGTAGGCTTACCATATAGATGTAGTGCTTGCAAGGCAATTCAGACTACTGTAGCAAGATGTAGGAGAAAGATTTTCCATACAACATTTATCATAGATTGATAATCGGATAGTGCTTCCATGAAATTTTTCAGTATATCATTATTCTATTTCTCCCAAGTAGAAGGTGAAGTATAAAAAAAAGCTAGTACTAAAGTTGTTGTCAAAAGGAACTATTATGTCATTTGTTGAAAATCAAGAGAATCACTAAAATATTACTTGAGATAATGTTGATACTTTATCATCCATTGAAATGCTTGCTCTATTTTCATGTAAATAATCAAAATTCCTGTATATAAGGAGGGTGGGAATCCTAATTAAATTATGGTTTCTAGTTCATTGTGTTTATGATTAGAAGGTATGGAACACTTTCCACAGAATATGTTCTCTTGAAAAAAGTTTTCTCAAAAAATATGTGAAATTCTTACTTATTTTCTTGTGTTCAGTAGATAAACAAAAAGTATTATCCTAAAAGCATTGATGTATATATTTTATATAAATACTATGGAAGGTTGGGGTGCAGATGAGGTGTGTTGGAGGGTGGGGAAAACATAATCAATGTCAACTTATTTTCCCTATTTTCATTAGGAAAGTCATTACCTTCATTTTTACGAAGTTCATTTTCTTAGAGAATTTTCAAAATATTTGACCAATCGAACATAAAAAAATGGGAGAAAATCTTTCCTTCACACCGAACACACCCTTTGTCTCATTTGTGTGTGATGAAAATACTGAGAACAAATTTGGCAACTTCCTACCTATGTCGTAGTTACAAATAGGAAAACCGAATTACCAAATCGAACCAGAATTTATCATACAAAAGTTAAACAAACTTTCGAAATAATTTACCATACCAAAGATAACCAAACTTTTGAAATACCAAACCGAATACCGAACGTCCACCCCAAGTTATTATAAACATAAGTAGAGGATTAAGTAGGGATGGCAATGGGGCGGGGCGAGGTGGGGTGGGTTGAGCTTAACCCACAAAAATTTTAACCCACCCCGCATAACAACTTTTTTCATTTTCACCCCGCCCCCATAAATTTTTAAATATTTGCCTTTTTAATTAAGTTTGATACTAAAAATAAAATTCATAAAAATAAAAACATTTTCTCATTAAGTTGTATTAATTTAATAGATAATAACTTAAATTTTATTTTTTAAAGGTCAATTGGGAAGAATGTAAGAAACCGTCTTAGTTTTTATTGAACTGTTTTATTTACTATCTTAAATATTTTAGTAACTTTAAAGAAATTATTTTAGTAATAATGCTTTGTTACTCTTACAACGTGTAAAAAGTTAAAATTAAGTTTAAACCCACATAAAACCGCATAGACCCGCAACCTGCCCCGCATTAGTTTTTAAAAAGCCCACTTCAACCCGCCCCGCATCCCACCCGCCCCGCATAACCTTAAAACCGCCCCGCCCCATAGCCATCCCTAGGATTAAGGGACTATTTTCACTATTTAAACACAACCTCGCCAATCATATTAAGAACAACAACATCATTTAGATCTATGTTATGACCAAATAGAAGAGAAAACAATCTTAAGTTACATTTGATGTCCTCTCAAAACACATGGTAGCAACAGAGTATTGGCTATTGTAAATTTTGAGAACAGGGAAAGTTCTCTTTATCCCTC
Source organism: Solanum appendiculatum (assembly GCA_018342035.1). Classification (NCBI taxonomy): domain Eukaryota; kingdom Viridiplantae; phylum Streptophyta; class Magnoliopsida; order Solanales; family Solanaceae; genus Solanum; species Solanum appendiculatum. Next base: position 289,040 of record JAGDQO010001455.1, read on the forward strand.
TTTGCTATCTGCAACTGCTACTTGATCTGTACAGTCTAGTCAATGTTGTGAAAACCTGGAAGAAGGGAAGTTATGAAGCCAAAGACAATCATTTGGATCTCTTTTGCAATACCCCACCAGCGGTTGCCACCGTCAGCAGCTCCGGGCTCCACTGCCTGCACATTCTCGCCTACCCTATTTACGTCGTTACCTAGTTGATTTTCATTCTCACCTCCAGGTTGTCCCTCTGCTAAAACAATATGACAAAGAAGAGTTAAGAGATGTTTCCAGTATCCACATTAACTCTTACGTTATGAATGCACACATTTCCCAGCAGACATTCCAGACAAACATGAAAGCAACATTCAGTTGATGTTGGTAAATTGACATGGTTAGTTTTTTATAAAAGGACTAAAAATATGAAACATAGGCACCAAGTGTCTGTTTATCCGTACTCCAGCCTACAATGTGTTATATCTTTCTTTTGAGAGAGTTAACTTTTATTTATGTAAAAGGCGATGCACCAAGATGGTGCTGGGCAGGACAACAAGGGCACAGTCCCCATGTACATCTAAGATGTGTTTATCTATTTATTGACATAAGCTGAACGGAAGTACCTCCGGCTGCAACATTGTCATTTCCTTGCCTTCCAGCACCTGGTACATTATCTGCCCTGACAGCTGGCCTAGGTGGTTGGGGAGGTGCAGCAGCCCTCTGCATTCCTTGTGAAAGCCACCGTACAAAAGGTGCAAGAGCTCCAGTTTGATATCTAGAATGACCAATGGGAAATATATGGTGTGACTTAATGACAAAGCAAAAACAAAAGATGTATTTCAATGAACACAATCGTAAGAACCTGTTTGGATTGGTTTATTTTAGGTGCTTTTACGCCAAAATAGTTTTTAAGCACTTTTGAATTGTTTGGGCAAGATAAAGAAGTGTTTTTACGCCAAAATAACAAAAATAAGGCAAAAGTCATAAGTTAAAGATTCCTAATATAAGTCATAAGTTATAAGCCTATCCAAACAGGCTCTAAGTTCTCTCTCTTTCATAGGCAATTCAACCACAACGCAAATTATATGATTTTATCATTAAAAAAACTAAGAAACAAAAAATATGGAGGCATTTTAGCACTAAATACACAAAAGGAATGTTTTCCAATTTTCCCATGTTCGGCTGGTCAAATATTTTGGAATACAGTTTCTCTAGGAAAACAAGCTCCTTAAAATGAGAAAAATGAACTCCTTAATGAAAGTAGGAAAAACAAGCTCTACTAGTGACATTTCACATTGATTGTTTCCTCCCTACCCTCAAATGCACCTCATCTTCACTCCCACATTGGGGATATGATAAACTATAAAAAAGCAACTGAAGATCTGAATGCTATGTAGAGGCAACTTAGCTGCTTTTTTTCCAAAGAAAAAGGGAACTTTATCGTTAGCTTTTAGCATATCCACATTCTCATTCATATTGGTTATGTTGCATAACTTGACGCATCCAAAAAAATTCTCAATGGTCATGACAGCTTTCTAAGACCAAATTGTTAATATTTAATGAAATAAATAAGCAACAACAACCCAGTGTAGTCCCATAAGTGGGGTCTGGGATGGGTAGAGTGCATGCAGACTTATCCCTACCTTGTGGAGGTAGAGAGACTGTTTCTGAAAGACCCTCGGCTCGAGTAACACACATCACAACAAATAAAATAAATAAATGAAAAGGAAATAAAAGTGATCATATTGACAAATACTTACAGGTACACAAGAGAAGCTAAAAACACAAGCAGAACAAGCCTCTGTCTTGATCCATCTTGATTGAACAAGAAAATCACTGCAGCCAGCTTCAAAATAAGCAAGAGATCTAGCTGAAATGCAATTTGAAATCTTCTGACAACTATTTGTCGTTGGGGTCCAAGCTGTTGCTGCTGAGGCTGCTGCTGTCCCATCTGACCTTGCTCCTCACCTACAGCTCCATTTTCTGGAATACTAGGTCCACTGTCAAGAGCAGCATGTTTTTTTAAAAAAAATTTAGAAAGGAGAGACTAATAAGGCTCTGCTCAAATAGGTTTTTTATGGAAGTAGCCCTTTTAAGAAACTAGAAAGTACTTCTTCCAATACTTCCGGCTTAAGCACTCAACAACGGGGCTTCGTGTTTTGTCAGAGTATAGAGGCAAATGAAGGGAATAAAAATATCAATAACATGACATGGAATTGATTGGATATATATACCTATTAGTTGTCAGGTGCACGAGAAGTAAGTATGGCTTCATCCCTAGTATTTTAGGTTGATGTCATTTAAGCAGAAGATAATTACAACAATGGTAACAAAGTACTATATATCTTCAAGCAACTAAGAGGAATGAACACCAAGTGGAGAATAGAAAGAGAAACGAGCAGAGTAATATCTTTTAATTTGTTGATCAGGTTAAAGTAAAAAGTGCTATTTATAATCAGCAGCAAAAAAACTGCTAAGTATGTACAGGAAAAGGTGCTAGTCGCATAAATCATGTCCAGCACAGTACGACACCACATTAGGTTCCTTAACAATGAGTGATTATTCAGGAGTTCAACCTTAATGATGATATAATGCAGCAGACCAGAATCAGAGACTTGGCCAACATGAAATGTTACAGGAGCTTTTCAAGGTGAGAAAACAAAAATGAGAACTGTTTCTTGTGCATCTATAAAAAGCTTTTAACGTATTTTGCTAAAGAGGATCAAACAAATTGAAGTTCTTTGATTCAAATTCGATGTTTGGGCTTGGGACTTCCATGTTGGAGGTCTCAAGTTCAAAACCCCTTGCCAGCGAAAGCAAGGGATCTGGCAAGGGGTTTGCCTTTTGGGTCGAGCTCGTCGCACCGGGCTTGCCTATTGCATAGGAGCGGGGTTTTCACCCTTGTCATCAAAAAAAAAAAAAAATTACAATCTTTCTCCCTCCCTGCCACAAATGATCCGAAAACTTAACTGAATACCAAGATCAGTTACTTGCCAATGAAAGAGTGACAACTATCTAACTTAACTTTTGCAGAGTTTAAGAGAACTGCCTGAGATGGTTTAAATGGAGCGATATGGTCACTGAGGATTCATATAGCCAACCCCAACTTGGTTGGAATTGTGGCGTCGTAGTTCTTGTTGCTAGTTTAGACTTTAATTCCAAAAAATAAATTCACAAGTCAAAGGGGTGTCAAACATTTCTAGCATAAAGAAGGTGCCAGAATCTAGTCAGCATATTGCATGTACTCAAAAAGCTCTGAACAGCAGAAAATTGTAGGTTTACCAAGAAATACTTAATCATCCTCGTTCCAACTTAAATGGTCTGCGACAGGTAAGCCTCGTGTTAAAAAAAAAAACAGGTAAGCCTTGTCCTTTTTGTCATTATTCTCATTCTATTTATTGTTATTTTCCTACTCTTGGATTAGTTTTAAAGGAGGTTGGATATTCTAGGCTGTAGCAACTTTAGTTACCACACTTCCATTGTCTAGCCAGAAGTGTTAATCCGCTGGTGCTATCAGCTTGGGAGCTTTTTTTAAAAAGGGACCAAAATTGGTTAAAACACACTTCTACTGATGCGGCAGAGAATTTCTTAAACACCTGACATGTTACATTCCTGAATAGAGAACTTCAGCTTTGATTATAAAAGCATTGAAAATACTATGCACAAATCCACAATTCTTGCTACATCAGATATGGAGTCAAGAAGCTGATTACTAGGCAGATACAACTATCTAACTGAATATGATGCATTAATTCAATGGAACAATAAAAATAAGGAAACCTACAAGGACTCTAAGACTAGACAGTTTAATTCCTGTGTTTGTTCCATGCTGGAGAGAAGTCAGAATGCCAATTATAGAGGCTATGCAAGATGATGATGATGATGATGACAACTTATACATCAAAAACTAGATCTGACGTCTCAGGGACACTTACGTAGGTACAGCGTAAGTAAATGGAATTAGAGTGTTTGGTGGAAACCCTGCATATTGTCCCATAAAAGGGGCAACAGCTACAGCATAAAGGCCTGGTCCATGGTTCAACTCCTCCTGGTTTGGCTGCATATCGAAAGCCCTAGGAAGCAGAGTAGGATACATGGCTTGGAGCATCTGATAATTTAACAACGGTGAACCCTGAAATGATGGAAGCTGTAAAAACAGATAAAAGAATTAGCGAATAACTTCTCAAATGCAAGTAAGCATTTTCTTTCACAAAAAAGTTCATAAAAAGCCAAGCAATGTCCTACTGAAAAGGAAAAGTTAGTGGCTGCAAAATATCCAGGCTCTCAAAATTGCAAAGGCATTTGCCTACCAAAAGGTGGCCAGTAAATCCTTTTGACATCAATGGGCATAATAAAGACAACTCACATGACAGTATTGTTAGACATAGACCAAGACTTATAATCCTACCAAATTCAGCAATTGTCGTGAGTGGTGCAATCGAGTTCATAACAGAGAAGCATCTTTCGAATTAACTCTTCCAGATTACCACTCCATTAATCTTCACTTGATGCACGCAACCCTAAAACCAGATTTAATGGTAAGGTAGGATTTGATGAAAAATCATACTCTAAAAATGGGATTGTTATGGTCCACATGTTGGATAAAGAGAAATTCATTTAATTGGATAAATTGGGGAACCAAGTTTATAGGATACTCATGTTTTAAACCAAAATGAAGAATGCTACAAGCAGTTTGGATAAACGTATCCAGTTGTATCTTATTTTGTATGATTAAACATATCTAAATGTAGAAGTCAAAAAAAAAAAGATAAGTGAGTGAAGTGGGAGGTATAGTGCTAAATGAGCTATTTCTTGGGTCTTAAATTCCAAGCAGTATCAGGCTGTTCAGAAATTTCCTTCACCTCAATGTGCAAAATCAGTTTTAAATCTCAATCAGTATCCAAATGTAACTGATAACCAATCTCTGATTTACCCACTACATCATGGCTACAATCTCTGATTTACCCACTACATCATGGCTATAATAAAGAGTGCAACACATTAAAAAAGAATATTCCAAATGGAATCGCATCCACGCATATGAAGCAAAAACAGTCATCGATGCATCAATACATTATGAAAAGCAAGAAAGACTCAACATTAGAAAGACAATTTAGAATTTCTACATTTCAATATGCAATGTAGCTCTCCCAAAGACACGGGACTATGCAGCTAATCGATAGCATTTTGCGGCTCTGGAAAGTTAAAAGGACATCTTTTTTTCCTGGTTTGGGGTAAATACCAAGTGCGCGTAAGTTTTTACCTCTTCCCCCACCCCCACAAAAAAAAGCTTTTTTGTCCTTTCCTAGATAAGATAGATTTCCTTTTTAACACGTCTAGTGATTCAGCACATGTTTAGCAGGTCCATGTAGATTGACATATTAACATCCTCCGATGCATAAGCATGACATTGACTCTTACCAATTTTTGAGCCGTAATTAATGCTTTACAAATAGAGAATGTTGGATGCTTGATAATGACATCAAAAGCAAGCCAATCAAGAACCTATAACTTCATTAGGGTTATTCAAGATAAGTAGCTACCAAGACATTGTACTTTTCTTCATTATAGCTCACTTCCACTCACAGAAACGTGCTAAGGTATATATACAACGGACACGTGTGTAGGGTTTGTTTACAACGGACATTAATTTTTCACTTCCACTCACAGAAACGTGCTAAGGTATATGTACAACAGCCACGTGTGTAGGGTTTGTTTACAACGGACATTAATTTTTGACACTTAAAAGACATTGAACTCCAAAGAATAAAGCCTGGAAAATGACAAGAGAGGTTGTTCCAGTGGTGCACGAGCACTCCACTTTCAACCTAGAAGCTGGGAGCAAATTGGGAAGGCACAGCTGTTGACTCTTGGAAGAGGGTTCCGAGATGAGGTTTTACAGTATATGAACAACAGACACCCAAGGACACGTGTATAAGGTTTGTTTACAACGGACATTAATTTTTGACACTTTAAAGACATTGAACTCCAAAGATTAAAGCCCGGACAATGACAAGAGAGGTTGTTCCAGTGGCGCACGAGCACTCCACTTTCAACCAAGAAGTTGGGAGCAAATTGGGAAGGCACAGCTGTTGACTCTTGGAAGAGGGTTCCGAGATGAGGTTTTACTGTATATGAACAACGGACACCCAAGGACACGTGTGTAAGGTTTGTTTACAACGGACATTAATTTTTGACACTTTAAAGACATTGAACTCCAAAGATTAAAGCCCGGACAATGACAAGAGAGGTTGTTCCAGTGGTGCACGAGCACTCCACTTTCAACCTAGAAGCTGGAAGCAAATTGGGAAGGCACAGCTATTGACTCTTGGAAGAGGGTTCCGGGATGAGGTTTTACTGTATCCCCATCACACACACACACAGGAACTTCAAATCGCATAAATCTTTCCTACTCACACGTTTTGCCCTTATCAACAGCTTTAAATAGACCAAGATCAAATTTTTTATACAATAAACACCAGTTTTTATGGAATTCCTGAATCATAGATACATAGAATATACAACAAGGACTCTTTAAACCAAAAACATTAACATCAAATAGCATACCTTATAAGAATTTTCCACCGACAAAACAAAAGTCTACTCTACATCCATCATAACCAAAACAGTTAATTTAATTCCCAAAACGAGAAGGTAAAAGAAGGAACTCCATCTAATTCAGAAATGTTACCCCACTAAAAAAAACCCCAAATTTATTCAATTCAAGTTCATACCCAAGAAATAATTTCCACCAAAGTCAATTCTTGAAATCACCAAAAAAACAAAAATTGAGAAAATGGGCACCTGGGGTTGTTTCTTGAGGGTATCTTCTGGAGATTTTTGATAGGCAGAAGAAGACGATTGTTGTTCCGAGGTTGAGCTATGACTTTCATGATCTTCCGCCATTGAAGCTTTCTCAATTTTCTCTTTTTTGCTTCTCTTGTTTTTGAAGATCGGAGTTTTGCTCACCGCTTATCAATAATAAGAGATTTCTAATTTTGCTCTCTATTTATTAGCTACGTATTTTTTCACTATCTTCTCCAATAGAAACAAGCCACGTTGTTTTATTTTGGTGAATCATCTAGCCATGTTTAGAGTAAAAATAATTTTCTTCATTTTTTCCTTAATTGTATTTTTGGTTCTTTACATTAGCAAATTACTTGTATTTGTTATTATGATTAATTAAACTCTTAAGTATGATGGATGAATGTTAAGTGTTAAAATATTTAAATTTATCTCTGGAATTTTAGTTATGATTTAAGGTTCTTTGTCTAATTCTTCAAATTCTAACATCTGTTACCTCAATTGATGGAGTCACTAGAGATTCGAGGATTGAGATGTTGAACTAAGAAGAATAACTTGAAACTAAAGAAGAAGAAGAAGATGAGATACAGAAGAAGAAGAAGAGAAGAGGAGAGATTTAAGAAAAAAATGTAATGACTTGTATGTTGATACGTAATTCTTACAATTGAAATGTTATAGAGCATGTAATAACGAATCAAATGAAGGAGAAATTTGTTAATCGTCTTTTCAGTGGAACAATATTACTAACAGATTAATTAACGGATAGTTATAGTCAACTAACTTAATGTTAATCTGAACTAACTAATTTTTTTCACTCGGTTACATTCCAGTTCGAATATGTGTGACAATACTCCCTCCTCAAACATATCTTTGACCTCAAGGATCAAAATGTGAAAATTTGATCTTCAAAATATCACACCAACAACATGTAATCACTCTTGTTTGATCATACTTGTGCAATTACTTTATTATCCTATTTCATCATTCTCTTTTACAAGATAGCCTGAACTTAGGCAATGTAGGTATACAATATCGAATAATATGGTGGTAAGAAATTTGATTAGAAAGTTCATAACACATCCTTCAATCACATGGTCAGGTGAATGAATTTTCTCTAAATCTAAAAATAATAATGCATGAGTCACTAGACCAATAATCTAAAATGGAGCATAACATCTTGCAGCTAACTTGTGAAAAGGCTGGATTGAAAAAGTTTATTAATTGTAAGATTGTATATTGAAACAGACTCAATCTCCAGCATTAAACACCATGTCACTCCTATGTAAAATTGTATGTTATTTCATTTCCAATTGTGTTATTATCAAACGATGTTTAAGTAGTTGTAACTTCGATTCTCTATAAATTAGCGCATTATTTACCTCAATTAAAGCTAATTCTCCTTGTAGATAAGGTAAATGTAAAAAAAAGTGATCTTCCATATAGTGCTTCATAGGGGTGATTTGGATGGCAAAATGGTAAAAGATGTTATACTCATACTCAACTACAAATAAATAAGAAAATCAATTTGTAGAATTCTCATATCGTCAAGTAAATTGTATGTGGACATCTTAATTGACTTTCAAATGCACAATCAGTGTCTTAAGTTCTCTATCCACCTCATAGTTACTATGGCTTGAAATAAAAAAGGAATTAGTATTAGAAATTATTAATACTAACAACTTAGCTCCAGTCATCTTTTGACAAGACAATTGTCACCTTGTTCTCCGCATCCTTTTTGTACTCAATAGTATAACCAAATGAAATTGATTTAGTCAATCATAATATCAGAGAGTTGGTGTGTAAGTTCTACTCTATCATCTACTTAATTTTGGTGATGAACTTTTGGCCTAGCAAATACTAAGATCATTGAATGACTGTCATATAATAGCTAATTACTTTCTATTGTAGATAGACAATGTTGCATGCTTAGGTGTTACGATCCAAAATTTAAGATCATTATAGGACATACATTAACTCATTCGTATGTAAATCAATTCTTCACCTGAATCATACAAAAATCAATTATGTGGAAGTAAAGTCTCGCAGCCTAAACTTTTATAATAGGATCAAAGTGCAAATATAAAAAATATACTTAATATCTAGTGTCACTTGTACAAAAGTGTTTAAAAGCTTAATATGATTGTTTTTAACTACAAAATTGTCTGAGGTAACAAGACTATATCACTCTGAATGTCTAGTAGTTCACCAAATCTTATAAAGCATATTGCCTCAGACAAAGAAATCACCAGGACCTTTTAGTACTAAGATCTTCATCAAGAAAATACAACTAAGATAATATGAATACAATGACACGTATACTCAGTAGATCCATCAATTCAAGGACGATAGAGATAAGACAACTAACCAGAATTATTCGATAAGTAAATCATATGATATAAAAAAAAAAAAGGGATCGTCTGAAACTATTGTTCGACCTCCCATATCATAACAACGATAACAATCATGATACTAATACTAATGCTCGACCTCCCATGTGTTTCATGCCTTCTATAATCAACAGTTATGTTATTGTTCTTTAGAGTCATGTGGTATTGTTCTTGATATATTGGATTACTAAATTAACTTATTGAATAAATCCACATCCATTGCTAAATGTATATTTTTGGCATCCCCAAACATTCTTTTTAGGATTGGTTAGTATCCTTGATATCTTAAGTTCAACAAGTCCATAATAGCAAAAACGTACAATCATAATTAAGTTTTTGAAGAACAAGAAATATAAACAAACAAAAATAACACGAAAAAATTGAAGAAAAAAATTGAGTAATAGTGAAGGATATACACGAATCTGAAGAAGAATGACATAAACAGAAAAAGTAATGAGAAAAAAAATTGTAGAGGAAAATTTGAGTGAGAGGTAAAAAAAAACTCAACTTTTAATCAATAATGGTGTCGAAATAGTTGGAAAAGAAGATGATTGTTATAAATGCCAAAAGTGATCGTTATTATCTTTTCAAAAGGCTTCACGCTCCGAAAATGAGTGTATTATATGCACATCATTTAAATATGCTTACATAGGATGAGCAAATATTTTTTTATTATTATCGTATTTCATTGAGTTTAAGTATTCAATCAGCAAAATAGTTAATAGAAAGGTCAAGCTAACAAACAAAAGCCAGATAAAAGAGTCGCCCTCGTTATTTCGGCTTATTGAAAAACATTTTACGCTACTGAAATAATTTCTTAGTATAGTAATTATTAGTAAGACTCGAGCCAATTTATCTGCTCTGCCCAAAATATTATGTATTGTTGTATTCTTCTCCTGTTTACCAACAATCAAGCATGTACAAGTAGTGAAAAAGTACTGATAAACTTAGATAGCTTATTATTTTGTTTTAATTGTTAACATTAGAACTCTTACTATCCAACTTTGTGGTGAATCACTGGTGACACTGTAAGTCCAATGTCCATTTAAACTTCAAATTATCTTATGCTAGCATACTCTTTTTATTACATCTATCAAGTATCTTTTCTAAGGGGCATAATATCGCCCGTAATAGATGACAAGCCAACCAACAGAACAGCTGAGACGACGATAATATCGCTGTTAACAGGTTAAAGCCATGGCAACAACACATCAGACATAAAGGAAACAGCATTAAACTAAACAGGCTGATTATTTTCCAGATCATACAGTTCAAACACCATAAATACATAGAATTTTTCTAGGTAGGCTGAGCATTGAACCACTACATCGAACAAGAGCGCTGATAGAAGAACTTAAAACCCCAAACTCTGATCTGTGTAACTTTGCTTGCATGTTCTTCGTGAGGTAAGCAGCTTCTTATGTTTTCCAGGTTTTCAAAGAATTTACAAGGTTACTAAGCCTGCAAATTCAATAATATATACAATTAGGGAGCGATCGGTAGAGTGTATTAGGAAAAATAATGCATGCATTAGCTTTGTGTATTACTAGTTCCTTGTTTGGTATAAATAATGCACTCTATTTGGTATTAAGGTGTGTATAACTAATGCATAAAAATACATGGTATTAGTGATGCAATGGGTTCTAATGCATGCATGGTAAAAGCAGAATTGCCCCTCAAAACCTTTTCCACACCCCTTCTATCATATTTGTGGAGAAGGGTATTTTTGTAAACAAATATTTTTAAAAAAAAAATGCATTATGGGGCCGTTTGGTTACTGGTTAGAGTTATGCAGGGTTTAGTTATGCATGTATTAGTTTTGTGGGTATTATTTAGTTATGTAGAGATTACATTACATAAATTATTAACTATTGAATATTGAATTTAATATAAATTAATATATATTATTTACAAATAAATAAGCAAGCAAATAGTATAAATTCTCTCTAAAAAAATAAAGAAAGGAATTTTCTCTATACTTAAGTAGGAATTCTGTTTTTTTCCTCTATTTTTTAATGTTTAAAGCTTATAAAAATAAAATATTATTAATATTAAGTACATAATACTATCCTATTTTATATAATGTAAATTTCTATCAATATGTTGCATGTATTGTTAGTACATTTTTAGTATACCAACTATATGAATTATTATAAATTCACATTCTAAATAAAAAATAATAATACATGATAATTAAATATGTGGAATATATTTAGTAATATATAGTGCTAATATATCATTAGCATAAGTGTTGTCAAAATTATACATTCTGATTCATAATATTAATAAAATATTTATATTTTAATTTCAAAATGAAAACAAATAAAAAGTTGTTCGTATACAAAAAGAAATAAGAAACAAAAATAGTTAGGAAAATAGAATAGTTATGTAAAGTTTTCAATAAAAAAAGATTTAAAAATAAATTAATAGGATAAATGTGTAATTTAACATTTTAATACATGTATAACCAATACCCACATAACTTATTCCACTTTCTATCCTGCATAACTTATACATAGATTCCCTCATAAGTTATGTAGGTATTAATTATGTAGGATTACAAAAAATGCAACCAAACACCGTATAAAATTAATACATAAATAACTTTTATACAATATTTAAAAACCTATCAACTAGGGGTGGGCATTCGGTTCTTCGGTTCGATTTTGAAAAATGTGCACCAAATACCAAACCAAAATATTTCAGTTCGGTTCAATTTTTTAAACTTCGGTTCGATTTAATTCGGTGTTTTTAAAACGATTTTTCGATGCAAGCAAATAAAAAATAAAATGAAAATTAAATTATCAAAACGTTTAACTAAAGATAAAAGTTAAAAACTCGAAATAATCAATTAACATATTTAATAGTTAAAGTTTCCAACAAAGAATTAAAGAAGTTTTTTTTTCTCTTTCCGATTTTTTGTTTCAACAAACACTCTTTGTAATAGCAGCCAACAATTTAAACCAAGAATTCAACACTTAAAATTTAAAAGTTAAAACAATACAAAGTCAAAAATGCCTTAATATTCAACTTCATTCAAATAAAAAACAATAGGAGTCACAACTCACAAACACAAGTTACCAAGTATATAATTAATAAAATTAAAATATTATTTTAAATTTAGTTAATAAAATTTTGATTTTTCGGTGCACCGAATTTTTCTTACCCTGACACCAAATACCGAATAGAAAAACCGAAATACCGAAAAAAAAACACCGAAACCGAACCGAAAAACCGAATTAGTTTGGTTCGGTTCGATTTTTCGGTTTTCAGTATTTATGTGAGTATTAGTTATGTAGAATTACAAAAATATAACCAAGCATTGTATAAAACTAACACAAGGATAACTTTTATTCTATTTACAAACCAAACATGGTATAAAAATTAATACATGAATAACCAAGTTATTCATGTATTAACTTTGCCCTTATCCAGTAACCAAACGGCCCCTATATGTTATTTTTAATATAACAAACCAAACATTGCATAAGAAATAATCTCAGGATAACTAAAACAAACATAACTGATACAAGCATTACTAATACACCATATCAACATTATTCTTATACACCCTACACCCAACCAAACGACCCCTTGAAAGAATGCACATCTTACCACTTTTTATGATAAACCAAATTGTATTATCAAAACCACCAATCTTGTTTAAGTTGTAAAATATAAAGTTTGCCGGCTGTAGCTCTCTAACCAGTTCAAGTTTCCCATCCAACAGACTTTTTGATCCCCCCACCCCCCACACACACAGAAAAAATAATAATAAGGGAAGACACATCCGAAAGGTATTGTCTGGAAGACTAGGTCAACCAAGAAACGTGTTGCCCTGGCTTACAAAAGGGAATTTCATGAGATGTAACAGAAGCCCGCTAGGATAAAATGACTCAAAACTAGAATTGGTAGATTAAAAGTAGATCCCTCTAGATGGAACTGAAAAGTAAATGCAGATCACAAAATGCAAGTGTTGATAAACAACTTACTACAGAAGCTCACTACACAGACAGGTCATTTATCCTTCGTCCTCAGATTTAGAATCATAATCCGGGTTGTCTTCAAGCTTCACCTCCACTTCCACCACCTGCACTGGGGTTGGGAACGCAGGTCCTGCAAGTAGGAAGGAATGCTAAGAATATCATCAATGTTGCCATTACAACTATACCATAGAGCTGCTGGATAGGTTCACTGCTGTATTTCCAAGTACAGCAGCAACTCTGATCCATTAAAATGTTGCCAGAGACAAATATAACTAAATATTGAGAGAATTCATTCATTAAGGACGTCTTTGAATTCCACTACTTCCCCATCTCCATGAGGTTTCAACCTAATTAAACATATATAGCAAAGACACCACATTCTCAAGACAAAATATGAGACATCCCAAAGAACATACAGCAAGTATTCCAGGTGAAGGAAATTAAGATTTGTTTTTCCATTTATGATCCCACTGGTTTCAATACAATTAGATTTCAGATATTCTGCTGATGAACAGAAAATTTCCACATGGGAATTCACAACCAAATGTGTCCTTGTTCCAATTGCCGTGTAGGCTATACAGAGGGATAGGCTGATCCTTTTAAAGAGTGAGTTTCTGATCATAATGACTACCTAAAGTTGGATTTCCAGTTGTAGTTTCTAGTTTGGGGTGCCAATAGTTGCTTAGTCGTCCTTCCGCTTATATAAGACAATATGGGTGCTTCTCTGCTCTTACTTCGCGAGGTTGAAATCTGTTACAAAATAAGTTGCTCTTCTTTCATAGGCAAATGTACTTGGTGCTTCCATATGTAGAGAATGCATTTAGCTGTTTTGACGACTCTGCTCCTCTCCTATCCCATCCCATCCGCTGCTCTAGCTAATTGTCCACCCTTTTCCAAGTGTGGTCGTGCCTAAGGCCATATCAATTGAAGTAGATTCTTCTTTTTTTATGACCTTGCAATGCGACTTACAAGAAGAACAAAAGTTCATCAATATATTAAATAGTATAATGTTGCCCCCAACCAAACTGAAGAAAATAAACTTTCCTTGTTTACTATTCCCTCTGTCCCAATCTATGTGGCATGCTTTCCTTTTTAGTTTGTCTCAAAATAAAATGTCACCTTTCTAATTGGAGACAACTTGACTATAAATTCTCTTTTACCCTTGATGAATAAATTTATAGCTACATAAATGTATAAGATTTTTTTTTCGACCACAAATTTTAAAGTTCTTCCCCTCTTTCTTAAACTTCGTGACAGAGGGAATACTTCAAAACTTCTTTATCTTTTTGTATTGCTTAAAAATCAAAGTTGTTATTAAATTAGCCAATGAAGTTAAATTTATCTTTTGAAAGAAAAAAAAGTGAAGTTAAAAATCATTTGCAGATAGTATATCCAATGAGCAAAGTGAGAAAGAAACAACACTAACAATCTTTCCATAAAAACAAGGTGATCATGTGAACACCAGTTAAGATATTAATAACATCAACTCTGTCATAATATATTTCTTTTCTTCAAGTACGACTGTTACAATAGATTCTTAAGAGGACGAAGTTCAGCGCCCATAAGAGTTGGATGCCTTAAGTATAAATACTCACACGAAATAGAAAAAGCTGAAAATGGGAAGCTACCAGAATAATTCCTGTGGAATCTTGTAACAATCAGACACTAGTTTGGTTTTGTAAATACATCATCATGGACTTAATCTACTACATTCCTCAGGAGTGACAAAGGTGCATTTACCTACTACTTTAAAGTTTGGTTTGATCTCTTCACCTTGGGTATTTTATGCTTTCCCCACAACTCTGGAGAAAGCTTATCCTTGTAGTGTTTAATATCTTTTCTGAGTTTGGGATGCTGCATTAAGATTCTATATCTCATTTGGCACTAGCCCATGCACAAAGCTATAGTTGGTTTAGAACCGCAGGAGATTTCTCTGAAATAAAAGGCTAAGACTAATAACTGTCCCAAGTTCACTTAGGCTACAGTTTGATTGAGCTTCAGGCCCAACATCCACAAAGATGATTGCACGCACATATCTCAGTCAGCAAAAGTTTATACATGCCCCAATAGGCTGGTGGATCCTCTATCCAATATAAGATCTTAATTCTTTTTCAGTATGATAATGAACATAATTATAAGTATCTCTTTAAGTGGCTTTATTCTCCCAGTTCCAACAAAAATACCTCTAAACTTTATATCCTCATTTAGGGAAATTCAGGAACATCTATTCGGTTATGTAGATACAAATTCCCCACACATTTTTCTTGCAACCCAATAAAAATAAATCTACAGCTTGGCCCTATCTTACAATAATCTTCCAAGGAAACAGTTCCCATGCAAAACATTCTACCAAATCACACAAATTTTAAACTATTTTTCAGGGCGTTCGGGTATTGGTTGGCAGTGTTCGATGATACGCATAAGTAGAAAATTCAGATGTTGATAAGTGAAATGCAGAAAGAGTCAAGTAGAAAATCGCGCATCTCCCTAGAGATGATCTCAATTGTTTTTCCAATTGTGCACAATAAGTTTATGTTGGTAAAAGCATCTTAATCGGTTCTACTCACCAGCCCTCAATCCTAACCAAGTTAACACCAGTTATATGAATCCATGACATCCTTTGTAAGAATCATAGTTAGCCTATTAGGAATCTCCTTGATCTAAACTAAGGACCATCTACACTTACATACTCGAAAGACATCAGCTTTAGGCAACCAGTCATCAAAATAGGTCTTACTACCATTTACAGCATATAAATTACCTCAAAATCCTATCTTTGTGAGCTAAAAACAAGTAAAGTAACTATTTTTACTTCGCAAATGTCATCCAAAAAAGAAAAACAATACTCCCTCAGACCCTCCAACCCAAATTACTTATCAATTTATTAAACCAAAACAGCTTCTTAAGGGGTAGTTTTATGGGGTGCAAAACAAATACTTAAAAGCTAAAACATAAAAACCCATAAAAAATTGTATACCTCCAGTAAAAAACGAGGACGAGGGCCATCCACGAACACGAGAAACTGACCTCGTTTCATCCTCCGACAACAACGAGGAAGCCGATAAGGACGAAGCAGAACCAAAATGACTCTTCACAGCAGCCATCTTCCCTACAACCTCTAGTATCCTATGAGGATCAAAATCACCACGGTGACTATGTACACCCCCAACCTTCACATACGGTTGTGGAGGTGGGACCCAGTATGAGGATCCAGGCAAAAAAGGTAACCAATCAGGAGCAGAACGCCTCACGATAACCGAATGGATCACCTCCTCCAACTTATTTACCCCACTGTCCGATCCACTGGATGATGAATCTAGGTCGATCTCGATTAACTGAGGGTGAGGTGGTTCACCTTCACCGTCGCCGGATCCGCCGCCGGAGCGATTGGAATTCGCACGGTGCCGGAGAGTGAGGGGAATGGGTGGGGAGAATACGGGTCGGGTCAGATTTCGGGTTCGGGTCAAGGGATTGGAGAGAAGACGAGCCATGGGAAAAGGGGGATTTTTTGGGTTTGGTAGAAAAGAAAGAAGAGAGATGAGTCAATTATATGTGTAACTTGTTTACTTGTTAGGCAGGTGGAAATTTCGAGAGACACTGTTGACGTGGCAGCCGTGGGTGGTGGGTCTGGTCGGTGACTGGTCAATTGGTAGAGTGGTTTTTTCTTTTTTTTATTTATAGTTCTCTCTATTTGGATAATGACAAGTCTGGTCTCGTCCCGCAAGACATTATTTAGGATCAACAGGTAGCACTATCACCTTGTTTGGATGATTGTTACTTATGTTGTATTGTTAGTTTATATACAATACTATTAGTTCTAGTTATTATTTACATTCTATTTGGATGATTATTACGTATTGTTTCATAATGTATCGTATTGTATCATACTGTATTATTCTAATGAATATAATGTTTGGATGGATTGTATAGTTCTCTATCGTTACATAATGTAACATATCCACAATTTGAATGATAAATCTACGAGAAAAAATAGGGTACGGGATAGAGTTACCCTGAAAAAGGTAAAAAAAATGATAAAGTAGAAATATTAAATAATAAGTATAGACAAAATGAGAAGAAAATATTAAGGTAACGATGCGATCATACTAAGTCGATCGTTGCATAAAATGAGTCTTTTCGAGGTTATGAATTTAAACATTTTTTTATAATATAATTTGCATAATATATATATATATATATCTAAGTATATAAACATTTTTTATAATTTGTATAATGTATACCGTATAATTTAGATATATAATCTTGTATATCAAGTTTTTAAACATTTTTATAAAAACAAGATATTTTCAAAAAGGAATCAGTGTTACCTAAATTGATATACAAAAACCCTTGCATAAACCCCAAAAAAACACATTTCTTCAGCAGCAGCCATGGCCGAACAACAAAACTCCCAACTCTCATCTCTTCGTGCTCTCGAGCTTCGTCTCTTACATTGCTCTATTCCATCTTCCTCTTCTTCTTCCCATCAATCCACACCCACTACTTCTTTTTCTCACCTCCAATCCCTTATTGAACAAGTTCTACAATTCATCGAATCTGGTCAATACACACTAGCACTCTCATCTGATGGAGCTAAAGCTATTTTCACCTCACAACAAGTGAATCATCATCGGATCAACGATAATTCTTCCGAGTCTGCTGAATCTTTTTACTCGGAATTTGTGCCTCAGTGTGTTACTTTGTTCTTAAATGCAAATGGTGTTGAAGATTCTGCTCCTAATAGTGTTACGAAATTGTATAAAGCAGTTCTTGTTATGGCTGTTGCTGTTGCGGCTCTTCTTGGTTTTACTCAGTGTAATATTACTGGGTTAGTCTCTATTTAACCTCACCTTTACATATTTGTTGAATTTGAAACAGAGGTAGCACTTGCTCCCTTTTTTTCTGTGGTTTTTGTCGATTTGAATCTATTTTCTTTATGCTACTGAAAGATTTCAGTTTTGTGCATATGTCCTCGACAAAGAAAAGAAAGAGGAGGAAGAAAGACTTTCAACATGTCGTGTAATTTTTGAATGAACCATTAGAAATTGGAAAGTTTTTCAGTAGTCTAGTTAATTTTTTCAATGCCCATTATTATTGTTTCCAAGATCAGTTTTTGATTTAGCTTGAGCATTAATTTTTAGTGTGGTTGAAATTAAAATTTCTTATTGAAAAGAAATGTAGAGGATTCTAAGACAGTTACTGATTTATGTAAAAGATTGCAATTACATAATTGTTGGGCCCTTCGAATGCTGTGAAAGATGATTAAATGACTGTAGAAATGAATATCTTTCTTTAAAAGATGTATAGAAAAAAAAATCAAACGGTGAGAAATTTATGTAAAATATTGCAGTAAGACGAGAATTGTGGACTTTTTGAATGGAATGAAGGATGATTATATTGTGATTGAGAAGTACGATTTTCAACCTTTTGACGCCTGGCTTAATGCATTGGTGGTGTATAAGCAGAGCTATAGTTTCTTTTGTTATATGTATTTATTGAGTGTGTTACTTTGTTGTTATATAGGCCAATGGTGAAGTTGCCGCCAATGCCTTTAGGTGCAATAGTTTTTGGTGAAGAAGAGATAAAGACTGGTTCTGGTGGATGGTCAGAATGGGAAGTGTGGGCGCAAAAGGAGTTAATGTCAGTTGGTTCTGACTTGCGCGCTAAATTTTCGAATTTGCAGGTAAATTTCCCTTCATTACATATATTGTGCTAAATGACGCGTCTGAGTTCTCTTGTGAGCATGAACTAGTGATGACACATCTGATGTTTCTGGAAATTTCGATGTTGATTTATCATATCCCTATTATCTGTCAAGTGTAGGGCCATTTATTGCCTTTTTATCGGGATAGGTAAAGCTGAAAGATATTGACAGGATGAAAAGCTCTATCTGCTTGTTGTGGATTACTTTACCCGTTTGAAGCAACAGAAAGAAAAAAGTCTGTATTCCATCTTGTCAGAACCATTGAGATGAAAGGAAAGAAAGAGAGAGATAATTGTTGGTATTGATTCTAACTTGATTTTAATGAAAGAGAAGATACACCTAAATATAGGTGTGAATGGGTAAATACAGTAAATCTAGCGCATTGCGCCACTTGACTCACTCATTAAATCTGCGCCTTTTTGGTACCAAACTGTACACTCAACAAGTTCATTGCACAGACTTAATAATAGGTTATTTAGAACTTTCTATGGGATTTACCTACAAGTCTTGACAATGTAAACTGATACGGGGAAGCATATTATTCTGCAAGTATGCATCCATCTTATGCCTAGTTTTTTTTTTTCTTTTTTGAGTTAATATATCTGTATATGTGCTTCTTGGAATAAATGCTTACAAAGACTTATGTTTTCCTGATTAGCCAAATTGTCTTATTGCATACACCACTGAGTTGATGCCAAAGTTTTCCTTTTTATTTTCCTCCCACTTTGGTCCTCCTTCTGTAGTATATAACCTTTGCCAAGATACTGCTTATGAGGACGAAAGATCTTTTGTCAGAAGGAAACGACTTGGGGGTGGATGGAGCCAGAAGCATCTCGTGGTGGTTAGCTAGGCTGTTAATCATCCAACAAAAGTTGTTAGATGATCGCTCGTCTTCTTTGTTTGATCTATTGCAAGTCTTCATGCGTGAAAGTTTGCAACATATTGGTTCTCTGGAGAAAATAAGATATTATTGGGCTTCTCTGATATCAGAAGAGGATGCTTCTGCTATTGTATCTATGCTTCATTTGGAGGCAGGAATAATGGAACTTACCTATGGGCGAGTGGATGCTTCCAGGTTAGCTATTTGATGTAGAAGCTTTTATGATATTTTCAGTCACAATTCTTTTACTGCGCATACCTGGGTCATTTGCCATGGATTGCCTATCTAACGTTAGTAATGATTTCATTTTCATGCTGGCTTCTATACTCTTGTCAGTCTGTAAACAGGGCTAAAAAGATAATAAAAAAGCTCATCTCATTAGAGTTGCATGATATGTATTCTGTCAGTTAACGGATGACTACTTGTGAGCCTTTATTTTGTTTTGCTGCAATCTGGATCTTTTATTTGTGATGCTGTTCATGCGTGGTCTTCCTTTTCAGCTGTATTTATCTTTTCTTGTTAGGTTGTTAGTTATCTTCCTTTTCATTGAGTTGTCCCTGTTTCGTCTTTTAATTATTCTTTTTAAGTTCTTTAGTCCTGTATACTTGACAGTTAATCTGTATCCTATGAATCATACTTGGGCAGGAAACAACAGAAGGCAAAGAGAAAATTTTAATAGTTGTTCTTAGCTGCTTATCTCAGTGACATTCATCTAAGCTGTATTTCTTACCCATTTTTCTATCATCCGTCATTCTTTTTTGTTTCATGGCACAGGTTGATTTCTTTGTGCAGTAATCAATGATCTCAGCTTATAATTCTCTAGTATAATGAATCTGCTCAACAATATAGTGTTCCTACTTATCTGGAAGCATGGCATTAATCCCTACCTGGTATAATTTGTGTATTAGGGTCCATTTTGAATCAGCTGCAGCAACATCCAGACTTAATTTTTCGCTAAGTGGGGCTTTGGGCTTTCGCACATTACACCAGGTATGTTTTCTCACATGTCATTTGGAAATATGTCTATGTTCACTTATCGCTGAAAAGTTCTTTTCATAAGCATATACTTAAAGGGTGATCTGTTAATACAGGCGGAACCGAAAGCACAGCTTCTTCTTGTAGGTAGCGCGGATGGTGATGATTGTAGTGCTTCACTTGGTAATGATTTCCAAAATAAGGTTTCTACCCATGGTGAAAATGCTTTTCCTCAACGTCCCAGTGAAACTCATGAAGCATCTGACATATTGATGACCCCTAGATTCTTGGAAGATGATAAAAAATCAGAATGTAGTGCACAAGATGCTCAAAATCACAGCATAGCCTCTATGCAATTAAAGCCTACTCAGCAAGCAGTAATTTTAGCACAATGTCTTTCTATTGAGAAGAGAGCTCGGAGTGATGAACTGCAAAGTAAGCTGCCTGACTGTGTCATTAAGAATCCCTATTTTGCTATTCTTTTGTATGCTGTTGTTTTATTTGATAATAGAAAAATTTATATTACTATCTGACTAGCATAAGGTATGACTGTTGAAGGGCATTGTCTCAGACAATGTGGAACATACTCCCTTGGGATATTTGTTACTCCTTTCGTTTTTTGGACACTTCCCTTTTTCATACAACTTTCTCAATGTTCAGAAATTTGCATTTATAGATACTTGGAAACAGCACCATTTCCTCTCTTGATTCTATTGCCTAGGTTGATAACCACCATGAGTGGGATTACTTGATAGAAACTCTGAAGGGCAATGAATGATCTTTACTTGATTGCTTTCAAGAAGAAATCATTGCTCTTCATCTGAAGTTGGCACGTTTTCACCTTACTAGACTTTGCACGAGTTCAGTCAATTTAAATAAATTAGATTTCTTTTCCTGATTTGAAGTCCTCGAATTCCTGAATTGACTTCTAAGTGCAAACATTTTAACTAAGGCATGTATGGGAATACACCTATAGGAAATATAGATGATGTAATTCAGTTGTTAGATTTCCTAGGATCCTTGTAATTAGTGTGAGGTTCCTAGGCTCATTGTTGATAATTTTTTGGAGCTGGCCAGCATAGCCCTTAATGCTGAGGAATACGAATTACCAATTTTCAAAAAAATAATAAAAAGAGACGTAGGAGAATACTTAGGCTTAGAAAAGGCAAATGAGATGGCTGTTGCCTGCAGATAACAACCTGGGAAGATCACTAAGAGCATTGGTAATGCTGATGAGCTTGCTGAAAAGAAATGGTTAAAGACAAATCGACCTCTCTGGATTTCGAGAGGTCAAGTAATGCCAATCTCAAAAGTGTTTAAAATTATAGATGAAGCATGTATGATGTGGAAGTGGGGTCTATCTTTACTTTATAGGGGGGAACCAGCCGGGGGGTATTTGGAATGGGTGGAGAGAGCATCCGACGGGCTTTGTTTCTCATGTGTGTGCTGTTGTTTCAGGGTGGGAGATGGCTCCTTATATTGAGGCAATTGATTCCCAGCAGTCATCACCTTTTACGGTGAGGTTTATCTTGTTTTATTCTAACTGTATTTTGTTCTTTTTGCATTGCAATTGCTTTAATTGAAACATCAGATTCAAAGTTACACACCGAACTTTTAATTATGGCTATAAAGGTCCTCGCCCTCTTAGGCACTCTCAAAGCGGTTCTAAAGATTAGGTAGAAGAAGAACCATAACAAGAATTCGTCGCCCCTCCCCTTGTACCAAGAAGCAAGTTTGGAACATAAGGATAATGGGCTCGTCTATTATAAGTTATTAGTTTACGGAGCTATCTCAGATATCTCGAGTAAGGAGACGGGACAGTAAGCCTTTCTTAAAAATAAAAAGCCCTATGATGAGCTAACTTGGCCTGGTGCAGGAAATGGAATCACAGCAAGAAAGAAGGCTCGGAGAGATAGCATACTTTCCTTTTTTAGGATTTCTACCCACGGATGACTGAACTGCCTTTCCTTTCGAACTGAACTACCACGACTCTCGCTAACTGCATCGGATTCTTTGGATAAAAGAAGACTTAGCTGGTTTTACCATTTTAGCGTAATACAGTTTTATATCTTTCTAATATTGAATTGGCAAATAAAAATCGTGTTAACAAGAGAACCAGAGGTTTCTGACTTGCTTCTATGCAAAACCTATACAAGAACAAGTAACATAATCCATTTAGTCAAAAGCTTAACCCATCCAAGCCGTGAATGAGTGCAGGTTTGATAGTTAAGAAAAACTTATTTTTTTATAAGTAGAAATGGAACTGGTTGAGGGTTTGCAGAAAATAATAGTTGAAGTGAATGACCTGAATTGCTTAAATTCTTGGTGGCAATGCTTGCATAACTTTCTTTTCCTTCTATAAAGCTATTGTTTGCAGTTGCAAAATGATATAGGGAACTTTAGAATATCAATTTAGTTTACCTTCCTTTTCTCCTTTCTTCTTCATACCCTCCCACCCTTCCATTTTTATTTTTTTTGATAACCAGGTATCCTGAGTAACTTTTGCGCACCTCGACTAATTCCATGGATACCTGCCACCTCCTACCAGCAACATGTACCAAGTAACTTTGCCCACCAAGACTAGGACAGATGAGAAGAAATCATGAAAGAGTTGGTTTTTTGTCGGGTCTAACTCATGTAGTCGTAAATCCCATGTGCCAAATTACTTGGCTAGAAAATGAACTTGGGGAGCTCGCAAAAGGTTGTGGAGGACAAATTTTGGATTATTTTTCCTTTTCATTTTTTGAGCTTGGAGGGCAATTTTGGTCTTCTATAAAGGATGATCATTCTTTGTTGTTTAACCACCCCAAAAATCGTATATCTTTGTGAGAGTAGAGAGTTGAGAGATCAATTCTCTTAGGTGTAACTGGGATATCTTCCATTTCTTTGTTAATAATATAAAGACAGTTGCTCTCTGGTGGATGTAGGATCACTTTGATCTGAACCACGTTAAATCTTGTGTTCTTTCTTTTACGTTTCCGCTAACAAATCACTTAGTGTTTTTGTCTCTACTGAGATTTGAACCTGAGACCTCATGGTTCTCAATCCACTTTGTTGACTACTAGGCCACACCCTTGGGTGCTCCACTTTGTTTTATTCCCTTGAAACTTCAAAAGGATATATACAGCTGCTTTAGTTGGTGTCACAGCTCCCTTAATAGTATGTTAAAAGGAAAATCAGATTTATAGTCATCTCTGTGTATTGCATCATCTTGCTGGTACTTCTCGTTTTGTTTCTATGGGGTCATTCTCCTTCCAGGCTTTGTACTGTACTTGATTTATAGTGAGATTTTTGCCATTATGATGGAATGTCAACAGACTCAAGCATCTTTCTTTCATTCAGCTACAGCATTTGTGTGATATATTACGCATTCGGTGGGAATCAACTCGTGGCCGTACAAAGCAGCGTGCATTGCTGATGATGGATAAACTGGTAAGTTCTAGGGACTTTTAATATTCAAATCCCCTCCCCCCCGATCTAATCTATCAGGGAGAAAACAAAATGGAGCACTAAGTATATTCAAGTTGATGAAAGCAGATTGAATTCAAAGTTCATTCTATGCTCATTAGTTATCCCATTTGGGTCTTGCCTTTTGCAGCGAGAATACTTTTGCTTGTGTTAAAATAATTAGTTGAGCTACTACCTCAGGTTCAGGGCATATATGATCCTTCTCCCGGAGCTACACAAAGGATGGATTGTTGTTTTGGAGTTAGTATCCCTACGATTCCTGCATTGCGCAAGTACAGTTGCTCTTCTCTCTATCCAAATTTACTTTCTTGGGTTTTCTGAAATAACTCTTCGTTTACATGCAATGTTACTAATTCCTGAATTTTTGGCGTCATGAATTTTAGTCCCTTATATAAAAACTAACTTGTGCACTTGGTGCAAAAATGACTGGTAAATTTATGATACTAGTTGTGCTGATTAATAATGTTAAATAGACACTCTGTTTCCTATCTCTTCTGATATTCTTCATTTAGTTTGGCTAGGTATTACTGAACTAGTTTTGTAAATATGTTTGCTTAGGGAATGTTGTCTCATAATTAGATACAGTGAGTTAACAAGTGCAATCAGTTCTTGTTCAGGGAGTATGGAGATCTGCTAGTGAGCTGTGGTTTGATAGGGGAAGCTGTTAAAGTGTATGAGGATCTTGAGCTTTGGGATAACTTAATATACTGTTATAGGTACAATCGAGATTCCTAAAACATGACTTTTATCTGCGGCTCTGTGCAGTTTCAGCTGAAATATTGTTTGAATCTTGTAGGCTAATGGAGAAGAAAGCGGCAGCAGTTGAACTTATCCAAACTCGATTATCTGAAAGACCTTGTGACCCTAGGTTATGGTATACTGACGAAACTCTACCTTCCTTTTATCATTTTAACTGCTTTTCCTGTTTCTAATTTTGAATTTCAGCTAACTTAAGAAATAGAAATCTTCCGAGTCATCAAAAGAAAACATGTGCATCTGTTGATCCATACAAGGTATCAAGGGCATGATTTGGAGAACAGGAGGTTTAATGTTTTAATGATACAATAATCATTCACTTTTATCACAAAACTTATTTGTATAATTCAATGGCCTCTTGTTCAATAGTCCAATAAGCTGCCATAGTTTCATTTAGCATACATAAGCAGCACTTTATTTTCTCAAAGAGGCCTCCAACGTTGTTATATGTCTGTGATAAATGTTCATTTTGAACATCCGAAGCATCCTTTAATAAAAAACTTGACCAATGAATTTCGAGTTTTTTGGAAAAAGCACGACTATGAAAGCAAGATGTTGATCCTTGTAGCCCTTTTATGGAGTTGTCTTTTCATAATATCTTATGAGGGATAGCATGAGATAATGTGACGTCACTATCAATCTCCAAAAGTTACTGCATATCTGGAGATGCGGTGCAAAAACTTTGTACTAAGATAAAGCTGTAGTGTTAGAATTTTTTTGGGCTTTAAATTTGAGTCAGAAATTATTATGCGAGTTTGACAAGTCAACAGTCCTTTTTGTTTTAAGAGAGGACTTCTTTCACCATTTAGGTAACTGCCCATGGTTGTTTATGCTACAAAATTTGCCAATATTTCCTTATGTTTTAAGGTTAATTGGTAAAACTTAGACTTAAGCACTTTTGTTTGCATGTTACTGATGGGGGTAAGATGATAACAAGTTATCTCGGGTTAAGTTGTAGTTTTTTTTATGACGGTGATGTCTGGGCTAGCATGCATGCACCTCGACTACTCCACTTGGTACTTTGCTACTGCTTCATTGACTCATGCTAAGTTTGTCGGGGATAGCAAGAGATGAGACTTATTCCTACGTTTGGTTACAGAACTTGGTCCCTGAATTATAATCACAATATTACTAATCTGGAAATAAGGTCAGAATCGGTGATCTTATTGGACACTTCTTATAACAATCCCTTTTTTTAAGCGTTCCTTTCCCTCATGTTTGGCCCATTTTTCTTCATCTTGCCACCCCCAACTCTACCCTGCATTCACGATGACCTATGAGTTTGAGGTGTCTTGTATTCTGATATTAATTTATTTTATTCTTTTTGTTTTTTTGTGTCAATTGTAATAATAACCTTACTAATTGCCCTCAGGGCTTTGGTGTAAGAGCAAAACACGTGATGCGATGTCTAGGTTAGGTTCACTTTACGGGTTCGAACCATGCTTGCATATAAATGCCTGATATTTAAGTGGAGAAGGGTAGAGGGGCGGACCCTCCACCTTTTGAACCTTGTCCACTAGCCTTCGGTAATTTCTTGGTTGCAAAAAAAAGTGAAGAACCTTACTAATTGCTTCAGTTGAAGTTGTCTTTCCTACTGAATGTTTGATTAGTTGGCAAAATGTTGCTTTTAGGACTCCGCCAACACTTCCTGAGAAACCAAAATTTATCAACACAAAAATGTTAAGGGTTATTTTGACCAAGTTCTTATCCCAGATTCAAGCCTTCCTGTACTCATAAAAAGTTGCAATCCTATCAATTTTACCTTTCTACATTTCAGCAGCAATACGATCTTCCATCCACAGTCTCCTCATGCTAATGATCTTCCCTATCTCTGCCACAAGCAAAGGACTGTTAATGATAATGAGATGTATTCACTTTGTAATTAAAAAAAGGTCTTCGCTGGAGAAGCTTTTGCATTATTAAGTTGTTGGTCATCTTCCTCTCCATGCATTACAATGAATTAATTTATATTTATTAGATGCACCATTTTCGTTTTTATACTTAACCCTGACCTCCATTACCATACTTGTTATTTTTTGTTTAGGTATAAATTATGTGGTATAATACCATTTGATCCTCTTTTAGGTGTTCTCTTGGAGATGTTACAAGTGATGATAAATGCTATGAGAAAGCCCAGGAAGTGTCTGGGAATAAGTCAGCTCGAGCACAGGTGAATCAAAATGTCTTGTTGCCTACCTTAGTGATTGCAATTGTTTTTCTATTTTCTTTCTTTCCTTATCTTCTAAAATTTTTTGGGATCCAAATTCTTTTTACACCCTACCTTAGTGATTGCAATTGTTTTTCTATTTTTTTTCTTTCCTTATCTTCTAAATTTTTTTGGGATCCAAATTCTTTTTACAGCGTGCCCTTGCCCGTAGTGCATACAACAGGGGGGAGTACGAGAAGTCAAAAGATCTATGGTTGGCTTATCTGCATGCTTCCATTCACTTGATAATTGTTAAATATCAACTAATTTGCTCCCACTTATACACTGATTTGATCTATATTTCCTTTATTTTCAGGGAATCTGCAATGGCAATGAATTCTATGTATCCAGATGGATGGTTTGCACTTGGAGCTGCTGCTTTAAAGG
Source organism: Solanum appendiculatum (assembly GCA_018342035.1). Taxonomy (NCBI): domain Eukaryota; kingdom Viridiplantae; phylum Streptophyta; class Magnoliopsida; order Solanales; family Solanaceae; genus Solanum; species Solanum appendiculatum. Next base: position 316,566 of record JAGDQO010001455.1, read on the forward strand.
TCTGTATTTTCATTTGTATGCTGATTGTGATTACTCATGGCTATAAGCTGTAAGGGAATGCACATGATGCTATGTAGTGTTCATTTCTCTTCCTTCCGGTATGTATTCACTACATGATTTCTGGCTTTGTCTGGAACATTACAGGCTAGAGATGTTGAGAAGGCACTGGATGGCTTCACACGTGCTGTTCAGCTTGATCCTGAAAATGGAGAGGCTTGGAATAATATTGCTTGCCTGTATGTTCTTTCACCCTTGCATTTTAGGAAATTTATACGTCAGATGACATGTATTGGTCTTATTGGTTGTCTGTGTTTATAGGCAATCAAATAATGAATCCAATTATCTGTTGGACCAAAAGTCATTTATAGATTGGTCTGTCGTATAGTTCAGCAAATACGTTAAACGGCCCTTGTAAAAAGGATAAGTAAGGAAGGTGCTTGGTATAGTAGCTAGTTGTTTGTTCGTGTTTCAGTAAAACATAGATCATGTTCCTCAATAATGTCCAATACAGACAAGAAATTAGTAAATTTCAGCTGGTTCTTTTTCTTCTTCTACTTTCTTTTTAACTTTTTTTCCAAGAATTAGATTCTTGAAGAATTTGCAGCTAGCACTAGAGTTTCAGATTTCATCCAGTTTTTGAAGTGTTTCTTGTCATGCTCCAACTTTTATGATAGCTAGCAACTTCATATTTGCTAACTGTGAAGAGTGAAGAGTGAATTTTAAGCAATTGGGATTGTGGCTGAAATGTTAAAGCAACTCTTCTTTTTTTTTGAGAAAGGTAACATTTACTTCAATATATCCACAGGTATACTACATCAAAGTGTAGTCCCCCTCCAAAAAGTTTTAGTTACATCATTCCTAAGATCTTCTAGTTACAGCCAATCAATAACATTAAACACATCTTCAGTATCTCCTATCACTACTTGCTTACACCAAAAATAGTAAAGCCATAGACAGTTTGTATTTATCTTCTGAATATTGTTCTGTTTTCCTTCAAAACATCTTTGATTCCTTTCCTTCCAAACATCTTTGATTCCCTTCCTTCCAAATTGTCCACCAAATGCAAGCTGGGACAATCCTCCATCTCTTCTCCTTTTTCCTGCATTGCATTTCCATCCCTGTTCCAGCATTGTAGGACTTCTATAATTCTCCCAGGCTTTGTCCACTTGATCTTCCTCTTGTGGATGAACATCTTCCACAATTGATCTGTCCATTCGCAGTGTAAAAAAGAGATGGTTGACTGTCTCCACCTGTTCTTCACATAGATAGCATCTGGCATAGATGGGATTTCCTCTTGTTCAAGTTCTCATGTGAAGATTGCCTCCTTTGGCAGGAGCCATGTGAAGTAATTCACCTTGTAGGGAATTTCTGTTCTCCAGATCATCCTCCAGCGCCATCCTGCTTGCTGCACCTCAGCATTGTTATCAAAGGCGAAAAGCGCAAAAAAGCTCTAAGGTCCGTGGGGGCTTTAAGCGCAAAGCGCAAATAAAGCGTGGGCTTTAATGAATACAAATATATATGTTTAGTCCAAGACTAATAATTATAAACATGAATGACAAATATGTGACCAAAGAAATTGAAAAAAAATTATGATAAAGTGAAATATCAACTATTTAGTGTCACTTCTTCATAAGAGGCTCATCAGCAGGGACACGTTTGCCTTAGAACCTTGATGACAACACTGAAGCGCACATAAAGCGAGGCGAAGCGCTCAACACGTTTTGAGCCTCGCTTCAGGGCTTAAGCGCGCCTTTGATAACACTGCACCTCAGTACAATTGAGTTCTCTGTATGCTGATTTTACAGTGAATTCTCCCCTTCTCTACCCCTTCCATACTAGTCAATCTACCCCTCCTGTCAGATTGGTAGCCATATGCATTGTGTCATGAAATCTTGCTATGGTTGTTATTTCCCAATTATTTAGGTTCCTTCTCAGAAACAGGTTCCACCCTTGTCCAGTTCATAATTCTGCCACTGTTGCTTCTTGTGCTTCGCTCAGACTATGTAGTATGTTTGAGTGTCTCCTGTCCACACCAAATGTCATTCCAGAAAGCTACTTTTTCTCCATTGCCCACCTTACAACTTGATACCTCCCTGACCAGTTGCCATAGGTTCCTGATAGATCCTCCATACACTACAATTATCAGGGTTGGTCACCACCTCTGTCATCTATTTTTCGTCCATTTACGGTTGTCACATATGTAACTCTTGATAAGTGAGATCATTATACCTTATTAAAACAAGTTGAGATCATTGCATGTAAGCTCAACTGTGATCAAATGATTAGAAACTCCAATCAGGCTTTGCATTGGAAGTTCGAAAAAATGGAGTTATAAGATGAGTGAGTATATTTCATAGTATTTGGAGGTCTCTACTTTCTTATGGCAGGGAGTCAGCAGTTAATACACATTTTCGTTTTCAAATAAAACTTGTGTACTTTTCTGATTTTCTTTTGAACTTATAAGATAACTACTGCAATAGCAATATTATAATTTAAATAGGTTGAGGTAAGTAAGATGTTTGTTTTAGTTCGAGGCTACTAAGCATGTTAATTAAGGAAGAAATCGAGTGTAATGGACATCCTTACAAGCTATGATAAGAAAAAACAACCATTGACTTGATAAAGTTGGACTACAAGGCCAAGGGGGTTACACAAAATACTGACACCTCTTTGCAGATTAAATCAATCTTGCTTGCATTACTTCTCTGTCCTTGGAAAATGTCATAATAACTTTTTATTTCTTCTTCTATTTTTATCTTTTCATGTGTTTGGTTCTCGACTGTGCAGGCATATGGTTAAGAAGAAAAACAAGGAAGCCTTTGTTGCGTTTAAGGAAGCATTAAAGCTGAAGTACTAACTTCCTGCTATACTCTCCCTACATTTCATATTTTAATTTTTCTTCTGTTGTCCATATGTATGTCTTACATTTTCTTTAATGGGGTCGCTCAAGAGGGGCTGTAAAAGTGGGAGGATATGAAACCCATCCTTCCCAACCTCTCTAGCCCAGCTTTTTCTGACCCCCCATACTCTCACACTTCTTTTAACACAACAAAACCTGTTTTTCAACCCATCCACAGTTGGATAAAATCTGAAAGTATACTTTTCACTTCCTTTCCACCTGTACCAGAGCAATGGAAGAAAACACACGTACTAAAATCATGCCGTCCCACTTTGAATTTTTTTGTTTGATTCCGGAACCCTTTTACAGGCGAGACAGCTGGCAGATGTGGGAAAATTTTAGCCGCGTTGCTGCAGATATTGGAAATTTCAGTCAGGTATAGTCAACATTTTATGCAAAATCTTTTTGAACACTTAGATAGTATCTCTAAGTCGGTTGCAACCATCATGTTTCTGTTGATCTTTGATGGGATAGACTTTTCTTTATGTAACTGCTCCCTATAAGGAAAGATATTGAAAATAAGTTAAAATCCATTATCCAGTCTTCTAAGATGTCCTTCGAATCACCATGTCAAAAAGAACTCCATAGAAAAATCTGAACTATGGAGGAAATAAAAAACAACATAATACCAAGTGAAATCCCACAAGTGGGATCTGGGGAGGGTGGGATGTATGCAGATCTTACCCTCTACCTTTGTGGGGCAGAGAGGCTGTTTCCAATAGGCCCTTGGCTCAAAAGAGATGTCTTCAAAGCAGGATTGCAAGAAATATTTTATTTTTCACCAGAAGTCTAAAAAGAGAGAAGGTTTAAAGTATCAGATCAGGTAAATAAACTGGTGTGGCTTCTTCATAACTTTCAATTTATAGTGCATCTACTTTGACGGCCACATACTTCCAAATTCCAATATGTTGAAATGATAAAAGAAAGTACCATGGAAGATCTAGAATCATTTACAGATGTTTTAGGTTCCTTGTAAATTTTGCTATAGGATTGAAGATCTTCCTGCTACTCTCCACAATTGTAATTAGGAACCTGTAATTTGTTGTGGCAGGTTCTGGTTTTTTTTGGAATAGAATATAAGTTGTCGCCTTCTCAAAAAAAAAAAAATACCTGAGGTGTACAAAAAGCGGAGTGACTCTATCACATCAGAAGAAACAGAATTGGTGGGGCAAAAGTTACAGTCAGCTTTTTGTAACAGCTTAAGATTTTGGTTTACCTAGGCTAGCAATAGCATACACCATAGAGTCCCATTATATATATACTATTAATTAACCCATTTAAAACTTGGCTAATCAAGTATAGTTTCAGGACAGATCCTCATTCAACTCGGTGTTATGGAAAATTCCTCAGTATCAATTCCCATTCTAAAACAAGGGTAGGTTCACCATGGTGAGGTGGGGGTTATTTCCCCTCCCCCCCTTAAAGATCATAGAGCGACTAGTTGAAAATAGAAAAGAAAGACTAGAGCACGAGCTAACTGATCATAGGCTTTCTCTAGGTCATTGAATATCATCTCAGGATCCTTCTTTTATCCTTGTAAATTTTCCGTCTAGAAAAATATATAACCCATATTGTAGATCTACCAAACTATTTCCCTGTCACTTTGTTATGTCTTAAATCTATGCTTTATAATTTTTCTTGAAGTTCATTGTATGACTCATAAGTTCAAGACCATGATACTTCTTAATACAAGTTTAAAATCTCATTTGTTGTTATACATGTGACCCTGGTACACTTTCTCTACTCCATTGGTATCTTTCTTTTTCTTAATATATACCAATTTGCTTGGCGTAAGTTATAATATTCCAACCTCTTCAAGACTGCAAGACACTTCTGAAACTCTACAGGGGAACCAATTTTGATTGTGTGCCTCTCTAACTTTCATATTTTTTCATGACATCATTTACTTCCGTGAACCTATTTCTATGAGTGTAGCTTAGGTTTTGTCTTACACGATGTACTAGAATCTAAAAGTCACCCCCGTGATTTGAATTGAGCAATTGACTAAGATAGCGTCTCCACCTTCTGATCCCAGTATCTTAGTGCACATGGTAATATAATCAAAATAAATCATGATATGGTCATATGATGAGGCATTGCATATTCAATTATCCAAGAATGATTGGGAGATGGATACTCATAAGGCAGATGTGAGATTTTCTTTTGGAACAACAGCACAAGAGGGATTGTGATTTGCAGAGAGTTGAAACATTTTCTTATAGGTGATCAATTTTCTCCTTTGTAAATGGAGGAATACTTGAGCTTTTGTACTCATTCCGTTGTTGTTACTTGGAAATGCCATTTCATGACCCTCTGAAGAACCTATCCCTTTGGTGGCACCAAACAACAGGGTCTTTTTTCCATTATAATATGTGAATGGATGTAGAACAGAGTTAGCTCCATTCAAGCAGTGAAAATGAATTGAATTTTTAATTTTCATTTTGGTGTAAAGAGTTCTTTGTAGAGGATGCAAAATTTATAGAAGCCTTGTAAAGTTTACTAGGGCTTTAGACTGTAGATATTGCTACCAGTTAAGCTGATGAATAAATGTTGCCATTTTAAAAAAAATGTGAATGTAGAATACATACTTTCTGGCTACATAAATTACACATTAACTAAACGGAAAAACTAATATAAGTGCCTAACCATATAATAATGAAGAACTTTCACTGGATTGGGACTGACAGGATCATGCTAAACCAAAAAAACATTGCTTTTGAGGGAAGCAAGCTTCTGAAACTATGCTGCTCGTGTTCCGTTGCAGGCATATATTGATTTCAAATCCTTGTCAAAAACTGATTTCAAGTCCTTTCTCCATCTGTGCAATTGAGTCTTTTTCTTACATTCAGTTGTACCCGTAGAAAGGTCGAGCATTTACTTTCCTCACATATGCGTTCTTTCTCAAATTTAATTTCTCTTTTCTCAAAAAAATTTCCTGTTTCTTTCTCTAGAAGATAATGCTAAACAAATTCCTAATGTCTCAAATACTCTAACAAGGAACTTCTCTTGTTTTTAATGTAAATATTCAGCACAATGTTAGTGCTGCCATCACTGAAGTTTTATTTGCTGATGAAAAAGCTGAATTTGATTAGTTTCTTCGTTGAAGGCACTGGAAGCAGTACAGAAGGTGTTGGATATGACAAAAAAGAAGCGAATCGATGTCGAATTACTAGAGAGGATGTTGCAAGAGTTGGAATTACGGACTGCAACTAGCCATTCTGAATGCGATGGTTTGAGGGATAGCAGTGATTCTGCTGAGGCTGGCTCCAACATCATTAGTGTTGATCCATTGACCAGCTCGGACAAAGACCTGGCAATAGAACGGGAAACTGAGCACTTGATTCAGTCAGTGGGGAAAATCTTACGGCAGGTAAACCATATATGTCGATTGACAACTTTCTTTGTCTTTTGTTTTGTTTCTGTAGTTTTCTGGTCAGAGTAAAAATGGCCTTTCAGCTCCTAAGTTCAAGCTGCCATTTATTTCTTCTGCTCCTGAATCCTGATTCCTTTAAACAAATACTGCACAACAGCTATAAGGCTCTTAATGGACTCATGTAGAAAAGAAATAGGTAGGCACAGATTAGAGAGCTTGATGATATTTCCTGAGCATTGTCTATTGTCTATTAACTTAGCAATACAAAGAACTTAAGCAAAACACACAGGATTGTGAATCATTACTTTCTCAGTTAAAAAAGGAGACAGGTTTGTTATTTTTTGCATGTATTTCATTCTTGCCAATCAACTTTTAGATAATAAACAAAGTTCTCAGAACAAGTATGATGTCATTGCTGCTTGTGCCGTTGTTTGGTTAACTCATTGTCACGACTCAAATATGGCACTAGGGGAGGCAAACTGGGTAAAATTTATGGATATCCGCTCGATTAACCCATTTTAAATGGGTTGGTTATCCGATCATTTAAAAGTGAGTCAAATATGGATCAACCCATATTATCCATCATAAAATATGGATAATCCATGGGTATCCACCTATTGCACTCCCCTTAAAGTATGTAAGGGTGTAGGAACGTAACTTCTAAAATATACACTTATTAAGGGTTTGTTTGGTATGAAGAAAAATATTTTAAAAATATTTTTCAATTTTCTCATGTTTGATTGAATTAAATGTTTTGGAAAATATTTTTCAAATGGACTTATTTCTTACTCCCTTTGTCCCAATTTATATGACTTACTTTCCTTTTTAGTCAGTCCCAAAAAGAATGACACATTTCTATATTAAGTAACAATTTAACTTTAAAATGTCCATTTTACCCTTAATGAAATGATTTATAGCCACACAAATTTCTATCATTCATTTCAGACCACGAGTTTTAAAAGTCTTCCTTTCTTTCTTAAACTTCGTGCCAAGTCAAACTACCTCACATAAAATTGGATGGAGGGAGTATAATTTAAGAAAAAATTACTTTCATAAATAAAGTAAGGGAAAAAAATTCAAAACTTTCCTTAAACCTCACACACCCGAAACGCTTCAGACATGGGATCCCAACCCCAACCCGACTCTCGATCTGGACCCGGGCCCAAAATTTTGACCTCCCAACCTTGACTCAAGGTCAATCATTTGCCAATTTTTTTTTCTAGAAAAACATGAAAACATTTTCGTTCATACTAAACACTCTAAAATGAGAAAAAGAAAAAAATCTTGTAATCTGTAGTACTTATTTCCTTACATATTATCCATTGGGTTTACTCATTTTTATCCATAATTAAGCTATCCGGAGTACCAAAACACGAAATAGAGTATCAATGCCTAAAACAAGAGTTTGAGTTGTTACTATGCTCATTCCCTAGAATATTTGGCTTCTATTGACGAGTTGTCTGTCCTTCGGAGGTCCTTGGTTGTGTGACCTGCAGGGGAAGAGTGTGTCACAAAGAATAACCATTTCATATTGGTATATGTTGGGCTTATGTAAATTATTCTGATTAATGGGATCATCTACTTGAGAAACCACTGAAAATTGCGTAATTAATTGGACCTGTCTACCCAGCAGGCAATTTCCATGCAACTAGACTTTCTCTAGTCCCTGCTATGCTAGCAATAGGAAATCCATAGAGAACTGGATCACTTGATTTTCTTGCAGCCTGGCTTGGAAGCTTGAGTATAGATTCCCGATGCTAGTGGAGAAGGCCTAGGTCAGCTGTCCCCTAGACCTGAAATGATCCAGCCATAGGTCTGATAGGATATCAGGATATCTTTTGTCTACAAACAAAACAAAAACAAAGTTGGTTTAGTCCAAAAAGGGCACAATTATATAATGTAGCATCACAGTGAAGAACCTTTTACTTTGATGTAGATTGTTCAAACAGGTGGGAATGCTGAGATTTGGGGGCTCTATGCGAGGTGGCATAAACTCAAAGGAGATCTTGCGATGTGTTCAGAGGCCCTTCTTAAGCAAGTCCGATCATACCAGGTAAGACAGCAAATTAATTTTTCACATCTGCGCTTATGCAGATGTTTTTATATGCTTCTTCAACTTGTTCTCACTACCTTTGTTGAAGCTTGTAAAAAGGCAGCCATCTGTTGGAGAGATGACACTCAAAGAAAAGGTTATGTACAAGATGGTCCAAGCAAGATTGTGCTTCTCCCTTATGATTGTGATTATTTATCTCTGTGAAGTTAGAAAAGAATATGTGTTGTGTGTGAGAACAAATTACTAGTCCTTAACTTGTACTTTGTGTTGACGTTTTTGGAACAAATGAATATTCCTACTATGAAGCCACCATAGAAGTTCCTTATTTTTTTCTGTATTGCTGCTAGTATTTGATAAAAATACTGTTTTGTTAGCTCACATGTTGGTCTTCTTTTCCTCACAAAATTATAGAGCTTGGATCCCTCATCTTTTCTAGTGTGACATAACTGCTTAATAGAGAGACCTTTTTCATTTGGATAGCACTCCCAGTGTGAAGGACTGTCGTTGGCCGTTGGCGGTCAAATGCATTATAGAGGAAAGCTAAAGTGCTAAACTACTTTTCAGCTAGCAGTACGAAATTGCTGTATGGGCTGGAAGCCATCACTGAGGATGCAGTTGGATATCCCTAGTTTATATAAGCTAGAACAGCTAGGTCCCAGGAAGATAGATATCTGGTTAGGTAAGATGATAGAGTAAAGCTGAGTAAGATAAATAGAGGATAGGGTATATGAGGGGGAGATGATAAGATGTTTGTTTAATGGTTTTCCAATGGTGCATTTATGCTGGTAGGTTAACCATTCATATTTATTGGTTCTATTGCAGCAAAAAGGATGACTAACTTATTAGGATTTAATGCCATCTTTGACTTAAAAATTCGTTAGTTTTTGGTTTATGGTTCTCCAATGGTGCATATCTTCCAGAAATTTTAGCATTCATATGGTTTATACTCTGCTTTGAGTGCACACTTATATGCTCTAACACTTCATTCCTGTCTGTTTTTATGGCAGACTTCCTGCCTTTTGCTGAGTATATTTGCTTGTCTTGCCATTTTTCTAATATTGTCATCTCCCTGGACCTAGTTTTTTTGTTGCCAAAGAGCAGTGTAAATTTCTTCCGCTAATGTCGCCAGGCTAAAGAAGTCCTTGTACAGGCTTAGATAATTTATCAGGCTTTGACATATTACTTTCGATTTCCGATCTCCCCACAATGACTTCACAGGGATCTGACCTATGGAAGGATAAAGACCGGTTTGCAAAGTTCTCACATGCCTCGTTGGAACTCTGCAAGGTTTACCAGGAAATAGCTCGACGTAATGGTAGCCGTAGGGAGTTGTCTGCTGCTGAGATGCACTTAAAAAACACAATAAAGCAGGTAGTTCTTTTGGTCTCCAAAATTGATGTGCTTGCAGTATACCTTGTCATAACCGTTAATAAGCAAAGCAACTCACTTTCTGTAAAATTCAGGCTGAGGTTTTTTCCAACACCAAAGAGTATCAAGATATCTTGGCATGCCTTGATGAGGTGAAGGCAGCACAAGCTACACCCTGATCATATGCTTTCTGCTGAGTCATTTATTCAAAGGTGAAATCCACATCTCCTGGACAAACATATTGGCTATTACGACATTTTTCTCCACGCAAGATAACTGAATAGCTCTTGGTTTGAAGGGAAAAAAGATGGTCCTTCGAGATTTCATTTGAAACTTATGAACCTTCAGTTTTTCATTTTCCAGGGCAAAATTACTGTTTCTGGACTTAAAAGGGCATACAATTGTAACCCTCTCAACCAAGTATTCAGTGAAGAAATTCAAGGTCCAAAAGTTGAGACCTATGCAGCCTTTGATTCATGAGGGGAAGATCTGTAGACTGTAATATATTATATGTCAATGTCTCATTCTGGATAAGTGGTTTGCAAGTTTATTGTTATTTAGGTTGGTCTATGTCATAATTGATTTATAGATCTCTCTTCTTTTCTTCTTTTTTTGATCGAACAGACAGCTTTCTATTAATCAAAATTTGAGAGTTACGTAATCAAGCAGGGGTGACCCACTGCTTCCCAAAGGGAAAAACATATCATCAAACTTCAACATAGCTACAACTAGAGGTGTTAAAAATGAATCCAAACAGTAACACGCCCATAATTTAAGGGTTGGGCTCATGATAATTTGAGTTGGGTTCAATCTCAACCCATTCAAGTTTTAATCCATTTTAAGAGAATTTTCAATTGAGTCCAATTTAATCTCTAATTTCAACCCGTGTTAAGACTCTTTATTTGCATTGATGTAAGGTATGTTCTTATATTGAAGGTATGAATTATTATCTATTTTATATCTTTTAGGATTTATCTATCCATTTGTAACTATTTTTTTTAAAAAATCTTGAGTTGAAATTCAAATTGTGGTTATAAAAGTTAAATATCAATATGTTAAAATTATTGAGATTGAGCGGGTTAAATTGGGCGAGTCAAGACACAATCTGCTTTTTAGCTCATTTGATCTCAAAGTAAACTTGGGCGGGTCAGGATCCAACCTGATTTCTATTACAACTCATTTTAATATCTCCAACTTCAACTCAACCCACTCATTTGACACCCCTAGCTACAACTCCTATCCATCTCTATACAATTTCAGAAGCAGAAAATAAAGTCTGCTCCCTAGATTATGAGTGTGGGAGCAAGCAAAGGATAAGTGAGTGAATACCTCATCATCTTCACCACAGAAGGCACATTCAAGAGGCACTTATATACCAAACTTTTGAAGTCTATCCACTGTTGTGAGCCTTTGTTGAACAGCCAGCCACAGATTGAATTTAAGAAAATAAAGAAGACTTTTGAATCTTGTGGTCGAAAATTAAAGATATGTCAAATATATCAAAATGCCCTAAAATCATGTGGTTTTAAACATATCACATAAAAAGTTAAAATTAAAGAGTTGCTAAAAAGTGAAATAGTTATTTTTTTTAAAACGGATTAAAAATAAAAGTAGGTCAAACAAATTTAAACGAAGGGAATAACAAAATTTTCAAAAATTAATAGCATAAATTATATTTAAAGAATGTGATTGTGTAACAATATAAGAATTTAGAAAGAAAATTATAAACTTCAAACTGATAAATGGAGAGAAAAATTTAAAAAATAACACATTTAAGAGTTGTTATCACTAGTTTTAACAAGAATTTCTAGTTTTCTGTATATTTCTATCAAAATCTAACAAAATAATAAATCAATTAAAAAAACAGAACGTAACTAATAAAACTTTTTATTTCATTAATAAATCAATTTTGCTTTTCAAAGTTAAAGAGTTCTGAAACTGACATGAGATATTAATCCCCTAATTTTCTCTCAATTAGTTGATATTCATTCCATAAATTTCTCCTACATTTTTGCCTCCTCAGCCCTCATATTCTCTCATATTTATCATATTTTATACACAAATCATATACTAAAACATGTTTTCAGCCTTAAAAGTATTTTTTTTCAGTCAATCCAAAGAGACTCTAAAAATTAATATCGCAACATAAAATTGATGAGATTATACAAATTGATGTTGGATGATAAGAGTTGATATAACAACATTTAATTGACATCCATTCTTTCTTTTATGTGGATTGGTGATTTTTTTTTTCTTTTTTTGTTTTTTCTCATTCTTGTTTTTGTTATTTCTCAATTAGTCTTCTCCTATAAAACTTGTTAGAGAATATAAAAGAGTTGAATATATTTATTTGTGCTATTATTCAAGAATATTAAATTTTATTTATGAAAATACATGAATAATGTGTATGCTTCACTTATTATATAGAACATTTTATCGAATTGATCTAAAGTAAGAGTTTTAATATAAATGTCAAAAGTTTTTAATGTCAAATTCTCTTTATGTAGCATAATCATATTGATACGCAAGTTTCTCAAACTTAGTGATTATTATTTTTCCATTTCAATTTGTTTGTCCTACTTTTTTTATTTCATTTAAAGAAAATATGACCATTTCTTTTTTTAACAACCTTTTAATTTCAACTTTCCACCAGATATATTTAAGACCACACGATTAAAAGTTATTTTCGTACATCTGATATATCTTTAATCTAAGACCACAAGATTCAAAAATGTGATTATTATCTTGCTAGTGAAGTGTACAAAGTAGAGTTGCACAAGTTTCACAAATATGATTATTATCTTGAAATATTAACAAATATGAGAATGGTTCACACAAAGATGAACATATTAAACAACTTTTAAAAGAATATCATCCACGTATAGTCACATTACAAGAGGTTCTTACTTCTTTTTTATAAACATGAGGATATAGTAATAAAGTGGGATACCAATTATGTTAAGATATAATCAAGACAAAAGTTTAATGTATATTTTCAAATTTTGAGTTAATTAAAAAACTCAAATATCAATTTTTAGAGCTTTTGGAGTTTATGGAAATTCAGAACTTTATCATTCACTCAAAAAATTCTTGGATCCAATTATCCCATAAATTACGATGGGGATTTTAATATTACTTTGGAAAGAGAGTCGGAAAAACTTTATCCGATAATAAAAACAAAAAGAATTTGGCTGAATTTAAAAATTTGTTGAAAAAACTTTATATTTTTTAAAAGAAATTTGAATTTACTTGTACATTAGTTAAAGATAAAAACAATACAAGTAGCCTTTCAAAGTTGGACATGATTGTTTACAACACAAACTTAACTAGTTTGTTCCAATTTTGTCATGAATATACTATTACAATGCTTCTATCGAATCATTCCCTATTATTATTATTAAATTAGAATATCAAAGAAGCTTAATGAATATTTTTTTTATTTTTTATAATCTTAGTGAATATTTTTCATTGTCTATTATATTTTACTTTTACATGAAAGTTACTGTAAATTTGTTTTTAGTTTTTTTTGTTTGGTAGAAATTGCCAGAAAAGTATCCCCTATTACTGCTTTTAGATCGAAATGAAAAGATTCCTTGTGGCCGGCCATGTGAATATAACTGGTATTTGCCAGCACAATTTATCCTCAACTTAGCTTTCCTCATCTTGGCCAATCACACCTTGATTCGAATATCTTCATTCGGAATTCTCTCTTCTAGTATGCCCACACATATATTTGAGTATCCTCATCTCCGTTACCTTCATTTTCTTCTGAACATGAGCATTCTTAACTAGCCTACACTATGTCTACAACAAATTGGGTCTAACCACCACTTACCTTTAAGCCTTGGTGACTGACACATTCTTATCACACAAAGTCCTAGAACCGAGCCTCCATTTCATCCATCCCGCTCCTTCCTCCATAGTTTGTTTCTCAGATGCTCCAAAGAAGTGAGAAGGAGAAAGGATTTTCTTTCAAGTTTGATTCACGTTCCACAAATAAATTTTTTAAGTGCTTTTAAAACTTACTGTTGAGCAATTAGGCTGCTTTGGCAGTTAATTTTGCGTCAATGTTATAAGGGGGATTCAACAGATTAAGAGGCAATTTCAAAATAAATGTAAATATGAATATGTATATCTTGGCAAAGAGATGCATAAAACATCCATGTTTTGAATGACAAACCAACTAGCCTATAGTATATTTTTCTTTCAAAGTAAAATTAACTTGGAACATCCATGTTTCTAAGCGTATCGATAGTGTATACTTTGGCCAGGTTGGTAAACTAGATGGTCAAAGGTGTACATTTACGCATGCTTCCCAAGAATCCAAATTCACGAGCAAGTCTATTAAGCTATAACGTAACACACTAACATGTTGTAGATACTAAATATACCTGAAAGTTGGATCTGAAATATGCTTGCTTTTCTTCTACACTAACCATACAATCGTCTTCACCATTGTCATAGAAAGTGCATAATAAAAAGATCCTAGCTTTCACTGCTCCTACTGCAAGAGGATCTATGGAAAACAAATGAAACTACAAGAAGATAATTTCTAGTTTTTGTTGCACTATTGTACATAAAACTACCAGCTTTCTCTTACAATAAATAAAACCTTACAGAAAAAGGAGCAATTTTGGATTCATAGCTGAATACTGGAAGCAAACTCTATATTAAATTTAAACTTGCATCAACGATCAGCGGCAAAAGTAGCAATTGCTGCAAAGCTTGCGTATAATCTGAGTATCTTCGTCATAGGTTGGAACTTGAACAAGATGATTGAAAAGCTCATCAGCACAAAATCTGGTGCGCACCTGCATGGCTTCGTCAGCAAAGAGAATTTCTGCACCCATAGAATTCATATCATGGTTAACCAAAAGCATGACACAGCCAAAAAGGGTCGCACATTTTTTCTTAAGAAAAATGGTGTCAAGCTGTTCAGGTATAAGTTGCTTTTCTTTGCAAAGGTTTATGGAAAGCAGTTTACTGCTCAAACACAAATAACAATTGATTTAGATTGCTTATCATAAGATAATTGAGCATCACAAAAAATGAAGATGATACTAGAAGTTAACACATCAAAAACTAAGAACAGCTATAATAGAAGATCGACATTCAAAGGGTTAAAATATACTCCAGTCGAAGTTTACATGTCTGCTATTTATTATTATTTTCTTATCGCATTCGTATAATTTTCTGAAAGCTTTTGACTACCCAAAAACTATATTTTGATAACCCTTGACGAGCCAAAACGTTGCAGAAGACCAATAATTAACTCTTCTCGTTCATCGTATTTCAGCTATAGCTCAATCAAATATGAAGACACATGAATCTTATATTTGCTTTATCTTAAAGACGTTTTGAAATGAAAGGGACAGGAACAGGGAAAACAGCAGGGAAACGTCTCCTTCGGCATCACAGGGAACTTCAGTATTACCAACCATGAGTACCGATGTTACTTATTGGAGTAGGAAATACAGCAAGAAACTTGAAATTGACAGAATATCACTAACTGATACTCAAGATTTACTCTAAACAAATAGAGGAGTTATATAGATGGAAATTTTGAACTCTACTTTCTGTGGGAAAATTTTAACTCAAATTTTTGTATTCACTACTTTGGGGGAATTCCTTTCTTTTCGTTAATAAAACCATTTCCCTAAGAAAAAATGAAAACTTTCATATATCTAAGGAAGCTGCAGAAAGTAAAATCCACAATCATGAGGTGACTAATTAAAAGTCTGAAACATGTACCTGACTGTGAGCTAAAGAAATTTAATGGAAGTAATTAGAGACATATTGACACCAAAACTAAAAACAACTTTCTAAATAAATCCACACGTACTACCTCCATTGCCCCGATATATTGGGCGGTTTGATTAGACATGTGGTTCATGAAAGAAACAACAATCTAAGTAAAATATGCATAAATACAAATGATTAGCCTTGTTACCAAAGTACTTGTTTTCATGCTCCTTGGGATCCACAAGTACTAAATAGATTCAAAAATCAAAAGGGACAATTTCTGGATGGACAAAAAAGGAAAGAATATCAATCATATTAGGATGAAGGAAGCATCACTACAACAACAACATACCCAGTAAAATCCCACAAATTGGGGTCTAGGGAAGGTAAAATGTAGGCAGACCTTACCTCTACCTCTTGGAGGTAGAGAGGTTGTTTCCGAAAGACCCTCGGCTCTAAGAAGGAAGCATTGCATAAGATGTAATTGGTGTGTCAGTCCCATGGCTCTAAAACCCATTCATTAATGTGTACAGTCTCATGTATGTTCTTATTATAGCATAACTCCAAGATAATAGATGCTAATGTCATTTCAGGGACATTTTACTTTTCCTATGCATGTTTTAGCGAATTGGTTATGCAGGAGGCTTGCCTTACACAAGAAAACCTCAAGAAGAGCAGACTAGTACTATGTAGTAGTTGTTAATTGTGCAATTACATCTCAGAAAAATTTACCACCTCTCTCTTCACTGCGTATAACAAAGGATATTTTGAACATGTTTTGTGCCCCTTTGTGGTCCAACTAGTAATGCCTCAAACAGCAAAAGAAGTTCTGATGGAACAGATCAATAAAAAGATTATGGCAAGTCATTATTGCAGGTGATTTTCTGGGACATTATGGAAGGAAAGAAACCTGAGTCTCTTTGAAGGGGAATCACCACCAGTCCCAAGCTTGGAACGAAATGCCTCACCTTGTTGTTAAAGCAAAATTGAACAATGTAAATAATGTAAAATGTTCCTTGATCTTGTTTGCTCCTTAAGTTAGGCATAGAAGCTGCAACAGCTTTTGTATTGCTTTGCATCCCCCCGGATGTTCCATTGATAAACCACAGGTACTTCATAAGGAAAAAAAGGACAGTAAAAATCATTATCCAAAATTTACATAGTTGTACTGATTCATATCTTCAGATCTCCTAGTGCTCTAAATGTGGATCTAGTATTATTGGACATTTCTTTTAATTATTTTAATGACTATAGATCGTAAAGGTGCTATGTACTATAATTTACAGACCCTATCATTACTTATCTTGTTACTTGTGTTTGCAAGATTGGGAAATCACGGAATTCTAACATCTAGTTGAGTTGCTTCATAAACAAAACACTTCACATAGCAATCAGGATGTTTAACGGTGGGTGTTGGGGAGTAATAGATCCTACTACAAAAAGCTCTTGGATTAACGTGGAGTTGGATTTACATACCTCCAAATTTCAATTCCCAGGAGAAAGAGACAGTGTGCCTATTTCATGACTGGCAGTTAGGGAAATGACTTTTCGCAGCTGGAAATTTTTTGGAGGATGATAACAGATGTCAATTGGAGTTTTATGTTAAGAATTCTGGTTAAGTCAATAATCATCGCCCTCTACATTGTCAGCACCTAACTATGAAGATGGTTCGGAATACGATGAGCTATGCCACTCACTCTCAAAGAGGTATTTTTTCAGTTGAACCTTTAGAAGAAGTGGGCCTTTAGAAGATAGAAAAGAAGACATCGGGCAAGACTGACACTTATATGGGATGTATGAAAAGAGAGAAAAAGGAAATTTTTGAAGGGATAAAGATTGATTTTCTATATTTGAAGAACAGTCTCTTACTCATTTCTTTTGTAAGTGCACCGCTGAAGTTGGTAGAAGATCCGGTGCCTTTAGTTTAGAATCACTCTCTTTCAGCTTAGATTCTCTACTTCTTGGTATACCACTTTGTATACGGGAGTTGATCCCCTTATCATTAAAATTATTTATTGTATTGGGAAAAAAATCATTACTATCAATATCAGAGGCAGATTCAGGATTAGAAGGTTGCGGGTGCCAGTATCTTTAATACAAACTTATCAATAGTGATGAACAACGAATTAGGACGGACATTCAGTCAGTTCAATCTGTTTTGAATTGATTCATTTTGATTTACAAGATTTTTTCTCCAAATGACACCATTTAAGGCTTCTCAACTACATCTCATAAAATAATTTCCAAATATATTTTTATAAATTCATTTGAAATAGTAAAAATGGCTTACACAAACTTGGTGCATGGAGCTGCCCTTTTAGCAAAATCACGACTTATATTTGATTGCTTGATCCTTCCTTTCTATTCCTAACCCTTCATTTCCTTTCTCATTTTCTTTTTGACCGTGTCTTCAGTATCTTTGGGAAGGAAACTTTTTTTATTACAAGGATCTAGATTTAAAACGCTGATTAGAGGATCCCTAACATCTCCAAGAATCTATTATCCTTGAGAAACAACTGTTTCTTTCAACTTACATGAAAATTAGTGCATAATCTAAAGTCCTGATCACCTTTAAATCTGAGTCTAAATCCTTTCTACGGAAGAGAAGGTGAACAAACTAAGCCAAACAAACTGAAAGGAAGACAATACATAGCATTTGCAGTTTTGCACTAGAGCAAGAAAAGAAGGGACCTCCAAGGATCCTCCAGGAGACTAGAGCGACCAAATTTTTAGTTCAAAACTGACAGCAGTTCTATCATAAATTTCGATTATCTTATCTTCCTAGATGCTAATAAACATAGCATCTCCACTAGACTAAGAGCCTGTTTGGACAGGCTTATAGCTTTTGACTTATAAGCCAAAAAACTTATGACTTTTGACTTATTTGTCTTTTTGGCTTAAAAACAAGTGCTTGAAAACACCTTTTTATTTTATCCAAAAACTACAAAAGTCTTAAAAGCTATTTTGGCTTAAAAGCACTTAAAATAAGCCAATCCAAACAAGCTCTAAGAAAGAAGGCAATATGACACCCCCTGAGATTAGAGCAACAAAACCACTTCAAAATTAGTTAATTCTACCATAAGCAAAAACAAAATCAAAACTGACGGCACTTCATTAATAAAATTTGGTCACCGTCTTATCTCACTAGACACCAATAGATGAAGCCATAAGAATTGCAAAAGAACCCTTGTTCAATAGCCCACGGCCCTCAAAAAGAAAAGGTCATTATAATGTACTGAGAAATGGTTGTATTTTTCTCAGTCAAAAGCAGTGATTTAAAGGTGACATCTATTACATCCAATGAAGGTGGACAGAAAAAAACGTCATGCTCCCAACTAAAAAGGTTCAACCAGACTAATCAGTCAGCATCTGGTATCATTTGCTATAGCAACATGCTGGGACCATTTTCTAGGCACAAATTTAAACCTTATATTGGTTTATCTTTCTTAAACAGCTAAACCTCCAGCTTCATCATTCTTTTCTCAAACTTGAATTGTTTATTAATATCAAAATCAGCTGTTTCCATTTTCAGGAAATACAATACATATGTCAGAAATGAAGCCTTCATAAATTTATTAATTAAGATCACTAAGTCGGAGTTGTTCTGTACAAGATCTTCGGCACAATAACAGAAAAGTACACCTACAGCTCCTGGAGAAAGTTGTGCAATTCAAGAAATGTACCTATACAGCATACATCTTCTTGACATGGTTCAAAAGGCCAATATATAAAAGCATTTTTTTCAGAACATGTGCTGGACATGCTTTGCTCTTAAACACGTGCTGTTCAATTCTTTCATAGTAAAAAAAAAAAAGGAAGCCTACTAATAGAGTTGAATTATATGCATGTCCTTAGTATCTCTTGATGTTTCAAAAAAACAAAATGAATGTCCTTAGTATCTCCATCATTAGAACAGCGTGTTAAACTTGGTCCACAAGAAGCTGCATCAGACAGTTCCTACGGCAATGTATGGAAGACGTCATGAATTTTCCCATGGAGAAAAACAATGGTGTCACTAATATGTTCAATTGGTGTTGGAAATATATTTTTAAAAAATTATACGTAAGAAATATAAAAACTTTCATCTCTACAAATTCAATAAAAGAAGAGGTAGATTTGAGTAACTTTATTCCATACCCACACAACAACATCATATACCCATGCACTTGGAATTAGGAAATTCACAAAAATGTTTTGAGAAGACAAAACAATATGTCAGCAGTGCAACTACCAAGACCCATAAAGTAGAGAGAGAATATAAACTGGAAGAAATGAGTTAAAAATCTACCAGAAAATCAGCTCATAGGTACGTCTTCACCATCACCTTCAGGCAGTTGTAAAGGTCCCTTAAAACCACTCTGGTTTTCACCAAGAAGCTCACGGGCAGCTTTCTCAAGAAACTCCTGGGTAGCAGTTCGAACAGATTGCTGCTCAGGATACTTCCTCTTCTTGTGAACAACTCTTTCCAGATACTTAATCCTAGGCCCATCACCTTTACTGATTTCTCTCATGCTTTTTCTCTGCTCTGCAAGACAGACCTGTTTTAAGACAAACCAAACACAATGGAACTTGCACACATTTGGAAAGTAGTTTAGCAGTTACCAGGTGTAAGATCAGGCAACGAATGCTCGATAAATCGAGCCGCACCTTGTGGATTTATCCTTGCTGATGGTCGCAATGGCGCTTATGGGACAAATCGAGAATAGTCAGTATTCAACATTTGTCATTGATATGTCATATGGAAACAAATCAAGCTTTCTACATAGCACATCTTCAACAATAACTATTATATGCTGAACAAACAGAAATTATTTCAATCTCTACTGCAGCACCCGTTCTTCATCATGTTATGGGACGCAAGCATGATACTTTTCTCTTTTTACTGATCAGAAACAATGGTATCAAAAGTGGACACTCTATTTATACATTTAGCAAATCATTTTCTTTATAGCCTTTCTGGCACAACTTCTTTATCTATTCCACTACCACACAGAAATTTATAGAAAGATTCAAACTTACCTTTATTCAAGTCCATCAATTCCTGCAGTTTCTCTTGGAACAAGCTCAAACGTTCCTATATTAATTAACAGAACCACAAAATCATAGATGAAAATCAGACAATAAATTTAAAACTTACACCAAATCAACCAATCAAGCCCTCACAACCAAAAAGGTTACTATTATCTGAGGGATAAATTTTTTAAAAATTAAAACACCATAGAATAGCAAAAGCAGAATCTCCAAGAAGAACACATACAAACTCTAATTTGACAGGACGGTCATCTGGGTTGATCCCTTTACATCTAAGCCTCACTGTAATCAATCAAAAACACAACATTTACTCATACAAACAAAACCCACATCTCAAAATTCACACCCAAAAAAGAAAAAAGAGTAAAAAAAAATTACATGCAAAGAGTGTTGTTGTAGCTTTAGCTAGCAAAATCAAAGATTGAGCTTGTTGTAGAGGACCCATTTCAGGAAAAACACCAGCGCCATAAAGAGACAGGAATTCGTCTACATTACTACTCAAATCGTCAATGTTTTTTGAGGTTCTCTTCACTGCTTCCATCACTGAATCTGGGATTTGTTTCCTATTACTACTACTACTAGTACTACTACTACTACCAATCTCTTTCTCTGTTACCCTTTCCATTTCACTCTTCACCCAAAAAAATTTGCAGAAAATTGAATTGGGGGAAGAGAAGCACAAGGGTTTTCGGTACTGAACGCTGATGAAAAAGAAGAGGCTTTTGAGGGAACTCGTGACTTTTTGTGGGTAATCGGCCGCTCACGAGTTAAAACAATCAATTAGAGTCTCGCCCAACGCGACCTGGTGCCAACTTAGACCTGAGTCGATCCTGACTAGATAATTATACTATCGTAATAAACGTCGCAAAATCAAGAAAATTAATAAGTATATCTTAGGTTAAAAATAAGTTATCAACGGGCAAGACTCTTGTCAACATAACATTAATAAATACGACTAATTCCAATAGTCATATAGAATAGAAAGTAAATCATGTGTGGACCGTCAGGGCCTTCATGTATGTCTATAATGAAGTAACATTATGCGGGTGTTGAGGCCACCATAATATTTAGAAACTTATAAATTGAACACATTGTACGATAGTAAAAAATTCTAAAAGTACACATGTCTATGTCAATATGTGTGCTTAATAAAGCTGGCAAGGGGACGGGGATAGGGATGCCGGGCCGGGACATAGGGGGACGGGATGGGACGGGTCGAGGTTTGACCGGAATTCAACCGGATTCGGGATGAACTGGGCCGGGATTCGCGGGACAAATCTAAGTCCCATCTCGTCCCACTAGATTAACGGGATGGGACAGTGTTTTAGGGGACGGGATGGGACGGGACGCAGGATTTTTATTTTTTTTGTATTTATTTAATTGTTTTGAAGTTATATTTTTTTTTAATGACATTTTTAATTTTTATTGTTTTGAATATTATTTTTTAGCTAAGTTAAAATGCTTAAGTTTTGAAAAATTCAAATTTCATCTTTTAACTTTCAAAATTTAAATTTCAAATTTCAAATTTTGAAGTAAGTTTTGATAAGTATAGTAAAGTATTAAATTTAAATGCAACACAATAGTTATATAAAAAAGACTTGAATAAAGCCTTTAAATTTATTCAAATAAAATTCAATTGCAACTTACAACTTACAAGTTACAATTTACAAATTAAATATTAGAGGAGTAACTAATCTACGCAGCCACCTTCTAGGAAGGGTTCTGTTTCAAAAAGTTCTCGTATGTAAATCTAATATTTGTAACAAATATTAGATGAGTAACTAATCTATGCAGCCACCTTCTAGGAATGGTTCTGTTTCAATTAGTTCTCGTATGTAAATCTAATATTTGTATTGTCCAATAAAACTTTTTTCTAACTCTTGTATCAAATCGACGGTAACATCCTCCGATGTTGGCAATGATGCTTGAAACTCTTGTGCATCTAGTTCATCGTCACTACTACATCCAAATATTGAATTAAAATAAGAGTCTTGTTTGGCGCTTAACTTTGGCAAATTATAATTTCTTCTCTCAGCGTTGATCCAGTCACTAAATAAAACTGATGACTTCAAGCTTTCTTCAGCCAATGAATGTCTGTGATCTCCAATTTGAAACATTGCCTCACTAAAAGCAGCCTCTGAAGCAACTAATGAAGCTTGAATAGCTAGAACATCACGAACCATTTTGCTAAGAGTTGGAAATGCACTGCCACGTTTCCTCCACCAATCTAATACTTTTACATTGCCATGCTCGTCGGTAACTGTTTCCAAACACTGATTAAGATATTCTTCAAAATCATCACGGTTAGTAGAATTATGACCAAGAAAACCAAGCATATAATTATCAATATAATCATTGTTGATAGCATTAGAAGTTTGAGCAACAACTCCTTCATTAATTTCCATAGTTTTATATTTTTCATATAAAATTTTGGCTTGCACTTTTATACTAGACTTACAAAATTTACAACTTGGAACTTCTTCCGATAAAATTTCTAAAGTATCATAAAAAGTTTGAACAAGTCCTTGTACACCTCGTAATTTATATTGAGGGTTAAGTAAAGTCGCAATTAAAAAAATTTGAGGAATAGGAAAAAAATATTTTTAAAATTTTTCAATCATAGCTTCAATTGACGGTCTAAATTTTTCAATTTTTTTGTATGTTTCAAATTGAATTGAAATAGCACAAATATTTACTAAGACAGATGAAATAGTAGGATAATAAATTCCAGAAAACATGGTTGTAGCATTATAAAAAAGTTTAAGAAAATCCAATAGTTCTTTGGTTTCTATCCAATCTTCATCACAAATTCTTTCTAGTGGGTCAGAATTATGGGCATTAAAAACCATTTGTATGGGTCGTTGATATTCATAAGCAACTGAAAGCATTTCATAAAAAGAATTCCACCTAGTTTTAACATGTTTTGGAACTTTTCGTGGTGTAAGATTACATAGTACACAATGCTCGTTAAATTTCCTAATTCTAGCAGGTCTATGAGCATAAAAAATCCATAAAACAGCATATTCTATTTTCATACAACCACAATCAAATAATGAAATAACATCTTGTACAATTAAATTTAATATATGTGCAGCACATCTAACATGGAAAGCGTTATTATCAATTGGACATAGTCTAGTTTTTAACATAGCAGCAGCGTTGGTGTTATTAGAGGCATTATCTAATGCGACACTCATCACTTTATCACAAAGCATATAAAAATTTAAAATACCTAAAACTGTTGAAGCTATATAAGCACCATTTTTTTTTCTACACATTCTTTATAACTTAAGATTCTTTTTTGCAAATTCCAGTTATGATCAATCCAATGTGCTGTGACAGTTAAATAATCACGTCCATTAACACTACGACCCATATCAGAAGTTATAGACACTCTACAATCTAATATGCTAAATAAACAACGAAGATATTGACAATGTTTACCTTGAAATTCTAAAACATCAGATTTAACTGTATTTCTTGAAACACCTTTAAAAGACGGATTATAAGTTTGTTGAATATATTCAATAAAACCAGGATGTGAAGGAAAACCAAAAGGTAAACCACAAACAGAAACCATCTTAGCTAAATTTTCGCGATCTCTTTCTTTATTATATTTACGTTGTGTAATTGAACCAACGGGGTTAGAAGGATCCAATGTTCCTTGAATCATGTTAGAACACTCTACCGATTGAGGAACACTAGAATTAATATCATCATCATCAATTTGAATTTCTTTTTTTTTATCGGCTAGAGCTTTGGCCGCCTTATATTCAATCGGTCTACAAGATAGCAAATGTCTATTTAAACCCCCCGTCCCACCTTGACCTCCACTGACTCTATGTATAAATGCTTGTTTACACTTATTACAAATAGCAAGAGAGTTTACAGTATCTAAAGTCATAAATTGCCACACAACAAAAGTTTTAGGGCGTTGATACTTCACATTTCCCCTTGTAGGAGGTACAAGGGGGGGTGGGGGAGTTGACTATCTTCCTCAGTTGGAGGTGTAGTTTGTGTTGGAGCTTCCGTCGCCGGACTGGTAGGTGTTTCATCTAATTCATCTTCTTCCAAATCAACTTGTACTTCATCATCTAATTTTTCATCAACATTAGGATTATTAAAACGTCGTTCTACAAATTCATGATCAATTTCAACATTTGTATCTATATTATAATGAGGAGTGAAAGAAGTATCATCAACAAAAGTAGAATCATTTGTATTAATTCTAACTCTAGGCATTGGTTTAGAAGAAGAACCACCACATTTACTTTTATTTTTTTCCTTACTATTTTTTTTAGGAAAATTAAATAAATTGGAAATAACGGTTGCCATTTTTTCCTTACCGGTATTTTTTTTTATTAGAACTCATATTTACTAAAATGTAAAATGCAATAAATAAATAATAACTCAAAAACTAATTGCGAAAAAAATGTATAAATAAAGAAATGGAACGAATGTACCAAACGTCTGCGTTAATAGCAGACGGTTATAACCAATTCTTGAAGCTTGCTCCAACCAAATGTATTGTCGTAAGTTGTAAGTTGTAGCTTCAATACTTGATAGCAACAATATAAAATATAAAAAAATTGAATTATAAATATTATGATATTAATTGAAATATAAATATTATGATATAAATTTAGAATTGAGAATTGAGAATTAAGTGGAATCAAGAATCAAGATTCAAGAATGAGAGAATATAAAATATAGAATTGAGAGAGTAGATGATTTGTGAGATATAAAAGAAGGATAAAGGGGTATTTATAATATAAAGAGTGGACTAAAGTGTATTTTATGTAACTTGAGGGTTAAAATAAAAGATTAAAGAATAGGGGTGTTTGGGACTCCCAAAAATCAAATATATCCGTTGGGGGGGCCCACTAGCCGTTGCCCCAACGGATAAAATATAAATTGCAAAGTTTTTTTTTTAAAAAAATGCTGGCCCGCGTGACCTGCCGGGACGGGACCGGGACGGACCGGGTCGACTGTGACCAAATCATGAACCGGGACTGGCGAGACAGGTCTAGAGCCGGTACCGGGCCGGGGCGGGCCGTCCCGGTCCCCTTGCCAGGCCTAGTGCTTAATGGAAATAGAATGGTACTATTTTTGTCATTTAAGTATTAAATTAATTATAAGGAATTTTCAATAATTTACATATTTAGAAATTATGTAAAAAATATTATAAATCACAATAGTTAACAACTTAAATTTGCTTAAAAGTCATATAAAAAAATTACGATCAAATAAAAATTTGATTGACTCTCCAAAATTCCATTTGTGCCACATTATTGGATTAGAGGTAGTGAAGACTTTTCCAATTATTTATATATTTGCAAATTAAATTTAGAATACTATAAATCGTAATAATAACAACCTACAATAATAATAAAAAATTATGGTCAGAATTTTCTTTTTTTATTGATTCTTGAAACTCTATCTCTGTCACATAAATTGGAGAAAGGAAGTAACAAATATTGGGCATGTCACATATAAAAAAATTACCGTAAATTTTTTTTTTGATTGACTTTCCAAATTTTATTTGTGCTACATAAACTGAAATAGAGGGAGTAAAAGCATTGTTAATAATTTATATATTTGCAACTTACGTTAAAAGTACTATATATCACAATAATTAACAACTTAAATTGAATTAAAAAATTACGATAAAAAAAAAATTAATTAACTCTTAAAATTCTATTATATGACATAAATTGAAATTAAAAATATAACATATATTGAATCCGTGTTGATCCATGCTCCTGTATATGTCCTACCTATACGATCAAGGCCAACAAGATGTTATGCTAAAAGGATAGTATTTTAAATCTTCACATGATAACTCATTGTTTAACTTCTTAAATTGTTATTACTTTTACATTAAATTATTATTATTGAAAATTGTTTATTTAATTAAATATGTTTATGACAGATAGCTTGTAGATTTCTATTTTTTGCTAAAAACTTCACCCTTCTTGAGATAGGAGTATTGATAATTACTAATTACAAAATTAAATCTTTAAAAATTAATAAATATCTTCTCATTATAAAGAAAATGGAAAAGGGCAATAGTCATAACCTATAAAAACTGGCTCACCAATATTCCATTCATCTATTGATCTAAAAATATTCAGTGTTTATTTTTGGTTCAAGAATATCCTTGTGACAATAAAAATGTTTGAATGATAAAAGTAAAATCTATATGCTAGGATAATAAAACATTCGTCTAAACTTTCATATACAAAAGTTATATATGAAGGTTGTGCATTAAAACTAATAGGCATAATATATAAAACGTTTTTTTAACTTGGTCTTATTTGACATTTATTTTCTTTAATTTTGGGTGCGCATAAGTAAACACACGTGTCCTATATGGCAATTCGCGTGAAATACACTCGAATTGATTTGTATTATGCCACGTAGGACGTGTGTGTATAATTGATCAATTTTATATAAGTTTAAATGTCTACTAATGCACGTTCAAAGTTGAAGGTACATAAATATCAACTGAAGCCAAGTTAAAGGACATATTTACGTGTATTATGCTTAAACTAATATTATGTTGAACTTCTCAAAACCTAAACAGAAGAAAAAAGATAGTGATGTTGATTCTGATGTCTAGTCAGATTCTAGACTCCCAACATCTCTGAGTACTTCCCATTCTCTCAATTTCTTGTTTTTCCTGCAAAAACAAAGAAGAAATGAAAAAGGTTTACACATCAAGAAGTTCCTAAAACAAAACAAAACTCAGCTAAGACCTGCTGTCTCTTTCATTAGTGTTAGGTAAATTCTTATTATTATTATTATTATTATTATGTACTTCTTTAGTTTCAAAATAAGTGTCACTTTAGCTCATTTCACGCCCATTAAGAAAATAATAAATAGAAGGTGTAGTTTACTCTATTACCTCTTTCTTTAATACAAGTGTATAGTTGAAAAAACATACTAATTTTTGTGTTGAATTCCTACGGCGACACTTATTTTGAGATTAAAAAAATTTGTTGCCAAAGTGACAGTTATTATGGGACGGAGGTAAAAGAGTAACAAGTACATACTTGCAAATTGATTATTTCTAGGAAACTGATAGGACAACTCGGCCTACTATTATAATTGGTTTTATGAAGTCAACTCCCTTGGATTGGTTTTCTCATTTGTAGTAGGAAAGAATAATTAGTGTGTTGTTAACTAAATGTAAAAGAAGACTTAATTAGATTGGAAAACAATGGGTTCCAGTCATGGAAAATTTTCAGGTAACAGAGATGAATCAGTTGAAGAAATCCTTATCACCAAAGGCATTGAAGGTGAACCACATCTGTCCTTTTATTTTCAGAAGATACAGAAAAGATTAACATATATGACATGCACAAATCAAATATATATGCTTTGATATGATATGAAATGAGCTTAAATTAAGAAATGAGTATTCATATCGTCGACCTCAACTTGTTTGGGACTAAGGTGTAGTTGTTGTTTAATTTTATCATATGTAATATAAGGATTCATATAGTTCACCTTAACTTTGTTTTGAGATTGAGGCGTAGTTCGTAGTAATTGTTATTGTTGTATTTGGTAGTTTTGTTTTCACATTCTTGGCAAATCCTATAGATATCATGCTTAAGGAATCTCTAGTAAAAAGCTGAGACAATTTCAATAAATAGCAGACCAGAAGGAAGAAAACAGTAGCATCAGGAGAAAAGGACTGAATCCAAGACTCAGCAGAGGAGTACCAAAAGGCTTAGAAAGTGAACTAGTTGCTGCTGGATGGCCTAACTGGCTTGTTGCAGTAGCTAGTGAAGCTTTAATTGGATGGCTTCCACGAACACCTGATACTTTCACGATGATAGGTAAGATTGGCCAAGGTAGTTTGTGTAATGTCTACAAAGCTCGCGATTGTTTGCTCAATAAGATTGTTGCCTTGAAAAAGGTTTGTGCTGACAATCTTGATCGTGGTAGTTTCAAGTTTATGGCAAGAGAGATCGTCATATTGAGAAGGCTCGGTGATCACCCGAATGTTATCAAGCTGGAAGGTGTAGTCCCCTCGAAAATGTCTTGCAGTTGGTACCTTGTTTTTGATTGCATGGAATATGATCTCAAGGGAATTCAAGAACAAAAAGGTGTCAAATTTTCTGAACCTGAGATCAAATGTTACATGAACCAGCTGCTTAAAGGGCTTGATCACTGTCATAGCCGTGGTATCTTGCATCGAGATGTAAAAACTTCTAACCTATTAGTTAATAAAGATGGTATCTTGAAAATTGCAGATTTTAGGCTGTCCAACATTTTTTGATCCAGAACAAAGCATTCCCTTAACTAGCAATATTGGGACTCTCTGGTATCGACCACCAGAGCTTTTGCTCGGATCAAATTATTATGGAGTTGAAGTTGATTTATGGGGTGTTGGTTGTGTACTTGGTGAACTATTTACTGGCAAGCCAATTATCCCTGGTAAAACTGAAGTTGAGCAATTATATGAAATCTTCAAGCTTTGTGGTTCTCCATCTGATGATTGTTGGCTAAAATCTGAATTGCCTAATGCATCAATATTTAAGCTGCAAATGCCTTATAGACGACAAATTCAAGAAACCTTTCATGATCTTTCTGCTGCTGCTGTAGGACTGATGGACACTTTACTTTCCATAGAACCTGAACATCGAGGAACTGCAGCTCTTGCTCTTCGGGGTGAGTTCTTCACAACAGAACCATTTGCTTGTGATCCTTTAAGTTTGCCAAAATGCCCTCCCAGAAATGAGATGGATGCTAAAGAAACCAAGATGATTAGGGAATTTAATGCAGGATTACAGCGGTCAGTAGACAGAAGACGGCTCAGGAATAGGCTTGAAAAAACAAATGAATATGTCTCAGGAGGTGTTCTAAATGAAGGAACAAACTCTTATACTCAGAGGTCTGCTACTACTCATCAAAGGGATAATCAGAGAGTAATATGGGAAGAACCAATTCATGACCATGACATAAAGGGAAAGAAGAAGTGGACAGGTCCATTACCTGATGAATCAGACAAAATGCAGGATTTACTCAGAGAGTGTAATGACATGATCCTCAAAGCTGTTACACGTGGGAGGCTAGAGAAGGGATTAAAAGTGAATGACCATGTCTCAAAGGGAAAGAAGAATCATTCTTTAGGTCCATCAACCAATATGCAGGGATTACCAAGAGAGCACGAGGCACGGATCCTAAAAAATGTTCAATGGGTGATGTCTGACAAGGATAAAAAGGCGGAAGGGGAAGGAATTTACTCCAAGGTAGAGAAGAACCAACTTCTTGAACAATTGTTGCCTCTTGCAGAATCAGATGGCCTTAACTTCCTGGAAGACAACCAATATTGTGGTCCACTTTCATCTGCATCAAAACCAATTGATGTGGATCGAATACTTAGAGAGCACAACCGACAGATCCAAGAATCTGTAGAACGTGCCAAGCAACAGAAAAAGCTAGGTAAAGCTCGGTTTTGAGGTATGAAAACCAATATAAGCTGCTTGGATATTCACTCTTTTTACAGAAAAAAAAAGGTCTATTTTGGATCAATATATAGTCTATTTCCAGAATGGGAAGGTGAAACTATTAACTATCTTTATTTAGCTCTTGTTACTAGTTGTTATAGGTTGAATAAGTCACCTGATGTTGGGAGCATATTTATGAATAGTTAGCTGTTAGCTTTAGTTAGTAATTGTAGATTATGCAGATAGTGGCCTCGTCCAGTTAGTTATGAATAGTTAGCCGTTAGCTTTAGTTAGTAATTGTAGATTGTGCAGATAGTGGCCTACGTCCAGTTAGTTGTACATTATGTATTTAAGAGCTTGCTGCCAGATTTAATAGAATCATCTCCTTCTCTGAATCTTTATATGGTATCAGAGCTCCCATAAGCTCCACAGAGTAAGATCCATTTCATTTTCTTTAATCTTTCTCACCTATGACTCCAGTTATTGATGCTACTGTTGCCAGCGGTTCTGCAGTTTCTACCACCACTCATGTGGTACAATTTAATCCTGTTGCTCAGTTACCTATTAAACTACAAGGTAACCTCAACTTCTCAACATGGAAAGTACAACTTGTGGTACAACTTTTTGTGGTTTTCTGTGTCCACCACAAACGTTTCTTGGTTGATTTTCATCCAATCACCAAGTACTCAGACTTCACAAAAGTTGCCAAATTCATCAGCAACTGCCTTCTATAGCTTAAGCATTGTTGTCATTGTAAAAACACTACGACTAACTCTATTTCCAGAATGGAAAGGTGCAAGCAGCATCCTGCACTGCCATGCTGCAACAAGTACTAAGACTTCACAAAAGTTGCCAATTAGTAACATCTTTGATCTGACCTTCTGTGCCTCAGATTGAAATCTTTCACTTGATTCAATTGATACAGAAAGAATAAGCAAAGATATGGAAGATTAAGGTACATTCAAGTTTGAGAATTTTTGGTTGACAAGTGCAGGAACTCACTTAATAAAAACTAAAACTAGGTGTAAGCCCTTTTAATGCCATTGGCTTTATATTGATCTAGACATACATTCATGGTCTTAGGATAGTTGATATTTTGAAAACTCTCAGAGCTTAAAAGTTAAAATAAACAATGGCATACTGAGACAACACATATGAAAACAATACTAAAGAAAAGTTGTCAACTTGTAGATGCAGTAAGCATTTCGACACAAATGTAAGAAAATGAAATCATGGCTCATCATCCTCATCACTCTCTGCAGCTCTTTCTTCCTGAATCCATCTCCAATCTATTGTTTCCAAAATGCAACCAGAAGAACAAGAAACTCCCAACAGGACCCTTCCCTTTTACGACGATTGGGAGCTTACTATGATTTAATGCTGATACACAACTCATCCTCTGGGACCTCAAGGATAAGTATTGTCCTCTCATCAACCTAAGAACCGGATCTTTTCATCCTTCGATATTTGTTGTTATCCACTCATTAGCCTACCAAGCATCAGTCCAGCAAGGTGCTGTTTTCTCTGATCTCCCAAGGGAAGTGCACACTATCAAAAGTACTCATCGGATCACCATCAGATTTCCCCCCTATGGCGTCTCCTTCGTCGAAACCTTACCTCTAAAATCCTCCAACCTGTCGTGTCAAATCCTACTCAAGATCCCGTTCTTGAGCTCTTAGGCTTCTAGGCTGGCAAGCTTCAGAAGATGAGATGCACATGACACCTTAATTAGGCGAATATCATATCAAAATGAGAGAAGAAAGTAAAGAGCTTTATAAGGCATAGTTCAAGTTCACATGGTACGTGAGCTTTTGGGGCTCTACGTGACGGAGCCTGAAAGACAAATTCGTGAGGGTCTAGGCCTAATGAGGACAATGTGTCATGGACTTGGGTCGTGACACTGTCCTTATTCAACAGCTTCTTCATGCTTCAGTCAAGTCATGAGTTGCTCATTTACAGCATGTCATGTTCTGTCTGCTTCTCCTAATGTGCTTTCAGGAAAAGCTTGACGAGGCTCGAGCTAAACAGATTGAAGATATACAATGCAGGTGGCTTCTAAGTAACGACAGATTCAAGAAACTGCAAATTCTTCCCAATATGACTAGGAAAGATCAAAGGAATAGTTGGAAAGAGCTGATCCAACTGCAACAAGAGCAAGAGAGCATCTTCATTCTCTGATATAGGCTATGTAACATCTCGGATTTGAAAAAGGCTAAAAAGGGGAAATGGGAAAGGTCCACGAATCCAAAAATGGACCATGGACCCTTCACAAGACCTTAGACGGCTCGTGGAGGGGACCACGGCCCGTATAGGGAATCGTGAAGGACTTCCCAAGGCAGCCAAGGTGAAGTCACTCACCACGAGCCACTAAACGGCCCATGGTGCATTGTACGGTTCGTACAGTGGCCCGTACAATGTCATCCATCAGATTTCGAGTTTAGGGTCAACTTCAAACGATTATATTTTTTAGTACAAAATGATTAGGAATCCCACGACCTATCAAATTAAAGGTCTTTAAGTCTTCTTTCCAACGCCACCGAATTTGCTCCATTTGAAGTTCGGAGTAAAAAGTTATGCCCATTTTAGTGAAGCACTGTCCGGCTGCTCAAGCTTCACGACCCACTGTACAAGCCGTTAAGCATTGTACGACTCGTGAAGCCTATCTTGAAAGCTTCACGACCCACTGTACGAGCCGTGAAGCATTGTACGGCTCGTGAAGCCTGTCTTGAGGTCAATACGACAACTTTTGAGTCAGGGTCATATTGGTCTTTTCCCCTATGCGTTGGGCACTCAAACTACGTCGTTTGATGCCTAAACTACGTCGTTTTACTCAGTTTAAGCGTAATAAACTAGTCAAAAACTACCTAGAACCCTCATTCTTCAAAATCATCCAACTTAGAAAGAAAAGAGAAAGAAGAAGTGACAGTTTTCTCCCAAGAACTAGCAGAAGCGTTCTTCAAGTTCAGCCCCAAATCAAAAGGGTTTCTCCGTAGTTTTCGTCACCAGGTATGTGGGATTTCACTAGTGGGTTCCTTTCACCCATTAGGTCCCTAGAATTCAGCCAGTTCTTCAATTTCTCATAAATTGTTCAGACCTAGGGTTTCCATAATCTTGGATATTCATTGTGATTTTAGCTGCTATAGTTTCCATGATCTAAATAATATGTTTTCTTGGAAAATTTTCATAGTCCCATGTATAGAACTCAGAACCCTAACTTGTATTGATTATCATCATTTCATGAATTATACTTGCTAGACAGATCAATCAAAAAATCATGCTCCAGTATTCGAATGCCATATTTTCAGTATATCTATGTTGCATTCCCAGATAGCATGTCAGTATTTTGAGCTATTCAGTATATCAGTTGCATTGTTAGTTTTACATATTCAGTTGGGAGTAAACTTAGCACTGAGTTGGACTAGGGTTCAGCATACCCTTTAAGTCCCAGAACTACGTGCCAACGTAGGTTTAGAAGTCCCTTCTATTGGGCATCAGTTTTAGTGATCACGCCATAGTCATGCCTTTATACCCTGGCAAGGTATATTGGGTCCTCTCGATGGGGCGTATACATCGGACTCCACGTTTAGCTCATGTGGTTTATGTCGGTTAACAGTAGCTCCCACAGTCATACTCTTAATGCATTGACCATGCTATCAGTAATTACTTCAGTATACAGTTCAGCGTGTTATCTTCATGATTAGTACTTGGTCATTGCATCTAGCCCAATTTTCAGCTATACTTCAGTATAGTTTATTCCATGTTCAGTTATATTATCCAGTTTCTATTGTTCAGTTTAGTATCTATATCCTGCATGCTCAGTACATTCAAAGTACTGACGCATACTTTTGCGCTACATCGTTTCATGATGTAGGTTCAGGCGCTCAGCATTCGAAACGCATTTAGCTCTACTTCTAGTTAATACTCAGCAGCTTCAGTGGTGAATCCTCATAGTTAGAGGACAGTAGACATGCTTTGCTTTTCAGTCTTTACTTTCATTTTCAGTCTTCTTAGAGTTAGCTGGGGGCATGTCCCAGTAACTCAAGTCAGTTAGAGGCTTTCAGACATAGATTAGATTCAGCTTAAGTAGTTGGTATTGATTTCAGTCATCACTAAACTCTTCGGATATTTATATACCTTCAGACATGTTGGATTATTTTCCCCATTTTAGACATTAAATTATTTTTAGCTTCCGCACAGTATTGATTTAATTGAACTTGTTTAGATATGCCATGCCATGGGTTAGCTTGGGGTCACTCGTGACACTAAGCACCGTGTTGCACCTAGGGGGTAGTCTCGGGGCGTGACAGGATGCATGAAATCT
Organism: Solanum appendiculatum; assembly: GCA_018342035.1. Lineage (NCBI taxonomy): Eukaryota > Viridiplantae > Streptophyta > Magnoliopsida > Solanales > Solanaceae > Solanum > Solanum appendiculatum. The sequence continues at coordinate 350,811 of JAGDQO010001455.1, forward strand.
AAAGTGACTGAAAAGACTACTCATGGTTCAAATCAAGAAACAAAATATCCCAGCTGCTAAATGAAAAAAGAGAAAATAGATTTAGAGCCTGATTGACTTAGCTGAACTATAAATTAGGAACTTGAACAAAAAGCATGTATCCTACTCGGAAAATTGTTGGCACTGAACCAGTCTTCCAAAATACTACACAAGTATCAATCTATTTAACTCAAAAAAGAATTTAAAACACAATTCGATATCATTATTATACGTTTTGAAAAATGTTTTCGGTCATTCCAAATACTGTCAATCTTAAATTTACACAACGAAGAAGTTCCTACACCAAAAAAACTCATCTTTTCTTACTAACCCTGGTGAGCCACAATATAAAACCTGTTGCCTCTCTCATTAGATACATGTAAATTCTTCTTATTATATATGTATTTGTAAATTGATGATTGCTGGGGAACTGCTAGGACACTCTCTAAAGTCTTTGTTGACTATACCATGTAAAGGACCAAGTCTTTGTTTACAACTCAGCCTACTATTATTGATTTTATGAAGACAAGTCCCTTGATTTTTCATTTGAATTCTCATGCTTCTTTCTATGAATGTTTGTTTTCTTGGTATGTAACCAAAGCTTTAGGAAAGAAGAATGTCTGTGTTGTTATCTGAATGTAAAACAAAACTTAGATTGGTTATCATCGGAAAACTATGGGTTCCATTCATGGAAAATCTTCAACTATCAGGGATCAATCAGTTGAAGGCACAGTATCTTCAGATGGAGTTGAGACATTTATGGCAGAAGAGAAGGAAGAAATACTTCACACCAGGATACGGAAACCGAATCCAAGACTCAGCGGAGGAGTACCAAAAGGCATAGAAGGTGAACTAAATTCTGCTGGATGGCCTAATTGGCTTGTTGCAGTAGCTAGTGAAGCTTTAATTGGATGGCTTCCAAGAACACCCGATACTTTCAAAGAGATAGGTAAGATTGGCCAGGGAACTTATAGTAATGTCTACAAGGCTCACGATTGATTGCTCAATAAGCTTGTTGCTCTAAAAAAGGTTCGTTTGGACAATCTTGATCCTGAGAGTGTCAAGTTTATGGCGAGAGAGATCATCATATTGAGAAGGTTTGGTGATCACCCGAACATTATCAAATTGGAAGGTTTAGCCACCTCAAGATTGTCCAGCAGTTTGTACCTTGTTTTTGATTGCATGGAATATGATCTCAAGGGAATTCAAGAACACAAAGGTGTCAAGTTTTCCGAACCTGAAATCAAATGCTACATGAACCAGCTGGTTAAAGGGCTTCATCACTGCCATAGCCGTGGTATCTTGCATCGAGATATAAAGACTTCTAACCTGTTAGTTAACAAAGAAGGTATCCTGAAATTTGCAGATTTTGGGTTGTCAACATTTTTGATCCAGAACAAAGCATTCCCTTAACTAGCAATATTGTGACTCTCTGGTATCGGCCACCAGAACTTTTGCTTGGATCAAATTGTTATGGAGTTGGAGTTGATTTATGGGCTGTTGATTGTGTACTTGGTGAACTATTTACTGGCAAGACAATTATGCCTGGTAAAACTGAAGTTGAGCAATTGCATAAAGTCTTCAAGCTTTATAGAACCATTTGCTTGTGATACCTCAAGTTTGCCACAATGTCCCCCCTGCAGAAAGATCAATACACAATTTTATGCAAAAAAGACAGAAATCAAGGGGAGAAGGGACCGAAAGTATGTACGCAATAGGATAAGGGCAATTCAAGTAGCTGAAGCTAATGCACAATTGGAGAGAAACATGTTCAGAAGACAACTCCTTACCCATTCAAAAGCCCGGAATAGGCTTGATGAAAAAAATGAATATGTCTTTCTAAATGAAGGAACAAACTCTTCTGCATTTTTTCAGGTGTCAAGCAGAAAAGTGGGCTCAGAGAATTATACTCAGAGTTCTGCTAGTCCTCGTCAAAGAGCCACTAGGAAAGAACCAATTCATGATAACAAGGGAAAGAAGAAGTGGTCAGGTCCACTACCTGCTCTATCAAACAAAATGCAGGATTTAATCCGAGAACATGCTGTCATGATCCTCAAAGCTGTTACGCGTGCAAGGCTTGAGAAGGGATCAACAGCTAAAGGAAATGATAATGACTCTAAGGGAAAGACGAATCGTTCTTTAGATCCATCAACATCGACTAATGACCAAATATCTACTCTTTTACCTGCCAAATGGACCAATATGCAGGGCTTACCAAGAGAGCACGAGGCACAGATCCTAAAAGATGTGCAATGGGTGATGTCTGAAAAGGCAAAAATGGCAAAAGAGTAAGGCAATAACTCCAAGGAAGAACCAACTTATTGAACAATTGTTGCCTCCTGCAGAATCAGATGGCCTTGACTTCCTGGAAGACAACCAATGTTTTGGTCCACTTCCACCTGCATTAAAACCAATGGATGTGGATAGAATACTTAGAGCGCACGACCAACAGATCCAAGAATCTGTTGAACGCGCCAAGCAACAGAAATAACTATCTAAAGCACAGTTTTGAGGCATGAAAACCAACATAAGCTGCTTGAATATTCACTGTTTTCTACAGAGAAAGAGTGTATTCCAACCTGGATCAACGTATATTCTATTTCTAGAATGGGAAGGTGAAACTAGTTATCCCACTTACCATACTGCATGCGACAAGTACTCAGACCTTATAAAAGTTACCAATCAGTGACATGTGACCTTCAAATGTATAAGTGTATTCTTACTGGTATAGGAAAAATAATTCTTTATACCAATGTGAAGATTGCTTTTTTTGGTTTTTACTTTGAAGTAGATGTAGCAGAACAACTACTAACCAACTTAATATCGGAAACCATTTTTCAAGAGAATATTTTCAGAAAAATACTTGTTTTTCGACACAAATATATTTTTCAAAAATTGTTTTCGGTGTACCAAATACAGTGCATCTTAAATGCCATCTAAGAAGTTCCTATACCAAACAAAACTCAGGTTTTCTTACTCTCCCTGGTGAGCTACTATATAGAACCTTTTGTATCTTTCATTAGATGCATGTAAATTCTTCTTATTATTATATATGTACCAAATTGATGATTTCTAGGAAACTTCTAGGACACTTCTTTGTTTACAAAGCCAACTATTATTGCCTTATGAAGTCAACTCCCTTCATTTGTTTTCTTGGTATGCAACCAAATCTTTAGGAAATTAGTTTGTGTTCTCCCTTATATTGGTTTTCATTTGGGAAACTATGGAATTCAGTTATAGTAGAATATTTTCAACTATCAGAGATGAATCCGTTGAAGTAACAGAGGCTTCAGATGGAGTTGAGACATTTACGGCAGAAGAAATCTTTCATACCAGGAGACGGAAACCAAATCCAAGACTCAGCAGAGGAGTACCAAAAGGCAGTGAAGGTGAACTAGTTGCTGCTGGATGGCCTAACTGGCTTGTTGCAGCTGCTGGTAATGCTTTAAATGGATGGCTTCCAAGAAGAGCTGATACTTTTGAGTTTGTAGATAGGATTGGCCAGGGAGCTTACAGTAATGCTTACAAGGCTCGAGATACTGTGCTCAATAAGGTTGTTGCCTTGAAAAAGGTTCGTTTTGACAATCATGATCCTGAGAGTGTCAAGTTTATGGCGAGAGAGATCATCATATTGAGAAGGCTTGGTGATCACCAGAACGTTATCAAATTGGAAGGTTTAGTCACGTCCAAAACGCCCTGCAGTTTGTACCTTGTTTTTGATTGCATGGAATCTGATCTCAAGGGAATTCAAGAACATAATGGTCTCAAGTTTTCTGAACCTGAGATCAAATGTTACATGCGCCAGCTGCTTGAAGGGCTTGATCACTGCCACAGCCGTGGTATCTTGCATCGAGATATAAAGACTTCTAACCTGTTAGTTAACAAAGAAGGTATCCTGAAAATTGCAGATTTTGGGTTGTCAACAGTTTTTGATCCAGAACAATGCATTCCCTTAACTAGCAAAGTTGTGACTCTCTGGTATCGGCCACCGGAACTTTTGCTTGGATCAAATTGTTATGGAGTTGGAGTTGATTTATGGGGTGTTGGTTGTGTACTTGGTGAACTATTTACTGGCAAGCCAATTATGCCTGGTAGAACTGAAGTTGAGCAACTGCATAAAGTCTTCAAGCTTTGTGGTTCTCCATCTGATGATTTTTGGCAAAAATCTAAATTTCCTACTGCACAGATATTTAAGCCAATAGAGCCTTATAGAAGGAATCTCGAGGCGACCTTGCATGATGTTCCTGCTACTGCTGTAAGACTAATGGACACTTTACTTTCCATAGAAGCTGAATATAGAGGGACTGCAGCTCTTGCTCTTAAGAGTGAGTTTTTCACAACAGAACCATTTGCTTGTGATACCTCAAGTTTGCCACAATGTCCCCCCTGCAGAAATATCAATGCACAATTTTATGCAAAAAAGACAGAAATCAAGGGGAGAAGGGACCGAAAGTATGTACACAATAGGATAAGGGCAATTCAAGTAGCTGAAGCTAATGCACAATTGGAGAGAAACATGTTCAGAAGACAACTCCTTACCCATTCAAAAGCCCGGAATAGGCTTGATGAAAAAAATGAATATGTCTTTCTAAATGAAGGAACAAACTCTTCTGCATTTTTTCAGGTGTCAAGCAGAAAAGTGGGCTCAGAGAATTATACTCAGAGTTCTGCTAGTCCTCATCAAAGAGCCACTAGGAAAGAACCAATTCATGATACCAAGGGAAAGAAGAAGTGGTCAGGTCCACTACCTGCACCATCAGACAAAATGCAGGATTTAATCCGAGAACATGCTGTCATGATCCTCAAAGCTGTTACACGTGCGAGGCTTGAGAAGGGATCAACAACTAAAGGGAATGACAATGACTCTAAGGGAAAGACGAATCGTTCTTTAGATCCATCAACATCAACTAATGACCAAATATCTACTCTTTTACCTGCCAAATGGACCAATATCCAGGGATTACCAAGAGAGCACAAGGCACGGATCCTAAAAGATGCGCAATGGGTGATGTGTGAAAAGGAAAAAATGGCGGAAGGGGAAGGCAATAACTCCAAGGTAGAGAAGAATCAACTTATTGAACAATTGTTGCCTCCTGCAGAATCAGATGGCCTTGACTTCCGGGAAGACAACCAATATTTTGGTCCACTTTCGTCTGCATTAAAACCAATGGATGTGGATAGAATACTTAGAGCGCATGACCAACAGATCCAAGAATCTGTTGAACGCGCCAAGCAACAGAAAAAACTAGGTAAAGTTCAGTTTTGAGGTATCAAAACCAACATAAGCTGCTTGGATATCCACTCTTTCTAAGAATGGGAAGGTGAAACTAGTTATCCAGCTTACCATACTGCATGCAACAAGTACTCAGACCTTATAAAAGTTACCAATCAGTGACATGTGACCTTCTGTGCCTCAAAGTGTATTTTTACTGTCATAGGAATAATTATTCTTTATACCACTCTGAAGATTTTTTTTTTTTTTTTTTTGGTTTTTAACTTTGAAGAAGAAATACTAAGAATCCTCCTCCTTCATTGGATTTTTGACTACTGATGTTCATATTTTCAAGTCATAAGACTCCAGAGCTGGAGCCAGCATTGCCATCTCCAACTTCTTGTTGTCACACGCAAATATTTCATCCCATATTATGGTTACTTTGGATCAAATAGTCCACAACTTATAAGGTTTTTAGACCATAAATACTTATCGACACTTGTTTTTATATCAAGTCAATAAATGCATGACATGTGTTTATAGTTTGTATATAGACCTTTTAACACTTAATCATAATTGACTAATATTCATTCTCACCTTATTAAATCACTTAACTAAAGTAAAATTATATGATTTGATATAAACATCATATACGAATAAACATTTACCTTTTATACCCCTCTCACACACACACCAAATATGAATAACAGAACTAAAATAAAAGAGCCTCACATTATCCACAACTTAAGGATCACATTGGCACACGTCGTTTGTTAAAAAAGAAACAATATAACAACCTAACTTCTTTATTCCATTTATTTAAAAAATCCATTTCCAAAACTTCTTCTTTGTCTTCCTTTTGTGATTCTCTACAAGATCCTCATCATTTTTCCTATTTCAAGCTTACAAATTCACAATGTTCTCATTTTTTGGGAGATTTATAGCTAAACGCTTAGACAATTATCATACAAGATATATCGTAACTAGTTCTGTTCATCCTGTCTATCATGTTTGTTTTGGTGGTATGGCTTTCTCTTATTTGGTTGCGCTCCCTGAAGAACTTCGTCATCTTGAACATAAAAAACATCAAGAGAGCCATGGAAAGCACTAGGTTGTAGATTTCATGTGTATGGATTCATTGAAGAAGAGTGCTCCAAATTAATACAAAATATGTTCTAGTCAAGTGTTTTTTTGTATTACTTGCTTGTATTACAAATGTATGTTGAAGATGTATTTTTTTCCCTTTTTTTCTTATTATATTCTTCTTTATAATCCAAGATAATTGTATGCAGAAATTTGTTGATAAATGTACTTTTTGCACCCTTACTTTTAGGGCTCGTTTGGCCCTGCGATATGAAATCATAATTTGAAATCATGAGATGAAGTTGAAGTTTTGTCTGGATATGCAATTTGGACTTTTTATGTTCTATGTTTTCTCATAAACATAAAAACTCCATAAGTTGTAAAACTATTAAAATTGTCTCAATTCTTTATACAATCATACCAAATAAGCAAAAGTTTATAAAAGGAAAAAGGGTTCAAAATATATCTGAACTTTGACCGAAATTGCTATAACAATCCCAAACTTTGGGCAGGACCTATTACCTCCTTGCACTATTTAATAGTGTATTTTAAAGATATATAGGTGCCCACGTAGACATCATAAATATTGCATCATTATAAATAGTAATTTGTCCAGCTGGGCACTTATATACCTTTAAAATACACTATTAAATAGTGCAGGGGGTAATAGGTCCTGCCCAAAGTTTGAGATTGTTACAACAATTTCGGTCAAAGTTCGAATATATTTCAGACCTTTTTCCCTTTATAAAATAGCATAATACACTATCACAACGTTATTCTTAAAAAGCACAACATTTTTATTGATCAAATTTTAATTGAATAAAAAATAAAACTAAACATAAGTTATAGTGTAATCGTCTTTAATATAATCCTCCCACATAGTACAAACAATCTTCTCACGTTGAACTTGCATTTCTCGATCATATGACCGAGAAGATGAACCAACATTGTTACTTTTAGCCATAATTTGTTGGTCAATTTGGTTGGTAAATAAATTTGATAAAAACTAATAAAATTGGTGAATATAAATGGTAGAGTAGGAATTGATTTGAAATAATAATAAATTTTATGTTGGTGAGAATAATCATTATATGAGATATAAATGATTTAAAAAGTAATGATATGAATTATAAATTTTAGTTATATATGAAATAAATGATTAGTAGATATAAATGTGGTTTTTTTGTTTACAAAATATATACTTGTGTGTTAATTATTGTATTTTAAAACTCTCAAATCATGATTTGAAATTTCCAAATCATGATTTTTGAAGAATTTGAAATTTCATCTTATGATATGAAATCATGAGATGAAATCAGTCTGAGATCGCATATCCAAACGTGAATTTCATCCCACGATTTCATATTGTGATATGAAATCGCATGTCCAAACGCCTACTTAAATTGAGTATTTGTATCAAAAGTACAATTTCATAAAAATCACACAGATATTATCAAGAAAATATGTTTAAATTACTAAATAAAAATTTAAAATATTGGTTGATTAATAGGAAATAAAACTTGTCAAAATATACAAAGAAAGACATTTATTTGATTGTTCAAGAAAGAAAATTATAAAAGAAGATTTGATTCCTTCCTACATTTTTAACTACCTAATTAGACAAACATTTCTCCCATATTTACTAGTTCTCTCTATAGTTTGAAATAATTACATATTGTCTCACTAATTATTAATCTCATACCAGATTTCAAGTTAGATACATGTATTTTTAGAGATAATATCTCAAATGGTCACTCAGCTTTGGATTTTCTCTCAGAAAGTCACTCAACTTTCTTTTATAACCTCAAAGTCACTTAACTATGGATTATTTTTTTACGAAGTCACTCAACTATGAGTTCTTCTCTTACAAAGTCACTCAACTACGAATATCTTACCTACAAAGTCACCCAATCTATTTAATTAATTTTTTCATTAAAATTTGTTAACATTGAATTTTTATTTAAAACCATAATTATAAGAATGAGTTAGATTTTTATGTTTTAAATTTATTTATAAACAGGCTTCGTAGTTTTGAATATGTTAAATATCTCAACAAAATTAAAGATAATATTTGATAAATATATACGTTTATAAACAATATTATATTAAATAAATATTTAATATACATATTTTAAAAAATATATATTAATTAATAATTATTGAAATATAACTAATATTACAATCATCCCCAATGGTGTAACGCTATAATTATCTCCTACCAAATAAGGTGATTTTTTTAACTGACTCAGGTAATTACTTTTAACATTTTTGTAGAAACAATTATAGTTTACGTGTGATTGGAATGCATTTGTTTTGAATTAATTAATATATTGAGTTTTATAGTAAAATAATATCCTTGTGATTTTGACTATGTTTTACGGAGCAATTTGAAACCATGTTGTTTTTGTGAAACAGAATCATTAGAAGACTAGTCATTGTTCTCCCTATCAAGCTGCATATGCTAGTCATAGAGTTTTGAGCAAGAAATAATAATTTAGGAGGGAAATGAGTAAAATAAAAAGGTCAATATTATATTTTTAACGGGTCGAGTCATCAAAATGATTTAAATGAATATCTTTTTGTTTTTTATAGTTTTGATTTTAAATAAAAATTTCATGTTAATAAATTTTAATGAAAAAATTAATTAAATGGGTTGGGTGACTTTGTAGGTAAAATATTCATAATTGAGTGACTTTGAGGTTATAAAAGAAAGTTGAGTGACTTTGTAAGAAAAGAACTCATAGTTGAGTGACTTTGTATGAGAAAAATCCATAGTTGAGTGACTTTTTGAGAGAGAAAACCCGAAGTTGAGTGACTTTCTAAGAAAAGAACTCAAAGTTGAGTGATCATCTGAGATATTAATTATCTCTGTATTTCTGTTACAAGATAAACTAAAATAAGGAGAGAGGCTAGAAAGAGAAGGAGAGAGAGAGCGAAATAGGCAGGAGGCGAGCGAGATAGTCTATGTATCTCATATACATGGGAATCATACTAGATACACGTATCTCTAGGATACTAGATACATGTATCTGAAATACCAGATACAAGGATAGAGGCGAGTGAGAAGAGAGTGGCGAACGAGATAGGAGAGAGGCTAGAGAGAGAGAGTCAGATACATCAGTGTTCTAGAACAATTTAGATCTAATTTCAACCCCATATATTTGAGATACATGTATCTGTATCCGCCAGATACCTGTATCTGAAGTCAAAATTCAATCAAATTCTAGAAAATTCATAATAATGAAAAGTGAAGGGAAGAAAGATAATTAGGTACTAAACTAGTGAGATTTCTATAAGTTATCATTTCTCTTCCGTAAGTTCTAGTTATTCTCTCTTAACAAAATTAGTTAGTATAAGATTTTTTTTTTTTCATATTTACTATTTTGAAATACTTCATATGTGATTATTATGGTGTTAGTTTCGAAAATTTACTTTTTGAGGAGAAGAAATGAAAAAAAAAATTTCTTATAGATTGTTTTAAAGGACAATAACAAAATGATTTTATATTTGTAATAGTGTTTATTATTTCTTTCAATTTATCTATACAATTTACCTTATTTATGTGGAGTGGTTCCAGAATAATTTCATATTTGATGGTTCACTCTTAACAAGATTGAGACTATTTTATTCATCTTAATCATAATTTAGGTATAGGTAAAACAAATTATTGAATCATCCAGAAAGTCTTTTTAGGTGGTATTATATTAAGCAAAAAAAAAAAAAGAGGAGGGAGATAGAACCTGACCTTCATACAAATAAGGTACAAGTATCCCTTTAAACTATATTTGAACTTTCAGTAATACATTTAAATTTTCTGAATGTCTTGTTAACGCTTAAACTATTTTAAAATAGAATAAATAGATTCTGAAAGACGGCGTGACATAAAGAGTGTGTACATTCTCTTGAAGGCAAATGCAGGTTACAAAAATAATTATGAGGCAATTCTTTCGTGAAATTGTTTCTAATCACTACTCTTAAGATCGAGCAACAAAACACAATAAGCATGACCCATATACATAGAAAGTATAGCTGCAGAATTCAGATAACTGATAAAAAATAAACAAGAAAGACACAAGAATATAGAGTACTTATTTTTGGAGCCGATCATGAACAAGCAATCATGAAGACGAACTCAAAAACATTGATGATCCATAATAAACGGAGACAAAACTTGTTGTTAATCCAGAATGGAAACATTTTTCAGGTGTTGAGGATTAAAGGAAATGAAAGATGTATTAGGACACCCTAATCTAATGGATGTGTTTTATAAGAATACTTTATCCAATTTGAACTAGATGATTATTTTCTTTCGTTTTGTTTATGAATTTTGGCAATAGGCTCATATGAGTTTGTCGTGTGTATTTTGAAGTATTATCAATAAAAGCCTCCGGATTTTATTTTATTTTATTTTTAAAAAAAAACTAAGAGGCAAGTCTCAATTAAACAAATCATACTTTTATTACTCTATATTAGAAGTGAGAGGAATTTGGGATCAAAGAAGTTACTTTGATAATTTACCAAATTTCTGTGCCAATTAAATTTTTCCTAATAGTGCTAAACTGCAACTTCATATTTTTTTGTTTTTTCATGGATGGTCATATGGGGGTCTTATCATAAATTTCTTTAGTTGGAAATTTTGTTCATTTTGGTGCATAATTTTATTATTTGTTTTATTTTATTTTACTTGGCTCTTATATTAAAAATAAATATTTTATTTATATTCAAATTTAAATTTGACTATTATTATTGTTGTTTTATATAGTTACTTAACATTATTATTAGTAAGATATTTTTTCATATTTAGCTAGTGTTTGACCAGAAATTTTCAAATATTCTTGGCAAGTTATTTTTAGGTGAAGTTTTGGTAAAGTTTCACCATGCGTTTGGCCACAAATTTTTTCAAGAATATTTGACTATTGCAAAAAATATGATTTATACCTATAAGTTCTAAAATTATTAAAAATACTCTTAAGTTTATATTATCATTTTATAATGAACATGTTCCGTTAAAAATAACCTTATAACATAATTGATAACAATCAATAATAACAAAATAACAATAAGGGCAAGAGCAATACATTAATCGCATATTCAAACTTGTCACTGATTGAGTTGGAATTATAACTCATTAAAAACAAATTGTTCTTTTTTCTCAATCTTGTCACTCAAAGTATAACTCAAACTTTTCCGGAGGAGGTAGATAAATATTAGTTGGAATTAATAAATGATGGGTATTTTTTATAAAATATAAAAGTTTGGGGTGATTTTTAAATTTTTAAAAATTTTCAAATACTTGAACTTGGCCAAAATACTAATTTTTTTTTCTAGTATTTAAAATCTTGGGATGTTTGTCAAATATATTTGTCAAGTTATATGGTCAAACACTACTTCTCAAGTTTTTTCAAATTTTTCTCAAATATATTTATGTTCAAACGAATCCTTACTATTTTGAATTCTTCAGATCATTATGGTGTTAATAGTTTCTAAAATTTTCTCTTTGAGGAGGAAATGAAAAATATTTTCTTATAGATTGTTTTAAAGGATAACAACGAAATTATTTTATATTTGTAATAGTGTTCAATTTATCTGTAGAAATTTATATTATTTATATTTGGAGTGGTACCAAAATAATTTCATATTTGATGGTTTACTCTTAACAAGATTGAGACAATTTTATTCATCTTAATTATAATTTAAGTATAGGTCAAACAAATTATTCAATCATCCAAAAAGTTTTTTTAGGTGGTATTGTATTAAGCAAAAAAGAAGAGTGGAGTGAGATCGAATTTGACCTTCATACAACATAAATAACGCTTAAGTGTTCTTTTTCAAATTATATTCGAAATTCCAGTGATACACTTAACTTTTATGGAGGTCTTATTACCCCTTAAATTATTTTAAAATTGAATAAATACATCTTGAATGCTAACGTGACATAGAGAATGTGCACAATACTCTCTTGAAGACAAGTATAGATTACAAATTTTTTTAAAAAATAATTAACAAGCACAAATGTCATTTTGATTGGATATTACTCAATTAATTACATCTCAAACTTCTCATTTAAATGAATACACAAATACACGAGCGCTAAATTAGTACAATATAAATAAGATACAAGTACCCCCTCAAAATATACCGAAAATCTCAATAATACACATAATGTATCCCAAAAATATTTTTAAATGGAATAAATACACCCTAAATGCTCACATGACATTAAAAATGTGCACGCTCTCTTAATGGCAAGTAAAGGTTATAAAAATAATTTTAAAAGTAATTAACAAGTACTAGTATCATTTTTTAATTGGATAATCTCAATTAATTACATTAATTAATTAAAATCCTTCATCTTTTAAACCTCTTCTTCTCATTAAATTATTTCGTTCTTTGCAACTTATCATCAAGGTGCAATCTTAAAACAAGCATATATTATGTGAAAGAAATAGCTCCATTCCAACAATATGTTTGAAAAATTAATGATTTAATCATTTTCCTAAAAAGTTTCTTTAAATTGAGCGACTTCACAACATAGGAAATAAGAAATTTTATTTTTTTACAAAGGAAGAAAAAGGGAATGATTAAAGAGGGGAAGATTTAATGCTTAAAAAGAATGTGAAGCATGTATTATACACATAGAAGATACTCATTTGGTTATCTATACTCATTTAGATAATTATGAGGCCATTCTTTTATGAAATCGTTTCTAATCACTTCTCTTTATTTCTTCTATTCGATGTTGAGCGTTTAGCTTGCAATATGCTCTATATTTTAATTTAGTTTCGTGAAGGTTGATTTTAAAAATAACTTATTAATTTACTTTAATCTAATGTATAAATTTACAAATCAACATAAGAAATTGTTCTTTTTTAGAAAAAAATCCGATTAAATTTAATCTTACACACCTTCTTATCTATTTTTTAAAATTGAATTCCGAAGAGCTTCAAACTACACGAGACAAACTCATTTGGGCCTATTATCCAAATCTATAAACAAAAGAAAAGAAAATAATCATCTAGCCCAAATCAGACAAAGTTTGCTATCCTATTCCTATAAAATACTTCCCTTAGATTAGTGTATGAATTTGTCTGGTGTATTTTACTATAATTATTTTATGTAGTTACTTAACATTAAAAATAACATGAGGTTAAAAATAATAAAATTGTCTTGATTTAAAAACAAACGAAGTAACATATATCATTTGAAAATTATATTCAAAGTACTATTAATCACAATAATTAACAACTTAAAATATTTTAAAAAATTATATTAAAAATTTGATTCACTCTCAAAATTTTACATGTACCACATATATTGACAAAAGAAATAACATCTATTATTTGAGACTTACTTTAAAATTACTATAAATGATAATAATTAAAAACTTAAAATATTTAAAAATCATATAAAAATTGTGTTGACTCTCTTAATTACATTCGTGTCACCTAAATTGAAACAAATAAAATAACATATATTGAGTCATGCTTGCAAGGGTTATTGTATCTAGTCATATTATAAAACCCAATTAACTACCGACAAAGGTTGTGGTAGAGTGATATGTACTCCTCATTCTTAATTAGAGGTCTTGGATTTGACTCTCGTGGGGTACAAAATCGCGTTTATTATGGAGCATTTTACTCCTAATATGAGACTTTTCGATGCGAATCCGAACTTGATCAGGCTCCCATATGGATAACCGAACCAAATGGGGAAATAAAAAACCAATTAACTGTGACTATGAACTTGATTTAAGGAAAAGAAACAAACAGAAACTGCAAGTTATGAACACTTACTAATATTTTTACAATAAATGAAGTAATTTTTTTTCCATGATTCATTTATGATTGAATAATTTTAAGAATTTAACTATTAAGTATTTCCTTAATCTATAAATTTCCCAAGAACAAGGAAGGTGGAAATTCTGCATTTAAAAATACTAATGAGAGACTTGGGCGATCTTTCTTCTTCTCCTTCACTTTGAGGTTAGCCCCTTTTGGTTTTTTCCCTTTTTAAGGAATACCCATTTGATTAATTTTGTTAAAGTTTGAATCTTTTTTGGTTTATCTGAGAATTCTTGGTTTAGGCTTTTCTGGGTGTTTGTCAAATTTCAATCTTGTTAATCTTGGAATAAAGTGTTACTTGGATCAGTAGTGTAAGTGTTTTCTTCAATGTGCCTAATTGGGGTTATGAACTGGTTGATCAAGAATTGAAATTTGAAGTCTTTTTGTTTATGTGTTTGTAAGTCTTTTTTTTTGCTTCTGGGTATTTGTTAATTCAATCTGTTGTTATCAGAATGAGTGATAAATGGATTAGTACTGTGAATGTTTTTATGGTTCTTGAATGCATTGAGTTTTTTTCTGGTTGTGCATAGAGTGCGGCCTAATTTGGGATTGGCATCCTAGTTTGTAGTGACTTGAAAATTGGGGTTTATTTTGGGGAAGTGTTGATTGAAAAGATTGGATCTTGTTTGGGAGTTAGCCACATTAGATTGATGATTGTATTTGGTGAAAGCCAATACCAAATATCAATTGGAACTGTCTTTTCCCAGTGACTAAGTTAAATTGTCTTTTAAGTTTCAGCACAATTCTCTGGCATCTCAAAATCCATACTGATCTAAGGGTAAACTAGTTTTGATCTAATAGTAAATATATTTTATCCCTTGAGTCGTGTTTCTTTCGGAAACAACCTCTCTACCTCTGAGATAGGGGTAAGGTCTGAGTATAACTCTACTGTCTCCAGACCCCACTTTGTGGATTGGTAAGTTGTTGTAGGAAGAATCTTTTATTTTCAGAAAGGTTACTTCTTTTCTTTCTTATTGAGTTAAGCATAATTTGTCTTTCTTCATTAGCTAGGTCTTGATACATCCCAATGCTTAGATCGTAGAGGTAACTCTGTGTATATCTTGTTATTTGCTCAGATGTCCTGCTTCATTACAGTTGCTTCAGTAGAGTAAAGTTAACAATTATGAAATTTCTTGTCTGTAGCTGAAGAGATTCACATATGTTGCACTTGTGCTTCCTAGTGAACTAAGAGTTACTTGGCAGTTTTTCTTCTTCCTCTTTTCAGTGGATATCTGTTATGGTATGTATTTACTAGAGTCTACAGTAACGTTGAAACAAGAACTGCAACTTTTGTAACTATGACAAAGATTTGACATTTTTCTCATTTATATATAAAAAAAAGACCTCTCCTCATCTGTTCTTTTCGTGTTGTCTTAGAGGTTATTTGATCATTGATTGTCTTGTCCTTGTAGGACTTTTAATTTTTGATGACATCCTTGTAGGACTTTTAATGTCACACAACAATCTACGATGCCTGGAAAAACAGATAAAGATATGCACAAAGCAGTTGCGAGCTCATCACAAGTAAAAAATGTGTTGAGAAGATTAGAAAAAAAGAGATCTAAGCTGAAATCAAAATCTCATAGAAGGTCTACTCATGCATCTTCGTCAAAGAGAACAGTTGCTGGTGATGGTAAGGCAAAGTGCTGTTCTGGGGAAAACACACTTAAGAAAGAAATTCTGAAAAAAGCTAAATCATCGAAGAATCAGTCCGTATTGAGCTGCCAAGGAGAGAAGCTTCAAGCATGCAACTCAAAGGACAACTTAAAACATGAAAACCTGGATACTGGGTCTGAGAAGTTAAAGAGAAAGAGAAAAAGGAAGAGAAGAAAACGTAATGAAGATCCAGATGATGTTTCACGTTTACAAAGGAGGACGAGATACCTCTTGATCAAGATGAAGCTAGAGCAGAACCTTGTTGATGCTTATTCTGCAGAAGGCTGGAAAGGTCAGAGGTGTGTACCTTATCCCTCTTATCTATTTAAATGTATTTATCTTGCCTAGAGACTCGATACTTAGTATCGTAACTGTTTGGTCCTCAAATGGTAAGAAACTAAAGAAACAGATTGTCCAAGTAAAATGTTTGTGTCCACATGGTTGTAGGTGCGACTAATATGCATGTTTGATGGAACTGTTTCCTTGTTAACTATAAACTTAAAAGATGGAGTTGTTTCCTTTTTAACTATTAACTAAAAGAGGGCGTTGTTTCCTTGTTAACTATTAACTAAAAGAGGGAGTTGTTTCCTTGTTAACTATTAACTAAAAGAGGGAGTTGTTTCCTTGTTAACCACCACCACCAACAACATCATACCCAGTGTAGTCCCACTAGGTGGGGTCTGCGGAGGGTAGGGTGTATGCAGACCTTACCCCTTCCTAGGGGAGTTGTTTCCTTGTTAACCATTAACTAAATAGTTTCAACCTCTCGCTTTAAGCTTTTAGTTGAATGCTCTGATCTGATAAACCTTTCTAGGTTAATTTTTGAAACTTGTTTCTACTCTCAAAGAATGGGAAATTGAGGAATTTGAATATTTGGCACTAAAGATATGCAATGTTCCTTTACTTCACTCTCAGTGCCGCACCCGTGTCGACACGACGTGGGTGTGGGATCCGTACCCGATCTGGTCAACCGGTTTTGAGTACTTTGACCAAATTTGAGGGAGAAATTCTGGATAGATTCAATGGTTTTTTGTAATCAAAACAAGAACTGAGGTGAAATTGAAGAAAATGGAGTACTTTGAATATATAAATTTCTACTGTCACTCCCTTTCCTTTTATCTCCTTCCAGGATTCTCCTCTCGATCAATATTTTCTCCTCAAGTTTTCCACATAATATCTCATAATTTTAGGTTTTATTACTCTATTTTTAGATATTTATTTATTTTTAGCTGAATCCCCGCACCCGTATCCATACATGGATCCGTATCCCCAAATCTTAAAATTTAGATCATAGAGGGTCCGACCTCTAGATCCGCACCCGTGTCGGACACCAGGACCTGAGTCCGAGCAACTTAGGTTGCTTCAACCAGTTGCCGAACTGATATTATGAAGGGTATAAAGTTATGTGCAAATATCACTATTGCTTTTAGTAAGAGATTTAGCAGAAAGAAAGTTTGAGTTCATTGTTAACGAGGGACTCCACATGTTCATAATAGCTCATGGCGTTTGCTTTGCTTCAATGGAATGCCATGGTTCGACATAGGTACGGTTTTAATTATTGAGAGTTGAAATGATGTACTATTTTGATATAAAACTGGAAAAGGAAGTTGGACCAACCATTGATTTTTGATATAAAGTTAGCTCAAATTGTGTGAAAGACTGACGTGTTTGAGTTTTGAGTTGCTTGATATTGTAATAGTTATGAGAATAAAGGTTAACACATTTTGTTTAAAAGAAGTAGATAATGGTACTTATCCAAAAAGAAAAAAAGTGAGAGATGAAGAAAAACACAAAGGTAGCCAGCCACTTGATACGACTATAAAGGTTATTGTCTTCCATGTAATTTTATGGTCTCTTACATCGTCATGATATTTATTTTGGGAAATCAGTTGGGTGTACCTGCTTTCAGAATTTATTACTATGGGCTCTTGAATTGTAGTGTTTCATGACCAACAAGTGACACATGCAATTAACTCAAGGCTTCCTAGGCTCTTTAATGCTTGGAATTATTGGGGCAGCAAATGAGAATTACTATAAAGAGAATCTCGCTTCAGTACAACAAGTATGCTTCAATCTCAAAATTAGGGGCTTTTAGAACTATAGATTCTCAAAATCAACAACATACCCAGTGTAGTCCCACACAGTGGAGATTCTCAAAATCTCACATTTATTTTTACACTTGACATTTAAATCTCCAACTCAACTGAAAATACTCCCGATTAGCACTTAATCGTATGTAAATGTAGCAACAACAGCTAAAACCATAACCCTAGCTAATTGGTATGTCCTTTATAAATTCTTTTCTTCCATTTTGAGAGATTTATGTATTTTGAGTTTCAGCAATTTCAATCGTCATAGTGTTGGACTTATGGACCTATTTGTTTAGAGATCTATGTATGACGTGGAAAAACTATCTTGTGTCACTTATTCTGAAGTTACCCTTTATCTGTGCTTTTTTTCTTGTAAGGTAAGAATTTATTGATTACACAGTACCAATATGGTACTGCAGCAACTAAAGCAGAGCTAGACTTGTTTTACATTATAAATTCATAGAAGCTAACTAGTCCAGCATTTCAGTCAAATTAAAGCAATACTTCCTTTTTTTCCAGTAATACAAATTATGGATATATCTACCCAAAAGTCTTAACCAATAGGATTACTGAGTTCATTTCTGGATTAGCTCATCTTACGAAAGGATTTCACAGTATAGACCCCATCTTTTCAGGGTAACCACTGTATGAAATCTTTGTTTTTGTCCAGAGTTACTGAGTTCATTTTCTGAATAAACTCATCTACTTCATCCAATTCCCAATCAGACTGATTGCTTCTGAACTGAAAATTCCATTCAGTCTCCGAAATACAGTATGCAATCCTCACCTCCTATCTTCCACCTAGTGGTGAAGTTGGGATTTTCACCAAGGGGAGTTAAATGTAAAGAAGTAAACACAGGAAAAGCCAAGGGGATTCAACATATAGTATATATAGTTAAAAAAATTTACCTATCTACAAAATGTAATTTTCCAGCGGAGGGGTGTAAAATGACAGCCTTTGACAAGGGTGGCTCCACCACTACTTCCACCATTCTAAAGAGTTTAGGGTATAGTTCACTAAGAGTTATCCTTCATGTGTGCAACCAGCACCTTTGTCAGATTTGATTATGTTAGAGTGGATTAAAGTCTCTCATTGGTTGATAATGGACTGGTGGTTTGCTTATATGGACTAGGACAATCCTCCCCTCGTGAGCTAGCTTTTGGGGTTGAGTTAGGCCCAAGTGTCATATATTTACATGGTATTAGAGCCAGGTCCATCCCCATTTGGGCTCCCAGTCCAAGCTCCCATTGGGTTTGGGCGTGAAGGGGGCTGTTGGAGTGGGCTAGAGTCCCACATTGGTTGGGGAATGGATTGGTGGTTTGCTTATATGGACTTGGGCAATTCTCCCCTCATGATCTAGCTTTCGGGTTGAGTTAATCTCAGGTGCCATATCAGCCATATCTTTACAGATTATTGCTAATTTTCTCTACTGCTTTAGTCATTTGCTAAAACCACTTATAGCTCTTCTCTCTCTATTTGAGTTTCCACCTAGGGAGGTGTTGTTCTGGCCAAATGAGTCTTGAACATTGTATAATCAATAATGACATTGGTAATAGTGAATTCTTCTATCCTTAATTGCTGAGGATGATGTTGATGTTTCAAAGTACAATAAGTTTGTAATCTTGAAATAAGCAAAACCAAAAATGAGAAGGGACAAAAATCATGAGTTAATTTATCAATGTTGTTTGAGAAATAAGAGACATGATGCATCAAATATAAAATTGGGACAAAGAGGGAATATTAGATTTATTACTCAAGTAATGAAAAGAAGAGTAGTAGACACTCTTACTTTAATGTGGATCTGAGTTCCGCAATGATTTTGTATATGACAAGAGAAGGCATGATACAATTCATTTCCAGTCTAAGAGATGTATTTATGTTTAGAAGTATGGTAACAATTTTGATGCCCCTCATTTTCTGTCCTGCAATCTGAATATTGTGGACTGCACAAGTAAGTGGCTACCCTAAAATTAAACCCTTAACAGTAGAATCAGCACAAAGGAAAGGAGCATTTACAAGCTATGACCTATTTAGACAAACTCAATATGTAAATGTTAGTGTAACTTTATCCTTTCAAGCAAGCAGCTCATGTGACATCTTTCGTCTTTTCATCCAGTCGAGAAAAAATTAGGCCTGAAAGAGAACTACAAAGAGCGAAGAAGCAAATATTAAACTGCAAGCTTGGAATAAGGGAGATAGTTCACCATCTGGATTTGCTTAGCTCTGCTGGGCAGATCGATGATTCTGCTATTGCTCCAGATGGATCTGTCCATCATGAACATGTAAGCATCCTTCACAGAGTGTTTTTTGTCTTATACGTTGTTAACACTTGCATGTCACGCAGTACCATGATGGCTGATTCTCTTTTATGTTTATTGCTATTTATTTCCCTACCCCCTTAAACTCATAGCAACATCGAAGCTGAAATAGGAAAAAGTCTGCATAAATAGACAGAATATCAAACTCGGATGCGGAGTTCAAAGTTTCTTGTTCCATTTTCAGATTATCTGTGCCAAATGCAAATTGCAAGAAGCTTTTCCTGACAATGATATCATACTTTGTGATGGTACATGCAACTGCGCCTTCCATCAAAAATGTCTTGATCCTCCACTATCAACAGAAAACAGTAAGTTAGTTTGAATATGCTTCCATTTCTCCCTTTTCTTCCACTGCTTATGCAGAGCAGAACTTTAAGTCTGAAATTCATAACTTTTGCTTAGCTAAATGGCTGCTGGCTCATATTTTATTTATGAAAACTTATTCCAAAAGAAATGATAATTTGCAGTACCGCCAGATGACGAAGGCTGGTTTTGCAAATTTTGCAAGTGTAAGATGGAAATAATAGAAGCAATAAATGCTCATATTGGCACCCACTTTGCTATGGATAGTAACTGGGAGGTTGAGTAATCTACTGTTGTACTCTCCATAAAATCATTTTTTCACCCCTCCAAGAATTATCTATTGATCGGTAATTAATGCTGACATATCTATTTGATTAATACAGAATATCTTCAAGGAAGAGGCTCTTCTGCCAGAAGGTGAGGAGTCCTTATGCCCCGAACAAAACTGGCCATCTGATGACTCCGAAGATGATGACTATGATCCCGAAAAAGTTGCTAATAGTCACAGTAGTACTGATAGCTTTGAGAGTGGTTCTTCCAGTGAAGCGAGCAGTGGAAGCATGTTAGGATCACTTGAGGATGAATTATTAGCTTTAACAGGAAAGCCAGAAGATGGCGGCGGTGGAAAAGATTATTTGTCTGAACAGATTGCTGGGTCAGATTATGAGGAGACAACTGACTTTGAAGTTCTATCTGGTGCCAGACAGAGAAAAGCTGTTGACTATACCAAGTTAAATGATGTGAGTACGTCAATGTCCATAAGTTGTCTGGCTTTCTACCACATGCTGCTAACAAGAAATCAATGATGCTCTTATGTGGCACAGGAAATGTTTGGAAAGAATGCTCTCGCGATCGAGCAAAATAGTGAAGACGAAGATTGGGGTCCAGGTAAAAGAAAGTGTAGACGGAAGGAGCCTGAATCAGATGCTGCAAGCACCCTTATAACCCTTTTTGAAAGTGAGAGAAGTTGTCCAGAAAAAACAGTGAATGAAGTGGAAAAAGAGTCTTTTGGTAGACCAGCCAAGAGAGAAATATTCAGGATTCCTCTTGATGCAGTCGAGGTAATATGCTTGTTTCAGTATTCATTGTAACATCAAAGAGGAAGCATCTTTTGCACTATTCTTACTGCTCAATACTTCTGAACTTTACCAGGAACTTCGCCGTGTATTTGCTGAGAATGAACTTCCATCTAGAGAAGTGCGGGAGAACCTCTCCAAGCAGCTGGGTATTGAATATGAGAAGGTAATGATAATTGTGATATGCCAATAGACACCTAGAAAGTTTAGATCCTGTAGCACTGCAGTCTTCCATGATTATTTGAGCTAACACAATGTATAGTCAGCTCTGTTAGAAATTGGCAACTTAATTGGTCAATAGTCCACAAAGATTTAAGTGTTACTCTAGCAACAACTGATATTGTTATATGTTTTGCCTACGAATCGTATGCTCTTGGGATAATTACATGTTTTTGCTCAGATAAAAGGTGGAAAGTAAGGGAGGAAGAGGAAGAGGATTGGGAGGTGGCTGCATGATGATTTATTTTATTATAGTTATGAATAATGATGTTCCAAAGCCTAAACCTTAAGGCGTGTTTGGTATGGAAGAAAATGTTTCACAATTTTTCCATGTTTGGTTGGTCAAAAATTTTGGGAAATATTTTCTCTAGGAAAACAAGTTCCTTAAAAATCAGGAAAATGACTTCCATAATAAAAGTAGGGAAAACAAGTTTCATAAGTGACATTCCACATAAATTGTTTCTTAACTCTCCAACACAACCCACTTCCACCCACCCATATCGCCCATCCCCACCATCACACAGTCCTACCCTCCACCCCACTCCCATAATGTTTGGTTAGACTAATATGAAATGCTTTTGGGATTATATTTTCTGCTTACTTACTAACACTGGAAAATAAGTAAGATTTAAGAAGCCCACTTACTTTTTCTGTGGAAAATATTTTCTTTCATACCAAACACCTAAGTCTCTTGAGATGCCTGTGAGGGATAGGTTGGTGGAAGCTATGTTAATCTGTTCGCTTTATATATTGTTTCCATTTGCTTATTTGTCTGTTACATGCTATTTTTAGGTGAACAAATGGTTCAAGAATGCACGGTATACGGCCCTTAAAGCTAGAAAGGTAAGTATTGAGCTAAGATTATTGGTGTCCTTCACTGCTTAAGTTTCTCAGAACCTTGTCTCCTGCCATTTTTTCTCTTATCTTGATTATGATGATGATTACATTAGCTTGCCATTATCATATTATCAATTCTTTTTGTACTTTTCTCTTTTTTCTTTACGTGGTGGCAATTTCATTAACCCCTGAATTTCAGGGTCTGTATAACATTTGGCCCGGAGCTGGATATTTTAATTCTAAGTTCTTATATTCATGGGTATCAGCAGGTTGAGAGCACAAAACCGTGTCAAGCTACTAGTCCTACAACATCAGTAGGATGTACACCTGAGACTGTAAAGGGTGAACTAGCAGATCATATTTCGTCAAGTGATGCAGAAGAAAATGCAGCCCACGCACCTAATGAAGAAACTCCCAACTTGGTTATCCGTCCTTCCAAGAAAAAGTGTGACAAAAAAGCAGTAATACCGTCAACAGATAAAGTAGAGGTACGTTTAATTAGCTGAGAATCCATGTGTAGTTCTATTTGGTCTTCTACATTAATGTATATAAAGAAAATATTGCGTTTACGCTTTACTTTTTGGCTCGGGATCGCTTTCTCTCTATGAAAATGCTTATCATGTGGGTTTTAACCTATGTTGCTTGGACACTTCAAAAATGTCAACAGGTGCATGTCGGATTCTCCAAAAGTAGTGTTTTTTGGAGAATCCGACACGGTGCGGCATCGAAGTGAAGAATCCGAGCAACTTAGGTTTTAACTATCAGAAAAAGAAAAAAGAAAGTAACAAACACGAAAAAGAAGGGGGGAAATAGCTTATCATCTTGGTTAGAAGATATATATTTTGTCGGTGAGAGGATTTTATACCAAGTCCGAAGTGATATGTACTGCAGGTTCTTAAAATATAAAGAACGCTATCTTAATTTAGCTGCAGGGATTGGGAATGTAGCTATTCTTGCTATTATCCTATAGCTGACACTTGATTAGCACCTGCTGATGCTTCCAGCGACCCAATTTTTTAAACAAAATCATGGAAGCTCTCCCGTTTTATCTCAATCTATGCCATGTCAAACACAGTATATTTAAAATCTGGCTGAATTTGGGTTAATTTGCTTGCAATTTCACATTTCAGGTTCAAATTTCATTGTTAGTTCAGTTTTTGCTTGAGAAACTTTAAATGGGTAGATTCTCCCGTATTCAGTGCTCATTTTAGTTGAAAGACAGATGTATTTTGGTCTTAGAGCCTGTTTGGATTAGCATATGACTTATAGTCAAAAGCCATAAGTTAGAAATTCTAATTAATGACTTTTGACTTATTTTTGTTATTTTGGCTTATAAACAAGTGATTATAAGCACTTTTTTAGTTTACCCAAACACTACAAAACTGCTTAAAAGCTATTTTGGCTTAACAACACCTAACATAAGCAAATCCAAACGGGCGCTTAGTCATCATTCACTTAGAAAGTCTAATTGAAAGATGGATATACATTATATTTGTGTCCTAAATTTTTCTGTTTCCACAAGCAGACACTTGTAGAATCTGGCGATGACGTGAGCCTGAAACTACTGCGAGACAGAGCAAAAAAACGAAGGAGAAAACTCAATTCCAAGGATAGGGAAAAGATAAAAGAAGCTGAAGCTGAAGCTGAGATGCAGGAGCTTTGTAGAATCAAGGACAAAATAGCAAGACTCCAGGAAATTTTACGAAGGTTTCCAAATCGCAGAAGTAGAAGAGCAGACACTTCTAGTTTAGACGAATCATTGGTTGTTTTTATACCTGTTGCACAGTTACAGGAGAAAAGGTGACTAATCACTTCTCCCTTCTTTTTTTTCCTTCCTAAAATTGTGTTCCTCCATTTTTCACAAATCAACAAAGACAAACAAGGAGGTTGAATGAGGCAAATACAGAAGCAAAATTCTTCTTTTCCCATTATACATGTATAGTTTTCTATCTTCTTGTAAGGACTTGCAACGAAATAGAATGTACAAGATTGTAACGTTGTATAATAGATCAGTTTCAGTTATGTTAATTGGCACAAACTCAAAATGTGGCTACATGAGTATCTTGCAGTGTTCAAAATTTTGAATGCAATGTGACCTATGCACTCCTCATGAGCCTGTTGGATGCAAGTAGGTTATTGCATTGTTTTCTACTGGTACAAATACTTGTCATCTGCTAAATGATACTAATTGATGATATTGTCAATCGTCATTCTTAGCAATCGAGCCCAAAGGCCAAAGCAAATACCAAACACCAAATGGAAAACAAAAAGAAATGAATAGATTAGCCAGTGGTTGAGTTCCCTACATCAATCTCAGAACTGTTACTGCTTAGCTTCTTCGTTGCTAAGCTCAGACAGCATTATCCTAGGCCCCTTGGTTAATACAGAATTGTCATCCCATGGCAACCAAATTGACTGCTCAACCTCAATTACACAACCTGAAAAGCCCCCATCATATACAAGAGTGAAGGACATCAGCAAAAAGCAGAAAGTTTTTCCCTATGTGTGTCGAAAAGAGAACTATGTAATCACGTATTCTTACTATATAGACTAGCTTGTATAGAATAACAAATACCATGACATTGAAGAATAGGCATGATAAAATAGAAGATTATACTTTGAAGGGCAAAGTAGCTTACTATTAAAAGCATTTAAGAATTCTTTTGAGATGTGTCACAATAGACATGAAATAGAACACTCAAAAGCTAAGGTAAAATCAGATTTCAGAACATTGGAAAGTAGTAAGGGAATTCAACAAAAACTTCAGGAAGTGTGGCCCTCCTCGGCAGCAGCTTCAAAAGTTTCACCAGCCACAAGTTCTGGTACGTCATCATCGTCTTCCTGTGCTGCAACAGCACCTGCAGCTGCATCGGCAGCACCAGGTGCCTGCTTCTGGAACTGCTCGGCTAACTTCTTCAAATTCTCCAAATTATCAGGACCTGAAAATTGTAATTTTCAACAGTCAAAAGTCAGAACATATATTTTATTGTTCAAGCTTTCTCACGACTCAAAGTGTAGGCCTAAAGAATGACACATACCCAACTGGTGAATAATCTGAGGAAGAATATCCTGCAATTCTGCGCGAGGAAAGAAATATTAAGCTTAGAAATTCCTATGCATGTGCCAAGACATAATCAAAAGGAGTAAAAACCGTAAGGAAGCTCAAATCCGCTTAACAGTCAAGGACTCATGTGTTGGAGACCCAACACAAAGAATACTAGTCTCTAAAGTATAATTTGTTTTGTGACATAGTTATAACTTATAAAGTTTCTGTTGAGGTTGCATTCAAAAGGTGCAAGGCATGAGGAAAGAGTAGAACACGTACTCTTTGTCTGGGGGGTACCACTAACAACCCAAGTGTTTGCAGCAATTGACGCTTGAACTGAACATAATCCAAAAATAAAAGGTTATTAGAAAGGCAATAAAACGACAGATGACTAAAACTAAGACAAATATAGATTATATTGATACCTTTGGGGTTAACGAATTGGATAACAACATCCTCCTTGAAAATGTTGACTTCTTCAATAGCAGGAATGGCATTGACACCTATTCTTTTCAAGGTGCTCTGTAGTCTTTTGTCATCAGTTGTAGTTGTCTTGTGTACGGCCTTCTTCTTTCTGCAGAAGCAGCACTCATTCAGCAAACATGAATGATAAAAATAAGATACCCCTTATCAATACACTTCTCGTGTACCTTTTCTCTCCATTCCTCACTCAAGTTTGACTTTTGGACAAACACAAGTTAGTCATTACAAACTTAAGTAGGCATTTGGCCATAGAGTCCAAACATTTTTCATTTTATTTGTAATTTATGAAATTGAAGTTGAAGATGGAGTTTTGTTTGGTTATACTTTTTGCATGGGAGAGAATAAAGCAAATTATGTGGAATTTATGAAGAAGGGAGTTGGAAAACAGGTTTGGAGCCCTTTCTCAAACTTGGAATCGAACTCCAAGTTGGATTGGAAATTTTATAACCAAAAGCCTGATTTAGAAATGAAGTTGGCAATTCTTCAAAAAAAAAAAAAGAGAGAGAGAGAATACTATCATGGCCAAACGGGCTCTCAAGTAACTGAAAGCTTTTAAGTTAGCAACAAACACCCAAATTCTTTCTCAATACATTAACACAAACTATTTCCATGTGGTAACAATCACAGGAACTAAACAAACCTTCTCATGGTACCCTTTCCACCGGTTCTGACCGAACCGGCCATCTTTTGCAACTTTTCTACATTCATCTGTCATAGAAAAAACACCAGAAGTCAATATTTCTCAATAAACAAGTAACAAGAAACTGGCATGATTATCGCATTCCATTTTACAGGCACGATATATCTGTAACAACCTCCATGACCATAAACTACACTAAACCACATCCAGAAATTCACAAGCTAAAAAAACAAATCCCTCTATATATAAGCTTAAAACACAAAAACACATGAATGTTACAGCTAACAGCAGGTACCAACTTAAAAAACACAAGATTAAGAACTGAAACATTTACATTTTGGAGTAAACCAGTTTTCTGAGCTATTAAATTGGTCATTGCTATAAGCATGCAAAAACATAGATAACAAAAGAACTAAGCCTCCCTGCAGACTAAAATAAGACAAAACAGAACAAATTAAATGCTTAGGGAGCTTATAAAATGAAGAACTAAAAAAGGGTCATTAAAAATTGGTCACTTATACCCTTTTATGTAGTTCCAAAGTATATAAATTCCATTCAAAAATATTACAAAATCCACATTAAAATTAGAAGCTTCATCCTTCAAAAATCAAAACCCCCATTGTACCATACACACAGCTCTACTATACTATAAAGGAGTACACAGTCAAAGTTCCACCATAAAGCTATCACCTTTTTCCTCTTTTCACCAGATTAAGATCTGGAAAAACAAAACCAAATCCAATCAATACCATCAATTCATCCAAACCCCATCAACAATTCAAACACAAACATAACATTCAATAACATTATCCAAACAAAAAGTATATACACTAACACACAGAATCCATTAGAGACATGTACAAAAAAAATTGAAAAAAAAACCAAGAAAGGCATAAAATTAGACACCCATTAGTTAGATTAGGGGGGGAGGGTGGGGAGGCATAGAGAAGCTAACCTTGTGAGAAGAAGACTGAGCTAAAACCCTAGCCGCAGAGAAGATGGAAAAAAGATGAAAGACAAGGAGGGTTCGTTTTGGGTGCTGATAACTTTATATTCTACTATATACATGTGAGAACTTTTTGGTTTCCAGTTATGCCCTTATCACTTCTCTATAAAGACGTATGTATCCCCTCTTTTTTTCTTCAATATAATCGAATCGAATCGTATATTGATATTTTAGTTTGATGATTTCATTTGGTTTTAATTATAAAAAATGAACAAAATGTTTGATTTTTTTTTAAAGATATAAGTGAACTAAGAGCCCGTTTGGATGGAATTTTAAGTTGGTCAAACTAACTTTTAAATCAGTTTTTGACTTATTAGAGTGTTTGACAATTATAAGAATAACTAAAAATAAGTCAAAAGTAACTTAAAATAAGTTAAAAGTAGGGTGCCCCTACTTATTTTTTTTAACTTATAAATCATTTTACTTTGACCAAGTATATTCCTTTTTTACCCTTAATTCTTTTATAATGTTAACAATTTTAAGGGTATTTCAGACATTTTGCTTAAAAATATGACTTTCAACACTTTTTTGCCAAACACATAACTACTTATTTTTAAAATGACTTTAAAATAACTTTTTAAAAGTTACTTATTTTAAGCCAATCCAAACGGGCTCTAAATCAACATGTTTTATGCTTAACTTCTATATAATATAATCTCTATTAAATGAGATAATTACACTCTAGTATAATTAATAAATATCTATATAATTAAGTCAAGTTTTTCAATGTTTACCTAAATTGGTCTAATTGAGAAACTTAAGGGCCCTAAAGGGCTATCATAGGGTCACAATCCCCTCTCGATCTTTGAAAAATTCAAAATCAAAGTAAAATAGTAGATCTTGATGAGATGAATCTAATGCACCAAAAATCATTTCAAAATTTCATCTACAACTTTGGAAGATTCCAAATTACAAGTGTAATTACTGTAGCGAAATCTTATGAGCAAAGTGTCAGTCATTTTCAAAATATTTTCCAATTAAATTCATTTGTGATTCATGATGTCTCACATGTTGGGAATGATAGGTCATTATCACTAGGTCTATCTCACCACAAATTTTTAGAAGATTTCACCTTGCCGTTTGAGAGGTATCAACTAGTAAAGATGGACGAAATTTCATTTTGTATACTAATGCATAAAATTATATATTATTGTATATGTGTGTATAAATACTTCTTATAATTTTGTATAATATTGATATATAATAATGTATATCAAGTATTTAAATATTTTTGTAAAAATGAAATATGAAAAATTTGTATATTATTGTATACTAGATGTATATTATTTTATACCATATTGCGCTTTGGGCTAAAGATTTGTAATGTAAGTTTTTGAGTTATATTTTTGCAATATAAGTTAGATAACTGTACTTTTATGAAAATTTTCAATTATTAATTATGTATAAATAAATTTATTTTAAAATATGGAAAAGGGATTAAATATACCCCTAAACTATTCAAATCAGATTAATTTTATCATATGTTACGTTTTTTACTTAAAAAATACCCCTCGTAATTATATTTTGTGGCTCAAAAATATCTTTCATCTAGCCAAATAGCTTAAATATTCTTCCGACTAATAGAGTTCCCAAACAAGGAAAAATGGTCAATTTTACCCTTTAACAATTCAAATGGGACAATTTGACCCTTATTCTATTAAATTTATTTTCCAACATAAAAAAAAGTGAATAGTATAGACACTTTCCATTTAGCAAATAAAAAATGATAACATATGACTTCTTTTTTCTTCTGATTCCTTATACATTAGATATGATTTATTTTTTTGGTAAACAAAAAAATTTATTACCAAAACATGGGACTACAAAGAAGAAGAAAAAAGACTGAAGTTACATCTTTCTACAATCTCAAACAATCAATAACAACTAAGGGTTAATGTTCGATATGATATTTCCAAAAATCGATTTTGATAATTTAACAATCAGTAATTGAAAATAGATATATCAAATATTGAACTTTCAAACTTTTATCACATACGATTAATCAAATTTCAATACAATAATTCAAAAATTACCTTAACTTGGCAGACCTCTCAGAAAAAAAAAACCCTCGATAGATTAACTTAACTATTGTCGTGGTTTTAATATTAGTTGTTGCAGCTTATTAAGTTCTCCAAAACAAAACATCTCGAAAGGAAAATCATATGAGTGATTCAATGTTATAATTCCTCAAAGTTGTCTTTCCAATTAAACTCTAGAGTTTGAATAATCTACCGAGTGTATAATTTGGTATACCATAAAATATTGAATATTGAACGATAATAATGTCTCATATAGAGTATCGAAACTGAATATCATAATTTTTAAATTTTACTTTCGAATACCACATCAATTACCAAATAAAATGATCACATTTTAGTACAGTCTATAAAGTTATTTTATATAATTTAGACAAAAATTTTAATGCTTACCTAAATTGGTCAAGAAGAGGAACTCAAGGGTCGCATAGGGCTATCTTGAGGCCACAAACCTCTCTTTACCTCCAAAAAGTACAAACTCAGAGCCAAAAGATATATTTTGGTGAAACGAATCTAATGCGACAAGAATCATCTCAAAATTGCATCCACAACTCCGAAAAATCACAGGTTATAGATACGATTACTATATCAAAATCCAAAAACAAAGTATCAGCCATTTTCATAATATTTTCCAATCAAACTCTATTGTGATTCATAGTGTCTCAGTTATTGGGAATGATAAGTCATCACCGGATCTATCTCTCTACAATTTTTCAGAAGATTTCATCTTGCCATTTGAGAGAAATCAATTGGCAAAGTTTGACAAAATTCCATTTTGTATAATACTCCCTCCGTCCCATAATAACTTATCACTTTCTATTTTACACGGTACTTAAGAAATCATAAATAAGATGAACAATTTGACAAATTTACCCTTTATTCATATTGATGGATATCAAGATAATTTATGATGACATAGGGCATGTAAAAGGTATCATTGGAACTTATGCACATTTATGATATTAATTATAGGGGTAAAATGGAAAAAAAATAATTAATTTTATCTTAATTTAGTAAGTGATCAAGTAATTTTGGACAAGTATTTTTAGAAAGATGATTAGTTAATATGGGACAGAGGAAGTAGTGTATAAAATTGTATGTTATTGTATATGAGTGTATAAATACCTCTTATAATTTCTATGTGTTGATGTATAATATTGTATATTAAATTTTCAAATATTTTCGTAAAAAATACAAAATATGAAAGTTTTGTATATTATTATATACCATATGCATATTATTGCATATAAGTTAAATATTATTATATTTTTGTAATATAAGTTAGATAATTGTACTTTTATGAAATTTTTCCTTATCAAATTACCAAAATTTTCGATTTGATTCAATGATTTATTCCCAATCCTAACAACTACCAACTCTAAATCTAATAATAACTAACCAAGTTAAGTAGATAGAAGTTTAGAGTTCTCATCTTCAATAGTATTTAAGCTGCTTTATCTTATCTATAAACATAAGCAGTCTACTAATATTTTCTATAATAATCACAAATAGATAGAGGGCAAATGATTCCCTTATCTAAGGCAGTTCTTTGCATCAAAGGAGAGTCACTTAGCATCATAGACAAATTTATTTGACAAATTATAAGGTATGTGAATCTCAGACTTCTCTATAAAATAAGATATTTTATGTATATATTTTCTAAAATTGGTATAATGTTAGCTGATGATACTTATACTACGAAAAAACCTAAATGGTATATTTGATGTTTTTTGTCTAGAGAAGTTGAGATCAATTCTCACTTAATATATTTTTTCCTTTTAAAATAATATATAGATTTATTTTACTAATTCTAAAAATAATATGATTAAAAAAATCAAAATATTCAATTATGGTACATTATATTACTTATTGTACTTTTAAGTTGGAGAAAATTAAGCAGAATAGCCTTTCGATCAATTTTAAACTAAAAATGATCGAAATATCAATTAATTATATATAAAAAAAAATGGTCTAAGCTTTGGTCTCCACTTTTACTTTTCTCTCCCCCACTGTTAATTTTTTTAAATATATATTTGTTCCGGTAAATTTATTATCCCATTAAATAAACTAATATAAGAATCAATGGTCATTTTTCCATCTTCATTTATTTTAGGGCAAATGGTTATTTTAGTCCTTCTGTTATTATATTATCCCTATTTTAGTCCCTATAATATTTTGACAAAACACAATTGACCTTCAATTAAATAATATGTGTGTTTTTAAACCTTTTATTGAAGGTTAAATACACTTAGTCAGATAACACAAGGATTAAAATAGGAATAATACAATAACACAGGGACTAAAATAATTATTTTCCCTTCAATGTGGATACATTGTTTAAACATCATATACATATATACGATTACACACTATTTATATAATATAGATACATAACATATATATTATATAACAATGTATAAATATGATATAACAGCGTAACATATATATATATATATATATATATATATATATATTACATATACATGTGATCTTTAATTGATATTTTTGTTATGATATATTTATGTAAGAATGCTTTAAATTATCCAAGTTTCAATGTGGATTGGTATACTTATGTTAATGTTTCTAATAGCTTTGATGCATATTTACATGATGAAAGAAAAATATAGAGCAAAACAAAAGGGGAATACCATATGTATATCAGCCAGACTCAATAGAGTTCTATTGAAGAAAAGATTACCAGACTCATAATAGGGTACAGAAATGGCCCTATGATGGGTGATTATGATATGTTGTTTCCAACAAGAAAAGTTCTATAAAAATGACTTTTGTAGGGGTGTTTATGACTTTTTGGTTCCGCTTAACAAATTATCTTAAAATAGCTCTCGCTTAGAAAGTTCTAACATTTGCTCATAAGACAGACAATCAGGACATATCAAGATAGTGAACCTACTCAATTGACCAGACGTTCTATCTTATAGGTAAAAGTTAGAACAAAGATACTTGCTCATCAAACATAAGTTGTAACTTTTGCCCATAAGACGGGCGTTCAAGACATTTTAAGAGAGTGAACCTACTCAGTTGACCAAAAGTTCTATCGTATAGGCAAAAGTTCGAACTTACTCATGTTACCCATCAGACATCATTCATAAATTCTAACTTTTGCCCGTAAGACAGACGTTCAGGATATTTCAAGATAATAAACCTATTTAATTGACCATTATAAGTAAACATTAGAACTTATGCTTGATGGACAAACATAAATTCTTCCCAATAATTTTTTTTTAAAGTTAAGATCATTTTTTAATAAATTTACTAAGCGGAAACAAATAGTCAAGACCAGACACTTTAGGAGATAAGTATTCAAAATCGAACACTTTATGATACACTAGATGTAATTTCCTCCTCATTAATATACTCTAAGATGTCATCAAATATAGGTTTAATTTGAGAGCTTATTCCACAAAGAAGAAGAAGTAAAGCTGAGGAATTTTTGTGTGAAGTTTGTCAATAGTGGTTAAGTGGAAAGCCTTCATTAAATTAAATTACAAAAATATCCTTTAAAAATTAAAGACGAAATTACTCCTTATATAAAAGTAAAATTACTACTACAAGTTTTTAGATGAAATAATTAGAAACCTTTTTTTATTTCAATTTCTACCAAATATCTCAACAACTTCACTTTAAAGGTTAGTTTCCATGTTGATGATTACTAGGAAAAAAAAGTTAACCACAAAGGTTAAATGTGTGCTTAGGAAAGCAATTCAAATGGCAATACTAACCAATTACTTCATAGGCTTTTTATCTCTTGTATTTAAAAATTTAACTATCAAATTAATTTGTTATTGACCGATCAATTTATTGACTAAGCTCATTTTAACTCGCTCAATTCAATCTATTATAAAGTTGGATTGATATGTAGCCAAGCTTGATCCCGTGAAAAATTAGCCTAAAGTTGTTGACAAATTCATAACTGAACAAAATTAGATTAGTAAGAACCAAGAGTGGATACTTTTTCTTTTTTTTTATATAATTAAAAAAATAATTAAACCAACAGAGATAAAGGGTGAATCAAGAGTAAGACTAATAAATTGTTTGTTTTATGTCTCCAAAATTTTGAGGCTTGAATTTTTTTTTAATAATTAGTTTTATAATTTTAATTTTACTTAAATTACAATATTGAAGATTGTAAAATAAAGGTAAAAAATTTATACAAAAAGGAAAGAAGGACAGAAAAACTATCTACTTTTTATCAGAAATATTTTAAAACTTTGAATTAAACAACTCAAATTTTTATGATAAAAAATTATTTTTTTACAACAACATCCAAAGTAATATATTGCAAACAATGTCTAATATCGTATTAACTAGAGTTGATCTTTAGTTTTATAAGATTATTGCAAAAACTTTATCTATACAACAATCGAATTGCACAACTAAAAAAGAACCGCACAGACAATTATCAACTACAAAATTGAATAAAGAATGTACACAATTTTAGGGTTTTGCATAAACTACAAAAATGACTTTATTTATAGAATTTGGCTCTTGAAATCTGTTATTTTGTAAATACTGCAGAAGATGAGGAAAATTTATATGCAATTTTGAAGCAAAAGTGGGTTTTGCAGAAAAATGTATAAAAACAACGTTATCTACAGATGAAAACGCTATACTTCAGAGCAAGGAATCATCAAGGGGATTAAAAGAAATGCAAAAATGCTATATGCTGAAGTTTTCCTATGTTAAAAGTATTCAAAAATTAGAACATTTATATACATATGTTATCCCTACTTCAATCTTCAAAGGAAAAAATTATCTTGGGATTCAAAAAATTAAAATATGAAAAACAAAACACTAAAAAAAATCTAATCACATACAATATTATGCATAGAAACATTATCTGTAAGTGTCCAATTTTAGCAATCGATAATTATAATTCAAAAAATAAAAGAATTCAAAATAATCGTATGAAGATAATTTCATAAATCATAAGAATAATTAGCGTTACAAAGAAAAAGAGTTTTTTTACTTAAATGTACCAGGCTACCGGCGACAAAAAGTATTGCAATAAAAATGATAGGTGTATGTAATGTATTGATATTATATAATAGTTATGTAATGCATTGATATTGCATAAATGATATGTAAATATGTATATATGATGTATACTTTGTATAAAAATATATATGCAGTCATATACGTTATTTATACAATATTTATACACCAGATTGTTCATATAAATTTCTTTATACATATCACTTTTATATGAAATCTACATTAAATTTTGAATAGTTATACAAATGTTGTAATCTATCAATTATGATCAACTCAAAATCTCTTTTAACAATCCCAAATTTTAGTTATAGACTCCTCTTGACATTTTCAGTCTTTTAATACACAATTTACTCGAAACAGTTCACGTTTACGGCACATCAAATTTTAATATCAAGCTTTCAAAAAGTTTAGTGATTGAACATTGAAGAAGACCAAAAATAATAAGAAGAAGAAAGAACGACAACAAAGAATAAAAAGTCATTAATGACTATAAGAAGAAGAAAGAAAGAAAGAAAGAAAGAAAGAAAAACGATGTGCTATATTTTGAAAAAATATTATGATCGAATCATCGTTTATAATTATCCTAATAAATTAAAGTTGGGCTATATTTTGTGAAAATCATGATCGACATACCTACTCTTATGTAACAAAAATAGAAAAGTTAATTCTGTGTGATAAACTTTAATGAAAAAAAAAGATAATAAATACTCTTAAACTATGTGAAATGAATAAAAATGTCTTCAATAACTTTAAATGTATACTTAAGAATAAAAATGTCCTCAGTAACTCTTTCATAATAATGTCCCAATATTATGAAAACTAATACTATTTCTATTTTATTTTGATACAAATTTTTGTAGAAAATAATTTGATACATGTTAACTTCACACCAAATGATTATCGCATGCTAATTACTGAATATTATTGACATGAAATTTGAAAAAAATATCCTCATAGGAATGTTTTATGCTTGATAAATATTTACATCCACTCAACACAAGCAGTGGCGTAGCTATAGCCATTCCAGGGTGTTCAATTGGACATCCTTCATCGGAAAATTACGTTGTATATATATGTCAAATTATACATTTAAAGGATATATATATTTAAAGTTGGACACCCTTGACGAAAGTTGTGCCTTTGGGGCCTGGTAATTTCATTCCATTTGAATGAAACAGTTTCAAGTTTGAACCCCAAATATTAGCAAAATATTTTTTTGTTTTATTTTGACAGTCACACACCATTATTCTTGGACACTCTTAATAAAATTTCTGGATCCGCCACTGAACACAAGGGTACATCAAATTGATGAATAAAAATTTGAATAAAAATTTAAATCTCTTTCAAAAAGAGTAGTCATTGCACGGATTATTCATAATAATAATAATAACAATAACAATAATAAATAAAAATGTTGTGTCCAGAGGCGTATCTAGGGGGGGGGGGGGGGGGGGGGGGTCAGCGGGTTCACGTGAACCCATGCTCCCCTCCCGAGATCATATATAATAGTGTTATATTTTTTTTAAAATATTGAAATATAGATGTGCGAACCCATACTCGAAGTATCATATTATGTGACGATGATTAGGTACACCTCTCTATGTGAGGTTAGAAATCTGAATCTTATATATGTATAGATATATCCGATCAAATTTACATCTTAGATCCACCTTTTTACAATAACGCACCCCTCATCTCGAAATTCTGAATACGCCTATGGTTGTGTCGCACCATTCAGTATTTTGTTCACGACGAACATGTTGCTATGGTAAGCCCTTAATTCAATTTTCTATAACTACAAGAAACGTAAGCTACAACAAAATACTAAAAAGACAAAAATACCCTTAAATTTGAATTAAAGGACATCAAGTAGGCATGTTGAACAAGCCTTTTCTAATTTCTAATATAATAGAAAAAAGAAGAGAAATTTATGAAACTTCATGGTAAGAATAAGTGCTTGATTTCAGTTAAAAGTACACATATTTTAGTTATTTTTTTATTTCAAATTTAAGTACTTTTAATTAATTTTGGAGTATTAATTATATTAGGTTGAACTTAATATTCCCTTCGTTCATTTTTACTTGTCATTGTTTGACTTGACATACTCATTAAGAAAACAAATATCGATATAGGTATTTTACCACATTAACCCTATTAATTGATGTTTAATATTAGGTCTTGAAAAATGATTTGAAGAATAGTATTTAATGCTAATGGTAAAAGATGGAAAAAAATAATTGTCTTTTCTTGATATGTCAAAAGTAATAAGTAAAAATGAAAATTTATTTTAGTAATAGGTTATAAGTAAAAATGAACGAAGAGAGTATTATATTTATGGTGTAATAAGTACAAAATTACAAAATTAAAGAGATTGGAAGCAAAAATAAATTAAAGGGAGACAAAAAAGAAAAGGAAATAAAGAGGGGAGACAAGGGAAGGAGATACTCCTTCTATCCATCTTTTATTTGTCCATTATTCCATTTTGGGATATCCAACAATACTTGTCCACTTTATCAAATTAATAAATAATTTATCTTGTTGTTTCTATTTTATCCTTGCTATTAAATAATATTCATTTTTCAATATTTAAATGACTTATATTTAATAAGGGTGATTTGGTAATTGCTCCTTTCATATACTGCTTCTTAATCCTTGTGTCAAGTTAATAGTGAACAACTATTATTTGATAGAGGGAGTAATTAATATCATTGTCCCCATGATCAAAACAAGGAAATGGAGAAGCAAGCAACGTGAGCTAAATTAAATCATTGGTGGATTGTTCATTAATTATTTTCTTTTTAGCTTAATTAAATCATAAGCAACAAACTCTGAGATTTCATAGCTTGAATAAATAATTAGCATTAGTTTAATTTAGTAAATAGTTAATCATAAATCTCTGTGGGTTCGACATCCAATTGCTTGTAATCACTATATTACTTGTACGATTATGTACACTTGCATGTGTAGTTAGAAGTAACATTGCTTCTTTAAGGTAGAAGATTAGTAGGTAATTGAGCAATCACTATAAATCTCTTTTTTTTTCTTATATACTTACTAGCTAATTGTAGTGTTACTCTCGTGGTTTCTTGTCTTTTATTTTTTGTTAAAAGCTATTGTTTTTTGTACTTTGATTATTATTATATTTTATGGTAATTACTACTTTCTTTTCCAAACTACTTGATCATATTCTCTTATTATTTTATCATGACTTCTCTACTTCCTAAGACTACCAAGAAATACTCACAAGTAACAAATTCAAAATTGATACATTTACCAAAAAAAATACTATCTCAAACAACACCTCTTCACTCTCTCTCCATCTATTTTTTCTATAAGAAGAGTGAGAGCATATAGAAAATATGTAAGCAAAATTTAAAAGTTTTATTACTCAAGGGTGTTAACCAACAAAGGATAAAGTTATGGAATCTATTGAGACATAAAAAACACACACATTTCTTGACATTCTCTCAAACATAACATATTATAATGTCAAGTGTTTATTTCAAAGCACAAAACCATGTAGTAATTTATATTGTCAATTTGGCTTGTTGACATGGTGATCATCAACACATTTGGTCACATCAATGAAAAATTGAAGCAAATTTGTTAGCTCAGGGACATTCTCATTTGGCCTTTCATATTCCATATTCCAGCTGACTAAATCCTTTTCACCTTCTTCATCAACATGGAGACTTACCTTCCAATTATCATATTCATTCACTATATCTCCTTCAAATTCTTTGAATGTGATTATCTTTTTCTCTTCATCTACAGATTCAATTATCTGCTTCGAAAACTTCTCTTTTCCATCTGGATTATACAAAATTTCATTACGTGCGTTAAACTCACACATAGTAGAAAATTAATATGATTGTCATTTCAAATTAGTAACACAATGACAAGGCAAATTATACACTTGTTGTAAATTAAATGAATGGTCTGTTAGAACTTTTTATGGACTTGCACTTATATTGTATTAAAAATAATTATATGACGTTGGTTGTTATCAGTAAAAGGTTGATCCAAATTAATAGTGATTTTCTAAAGGTTTAAAAGACACCTCATAAAATATGGGGTCTTATGTGTAGATATATACCGTCGGTTGTCATTTCTAGCTTAATGATGGGCTAAACTAGAAAGACAAAACTTGTGTTATTACAAATATAGGCTTAATATATCAACGAAATACCTTAAATTTGTCAGTAAATTTTTCAGCAAATCAAAATTCATAATTATTTTGACAAAATTGGGCTTACCATGTGTATACTTCCAACAAATTTTGGAGCCAACAGTTCCAAAGTCTCCTTCAAGACAGTCGCAACCTTGTACATGGACAGGGCACATGGTGGAGACATGATGTGGTTTGTGCCTAAAGACATCATGAAACACATCATTCTTAGCCTTCACTTCTATTTGGGCACACAATTTGGACTTTAGACCCATGTCTTTGAACTAAAAAATGAGCTAGGGATCAAGAGTATTGCTTACTATGGAAAATATAGTGGAGTACAAGAAGAGCTACATCATTCTAGGCTATTTATAGAGTTGAGTTGCCATTATTTTAATGACAAAGATAAGGTCCACCTTTGACAACCTACTTCTTTATTTTGTAACTAGTAAGGGAAAATTCATGCGGTCTATACGGATCCAATATTTATTTATAATCGTGTTAAAGTAATTTAAAATAAGTTATATATATTTGTGTGATAGTAAATTATCTCTTCAAGTATAAAATGAAAATACTTGATAAATATTATTAATATTGATAAATTTTAATCGTATTAATTCAGTGATTTAAAATTGTTGTTCTACGGTAAATTATATACATTTGTGTGATTGTAAATTATCTCATTCTCTTTTTCTCGAAAACCTAATGTGAGAGGCTCGTTGAAATATCCATAACTAAAGTATTACTCTTCATCGAACGAGTTTTCTTACTCTAAGAAGTTGCAGAAAATTACACAAATACCAACGACAATTAAAGTAATAAAGTTATAACTAAAAAATATGAATTTAAAAATTAAAAACACCACTAAATGGGTCTCATAATTTCAGAAAAATTATACACTAATTAAATTTAAGAGAAAATTTGTTAGGCATAGTTTTTACTCTTTCTTTGCACGTTCATTAAAAGAAATATTACAAATACAGGGTGTAGTTATTAATTTATTTCTACTTCTTAAATATAAGTTTTGAAAAGTGACCAGTGTTAAAAAGAATAATTTCTTTAATGCCAAAGGATATAATAATTAATAATTATTAACTTCATTTTTTAATTATTTTAGAACAATATTTTTTATGTTAAAGAGATAAATTAAAATGAGAGGGAGGAAGTACATAGCTCTTGGACGACTACTTGAGTTGTGTGCTATCAAGCTAAATCACAATAATTAACAACTTAAAATATGTTATTATATATTTAAAAATTACATAAAAAGTACTATAAATAATAATAATTAACAACTTAAAATAATTTTAAAAAAACATATAAATTTTTTGGTTCTCGAAATGCTATCGGTGCAATAAAAATTGAAATAGATAAAATGACATATATTATTTGAAAATTACATAAAAGATACTATTAATTAAGCCCAATAATTAACAATTGAAAATATTTAAACATTATAGGAATTTCAATTGTGCTACATAAATTGTAACAAAAGAAATAACATATATTATTTGAAAATGACGTAAAAAATATTATAAATCACAAAAATTAATAACTCAAAATATTTTTAAAAAATATTATATAAAAATTAATTAACTCTTTAAATTTTATTTGTATTATATAAATTAAATCAAATAAAATAACATATATTGAATTCGTACATACACGTATATGATTACGATCATATAGATGGGGATGAATTCCTTATATGGAAATTTAATCCCCACCTTCCACCTACCAACCAATATAACAAGTAGTCTCATAAATGTCAACTACGTAGGTATAGTGCATTCAATTCACTTTATAGTGCATTTATAATAAGTAGATGAGTAATTATATAATATCACTCTTACTAATTATAAATCATCTAAATATTAAAAAATAGATAATATTTAATAATAAGAGTCAAGAGTAAAATAGACATAAAATAATAAATTATCTCTTAATTTTTCAAACTGAATAAGTAAAGTTAGATAACTATTTTTAATATATTGGTCAAGTAAAGATGGGCGGAGGGAGTAATAGAAAGGTTGCTTAATATGCCCCTCAATTTTATGATTTAAAGTTGATATATTCCTCGTTATAAAACTGCTCATATATATTTTTACCGCTATAAAAGTGACTCATATATGCCTTTTTCATCTAATGAAAGCGAAAACATTAATTTTGAATTTATTTTGTGATTTTTTATTTTAAAGAAAATTATTTACGGGTATATATGATCCTTCTAGCAGAATTTATGTTATAGTTGATCTTTCTTATACATGATTTTTTTTACTTCTTTGATTCAATGACTAATTTGAATTTTAAATATCTCCCTTATAGATCCGTTTGCTTATCATTATTTGAATTTTTTATTTTTATTTTTTCTTTCATTTTTAGCATAAAAATATGAGAAATAAAACAAAAAGTGTGAATGAAAAATATAAAAAAATAAAAACTAAATTATTGCGATTATATTGTATTTTATTTTTTGCTCAAAAGCCTTAATATAAGAGTATGGGGTTTGGGACAAAATCATATCAACAACACCTACCTGTGTCTAATTTCAAAATTTCATAATGTCCATAGTCTAAAGAATTTTAGACCTAATAGGACTATGCATTACCATTTATAAAGTCATAATCAAGATCATTGCAAATAGGATTAAAACCTTTTCTAGACTTTATTATTAGCCCTTTTCAAAATAGTTTTTCTTTTAAATAAATAAATAAAAAGGCTTGTGATAATGCTATAATTATTCAAGAGACTATTACTTATCTTAAAAAAACTAAGAGCAAAAATCCAATATGATTCTTTAAATTGATTTTGAAAAATCTTTTAATCATCCTAAATGGTCTTTCATTTATAAAACTCTAAAATACTTCAAATTCCTCCTAATATTACTAAATTGATTATCAATTGTAGTATAAGCACTTGTAACCCTGTTGTTCTTGTAAATGGTTGCAACACATTTTTATTTTATGTATAGGAACTTTTCTAGACTAATAAACTTTATCTGATCAATCTGTAAATCATACTAAATTAAGAATTTTCTTCTTTAATAATCGTTATAAACATACTACTAAACAATATGTTGATTGGTTAATAATATTATAAACAATATGTTAATAATAATAGAGAGAATACACTTCCTTAGTAATTCAAAGAAAGCTCAGAAATGTAGACTTTTCATTCACCACTTGCTATGTAATTAGATTTCTTGTTTGGTTGGAGGCCTAGCTTCTATTATCAGAAATAGATACTCCATATTTGTAATTTTTTCTTGGTGGTTATGATAGTATTTTACAGTAGCTAAAAAAAAAAAACAATATTAACTTTTA
The DNA here is from genome assembly GCA_018342035.1 of Solanum appendiculatum. Taxonomy (NCBI): domain Eukaryota; kingdom Viridiplantae; phylum Streptophyta; class Magnoliopsida; order Solanales; family Solanaceae; genus Solanum; species Solanum appendiculatum. Next base: position 393,180 of record JAGDQO010001455.1, read on the forward strand.
CACGTTTTAGTAAGTGACTTATATTCGAAGTTACTATTTTTCCTTTATGGTGCATTTCATCTTTTGTCTGTTGGGCTTATATTAATTGCTCATTGCTTTGGCGGACAGTAGCTGTCACGACCCAAAACGAGTCATGAGTGGCACCCACACTTAACCTCCTAGGTGGGAGAACCAACGAATCCAAACCCTAACTTATATTAATTGTTCAGCAACAAAATACAACCATAATGCGGAAGCTCACAACTTAAAATAAACAGTAAAAGAAACCTTTAGAGTTTATTACATATTATCCCCAAAACCTGAAAGTCATCACATCAAAGACATCTATTCTCAAAATATCAAGTCTAAGAGTATTAAGATATCAAATAAATGAATAGGATAATGTATGTCCGAAAGCTAAGGACATCATGCCATGACCGAGAGAGAATCCAACACGAGCTAGACGGAATAGCTCACCTTGAATTCTGATGTGCTGGAGACGGACTAGAGCTGAGGGCGAGTCGAAGTCGGTGGTACACTCGCTGCACTCCACAAAAGGAAAACGAAGGAAACACAAGTAGGTATCAGTACAAGGCAATATGTACTGAGTAGATATCATCGGCCGACTCAAAATAGAAACTGATATGCATAAAGTAATAGTATAAAATCAACTATAGCACATAGCAGGTGGCAAGCAACAAATCACATGAACAAGTGACAACAACACTAAATCAAGTACACAATCAGTCAACAATATCAAGAACACACATGAGGACTCAGGCCTCCACACCACGCTCTTTTGGGAAATGAGTTATTTGAGATATAGTATATTAAGTTAATTCAATATGTTTTTCTTTAATGTTATTGTGTCGGAACGTGACACCCGATCCAATAACACCGTGTCGGAACGTGACACCCGATCCAATAATATCGTGTCGGAACGTGACACCCGATCCATTAATATCGTGTCGGAACGTGACACCCGATCCAATTATACCGTGTCGGAACGTGACACCCGATCCAATTATATCGTTAATTCATTTGTCATTATTTATCATCTCTTTCCACTTCCTTATCAATATTTCATTAAGCCTTCTTTATTCAAGGCATCACTTTAATAAAACAAGTTTAAGATTATAGATTTCGCGGTCTTGGGATTACAGACCATTCACAACAACACATGAATCATCCAAACCACAACAACCAAGTACATAGAAAATTTCACAATATCACTCAATGACTATCAATCACTATTAAGAGTCTATCTATCACATAGAATAAACCATAACCTACCTCAACCGAAGAACCAAAGTCAAGCAAGCTAATTCCCCAATGCTTTTCCTTTCCTCAATGCATTCGAACGTTTCCAATCTATCAAGTATACAATATTCATAAGCAAACAAGTCCGTAGACACCCATATATCTAGCTTTGACTCAAAAACTCACCCAAATCAGTAATCAAATTCCTAAAGTTCAAGCCTAAGGATAAGTCTTAATTTCCTCAATTAGTATACTTTAATGGTATTCAAGTAATACAATACACTTAATATTTAATCTCTATTTCAATATATCAAAACCTAATTTATAATGTGATAATTAAAATAAATTAAAAGATGAAACCCACTGTTGGCGAAACCAATTTCCCGCTACGGAAATAACTTGCAACACTAACCTATTTGTCCATTCAGTCTACTACCATTCTTAATGTTAATTCATTATTTCAATCACTAATTGACACCCAATTATGGAGCAATCATTGCTTCATTCTAAACCACCAAAACTTGTCCCCAAAGTCCAAAAGAAACTAGTCCATACAATCCAAAATATAATCCTTCTTTCATAAACCAACATTATAATAATCATATTTCTATTTAATTCGCCGGTCAATTCTCTTCCTTTTTAATATAATAATATTCACACTATCCAATCCATATACATAATCATTTAACCTAATAAATTCAATTACTCATGCTGCACAGCAGAACCTTTCCCATTTCAATTCCTTTTCAATTATGGAAAGAATGAATCATTACATGTACTAATTAACACACATATATCAACCTAACCACATACTTCACCCACCAATTTATTATTTGTTTTCTTGTCTCCTAGCCCACACAAAACTCCAACCGACATAATCCCTATATGCTTAGTGATTCAAACTCCAACCAATAACCATGCAACATACTAATGATCAATCTAACCCATCGTATATTAATTAAGGAAATTAAAGAATTGAAGCATTACCTGGATGGCAGTCGCTCCTGGTTGACGCCGCAGGTAATGTTTCTCGCCCAATCCTTTTTCTAATTTACTTTCTCTTAATTTTTAATTCAATTTTATACTTGGATTAGGTCACATAAGATATTAAATAAATTATGGACTTGGCCCATTACTAATCAACTAAAAACTAATTGTTTAATAAATACCCACCAACTAAATAATCGTAGTTAAATAAATAGTTCAAAATCACCATTCAAAATTTACGGGAAGGTTCTTTTATGAAAGAGATAGGTCTAATGTTCAAAACGACCTAACGGGTCGTTACATTAGATACCAATTTACCCACCGTTCGTCCCCGAACGGTCAAAAGAAGGCGATGATGAGAAAGGGTATCTGAATCGACAAAAAGGTGTGGATATCTTATGTGCATATCATCCTCGGTCTCCCAAGTGGACTCCTCAACTGGACGATTTTTCCACTGGACCTTCACAGAAGCAATCTCCTTTGACCTCAACTTGCGGACCTCCCTATCTATAATTGCTACAGGCTCCTCCTCATAAGACATATTCTCATCAAGTAGGACTGAATCCCAACGAATAATGTAGTTTCCATCACTATGATATTTCTTCAACATAGACACATGAAATACTGGGTGTACTCCGGACAACCCTGGAGGCAAAGCCAATTCATAGGCCACCTCCCCCACACGCTTAAGGACTTCAAATGGCCCAATATACCTCGGACTAAGCTTACCTCGCTTACCAAACCTCATTACACCCTTCATGGGGGAAACTTTCAGCAACACTTGCTCTCCCTCTATGAACTCTAAGTCCCTGACCTTTCGATTTGCATACTCTTTCTGCCTGCTCTGGGCTGCTAATAGCTTCTCCTGAATGAATTTCACCTTCTCTAACGATTCCCTCAAAAAATCAGTACCCCAAGGTCTCACCTCAAATGCATCAAACCAACCAACGGGAGACCTACATCTCCTCCCATACAATGCCTCAAATGGGGCCATATCAATACTCGAGTGATAGCTATTATTGTATGAAAATTCTACCAAGGGTAAGAATTGATCCCAATGACCACCGAAGTCTATCACGCATGCGCGAAGCATATCCTCCAGCACTTGAATTGTTCGCTCAGATTGCCCATCGGTCTAAGGGTGAAATGCGGTACTTAGATCCAATCTAGTACCTAACTCAGCTTGCAAGGTTTTCCAAAAATTAGAAGTAAATTGCGTACCTCTATCTGATATGATGGAAATTGGAACTCCATGCAATCGAACAATCTCACGGATATAGAGCTTGGCTAACTTCTCTGCATTATAAGTCACCTTGACCGGAATGAAGTGCGCAGACTTAGTTAGCCTATCAACAATTACCCATATAGAATCAAACTTACCAAATGTCTTTGGAAGACCAACCACAAAGTCCATTGCAATTCTTTCCCATTTCCATTTAGGAATGGGCATTCTCTGAAGTGTCCCTCCAGGCCTCTGGTGTTCATACTTTACCTGCTGACAATTCGGACATTGGGCAACAAAATCAACAATGTCCCGCTTCATTCTACTCCACCAATACTGTTGTCTCCGGTCACGGTACATCTTGGTTGCACCAGGATGTATAGAATATCTCGAACTATGAGCCTCTGCAAGAATAATTTGAATCAAATCATCAACATGGGGCACACATATTCGCCCCTTAATTCTTAATACGCCTTCCTCATCAATCACAGCCTCCTTGGCCTCTCCTCGCATTACCATATCACGAATTCGGCTCAACTTCCCATCATCAAACTGTTTTTCTTTAATCTTGTCAAGAAAAGAAGATCGTGCCTCCACACAGGCCAAGAATCCTCCGTTCTCAGTTACTTCCAGCCTCATAAAGTCATTGGCCAGAGTTTGAACCTCTCTAGCCAATGGGCGCCTAGAAATTTGTAAGTGGGCTAAACTCCCCATGCTCCCTCCTTTTCTACTCAAGGCATCAGCCACAACATTAGCTTTTCCTGAGTGATAAAGAATAGTAACATCATAATCTTTCAGCAACTCCATCCACCTCCTCTGCCTCAAATTCAAGTCTTTCTGGGTGAACACATATTGTAAACTGCGATGATCTGTATACACCTCACACTTGACCCCATATAGGTAATGCCTCCACTGCTTCAATGCAAATACAACCGCAGCCAACTCCAAATCATGGGTCGGATAGTTACGTTCATGTACTTTCAACTGCCTTGAAGCATAGGCAATTACATTCTTCTCCTGCATTAGCACTGCACCTAAACCAGAATAAGATGCATCACAATAAACAGTGAAATTCTTACCTTCCACGGGCAAGGCAAGAATCGGTGCAGTAGTCAACAAGGTTTTGAGTTTCAGAAAACTCTCTTCACACTCATCCGTCCATACAAATGGAACATTCTGCTTGGTCAGCTGGGAAGCAATGGAAGAAAATCCCTTGACGAACCGACGGTAGTAGCTAGCTAGACCAACAAAACTCTTTACCTCAGAAACATTAGTGGGCCTTGCCCAACTCTTCACTGCTCCAATCTTCTGGGGATCCACCATCACTCCATCCTTAGAAACCACGTGCCCCAAAAAGGACACTGAATCGAGCCAGAACTCACATTTGGAGAATTTGGCATACAACCTTTTCTCCCTTAACAATCCCAATACAATTCTCAGATGCTCTTCATGTTCCTTCCTACTTTTTGAGTAGATTAGAATATCATCAATAAATATAATAACAAAGAGATCCAGATATGGCTTAAAAATTCCATTCATTAGGCTCATGAAAGCAGCAGGGGCATTCGTAAGCCCAAAAGACATTACTAAGAATTCATAATGCCCATACCTGGTTTGAAAAGCAGTTTTTGGCACATCCGCAGCTCGTATTTTCAGTTGATGATAACCAGACCTCAAATCAATTTTAGAGAACACACAAGCACCTTGTAGCTGATCAAACAAGTCATCAATGCGAGGAATTGGGTACTTATTCTTAATAGTCACCTTATTCAGCTGCCTGTAGTCTATACACATCCTAAAACTACCATCCTTCTTTTTCATAAATAAAACTGGAGCACCCCAAGGAGAGGCACTCGGTCTAATAAAACCTTTACCTAACAACTCCTGAAGTTGGACCTTCAACTCTCTCAACTCAGCCGGGGCCATTCTGTAAGGTGGAATGGAAATGGGGCGAGTCCCTGGCTCCAGATCAATACAAAAATCAATATCCCTGTCTGGTGGCATACCAGGCAGGTCTGCAGGAAAAACATTCACAAACTCACGAACTATGAAAACAGACTCAATTGAAAGCAATTGGGAAGCATCATCCCTGAGATGTGCCAAGAAAGCTGAACAACCCTTACTCACCAACCTATTAGCACGAAGAGAAGAGATAATCCGAACTGGAGCGGGAATATAATCACCCTCCCACACTAGTGGATCTATCCCAGGCTTGGCCAAGGTTACTCTCTTAGCATGCAATCTAAGATAGCAAAATTTGGAGCAAGCCAAGTCATACCCAGAATTACATCAAAGTCAACAATTTCTAGAATAATCAGATCTACATAAGTTTTGCTGCCCACAAAGGTCACAAGACAAGACCTATACACCTTCTCAACTAACACAGACTCACCAATAGGAGTAGAAACACGAATAGGCATGTCAATTAAGTCACAACGTAATTCAAGTCCATTAGCTAGTGAGGAAGATATATAAGAAAAAGTGGATCCAGGATTAAACAATACGGAAGCCATGCGATTGCAGACCAGAAGAGTACCTGTAATAACAGCATCGGATGCCTCTGCCTCTGGCCTCCCAGGGAAAGCATAACAATGGGCTCTGTCGCCTGTCTGACCATGGCCCCTGCCGGGCTATGCTCTAGTAGTTCCAATCTGCCCGCCACCCCGACTGGACTGATGACCACCATTACCTTGGCCACCACGTCCGCCAGAATGACGGCCTCTACCATAATCACCCCTACCTCTAACTGCTGGGGCTCTGTAACCCTGATCATACTGAGCCTGGCTCTGTATCGGGCAATATTTTATGATATGCCCAACTTCACCACATCCATAACAAGTCTTTGAGTCGAGAGTGGGTCTCTGTGAAGACAAAGAAGACTGAAGATAACCACCAAACTCAGAAAAGGCGGGCCGGTCTGTGACGGACCCTCAGCTGAAACCTGCAATGAAGACTGAATAGGGCGGGATGGATAACCCCTAGAACCCTGCCCCCTGGAGTAAGAACCACTAAACTCACCTCCCGGAGCCAGAATTTTCATTAAGGGGTGTTAATATTTGTAGTAAAAAAAATAATTATAAGGCCAGCTAGAACACACAATCTTAAGGAATTTTTGCAACCCCTTAACCATTAGACTAAACCTTCAACTTATATGAATAGGTGTCAATACATATATATATATATATATATATATATATATATATATATATATATATATATATATATATATATATAAAACCTAAATTTGACCTCTATATACAATGTAATTTTTCGGCAAAAGAGTGTCGTTTGACATCCAAGGTAAAGGGTTGCTCCGCCCCTGTTGGCGGATAAAAGTTAGTCAAAAGAAAGTTTTTATTAGTTGAAGGGAGATGTTCTTTTGTGAAACTTTGGATTTAACTCTTATCTAGAGTTTGTTGAGTTTTTACTTTATGATTAGGCTGGACAAGTCAAGAAGACTATTGCTAGACTGATAAAATACATTTGCTGCAGTGGGTTGGAATCTCCTTAAAGAGAGCTAGATATCTATGCGCCTCAGCCTGAAGAGATTTTATTTTTTTATTTTATTTTTCAATTATAATTTATAGTCTTGTAATTTTCACCAACACTTTGATGTGTGATTTTTATGTCTTTAAAAAATATTATTTTTGTTGACATGGATGGTCAAAATCAAATGGGAGTATTTTCTACCATTACTAAGACGAATTTTCAAAGGTGACATTTGTCTATGAGTTTGTTCATCGTGCTTGGGTGAGTTTTAGTGCTGATTTAATTTATTCTATCACTCAGCTTGCTTATAATATTCATATATTTATATCCACAAAACTTCATAGTAAGAAGTGCAATATTCGCTAATGGGGTCATTTATCAAAGAGCTAATTGTAAAAAAAAACTCATCTAAATTATCATCTTTTTTCGTGCTTCATACTTCAATTATTCATTGTTTTATTTATTTATACCTAAACTATCACCTTTTGCGAATATCATACCTTAACTATCACTTTCTTTGTATTAAAACATACCTCGATACTGAGTTGACCTGCACATGCTTGTTATTGAGTGGAAACAAATATTTCGTCAACTCAACATTGGGGTGTGTTTTAATACAAAGAGAGTGATAGTTTAGGTAGGTAAAGAGGACAATGGACAGTTCAGATATGAATTTTACGAAAAAATGATGGTTTAAATGTATTGACCATTAACGTTTAAGGATATTTGTGGTCCCTTACATAAACAACAAGGATAATTCTAATACTATCGAGCAATTCAAGAGTTATTTTGCTCCTTTTACGAAAAATTAGAAAAATATTCCTTCAGTTAACACTAAACAAGATTTAAAGAAAGGTGGTCGCATACCCATAAATAAACAAGAATTATATACACCTCTAAGAAAATTATCGTAGTGATCTATGTATTTACCCTTTTAACGGTAGGTACAATTGAATTTGTATATATAAGTTTAAGAACATGTGAATTATATTAACCTGATAATGAAAATATAATGATCTAAATCGACAGAAGATGGAATTAATCAGAAGGGATGATTAGTTACTAATTAGAGTTAAGTGTCAAATATACATTTAAACCATCATTTTTTTTCTGAGTTTCATATTTAAATGATTGGAAGTGAGAAATACACCTAAACTATCATTCATAAATTTGGAAACACACCTCAAGTAATATGTGATGGTGTGTGTATTACAATCTCTCTTTTTAAAAAAAATATATTAGCCACATGGACTGTCACGTTGAAAAAAATGTTATTGTGGAAAAAGTTCAAAATTAAAAGAGTGAAATGTCAAAAATATACCTAAACGGACTAAACTATTGAAAGTGTGAGAAATACACATAAACTATCAGTGATAAATTTGAGAAACATACCTCAAATAATACGTAATGATGTGTGTATTACACTCTCTTTTAAAAAAAAGAAATTGTCACATGAATTACCACGTGAAAAACAATTCATGGTGAAGGTAGGGGCAGTGCATAGTGGGTTGTTGTTCATTTTCAAGAAGGAATTTGAGAAACTATCATGATGTTAGTTGGAGAGGAAATGAGTCAAGAAAAATCATTTTTATCTGTTTTCAAAGAAGGGAAATTGAAGATTTGTAAAGTGAATGTTTAAGGGAAAGTATAGATTTTTTTAATTGAAGATTTTAGATGCAATTTTGATTAACTTTCATTATTGTATTAATTGTGATCCAAAAACTCTGAATGTTAGATGGTTTTTTCCCTTTATACTTAGTAATATTTATGTAATATGAATTATTAAAAATGCAGATGGAATTCCAATGTTATGCTTAGTAGGCGTTTGGTCATGCGATACCATATCACTATATGGAATCGTGAGATGGAATTAGCGTTTGGATATGTGATTTCATGCTGATTCCATCTCATGATTCCATATCATGAGATGTAATCTCATATTCTCCAAAAATCATGATTTGGAAATTCCATATCATGATTTGAGATTTTTTAAATACAAAAATTGACTCACAACTTTATATTTTGTTAAAACAATCCCACATTTATATCTACTAACCATTTATTTCATATGTAAAATAAAATTTATAATCACATCATTACTTTTTAAAATTTATTATTCTCACCAACATAAAATTTATTATTACTTTAAATTTGGTGAATATAAATGATAAAGTAGGAATAGATTTGGTGAATATAAATAAGAACGGAGGGAGTAATACTTTTTTGTTTTTTCATAATAAAAAAAAACTTCTCTTTCAGCTACATATGAAAATGTTTAAAGGAATTTAATATGAGAAAGGACAAAATTGTTGATGTTTGTTTGATAATCACTACTTCCAATATGTTTGATTTTAGCACGAAATTAATGCACTGAAAATGTATAATTGCCAAGAATGGTACTAATTGAAAAATATTTTTATTTGCTGCCAACTACTTTTACATTTATTTCATAATTAATATACTATATAGCCACTTTAATTATAGGCATTCATCTCTGCGCAATGTGATTGAACGAACTTTTGGAGCTTGGAAAAATAGATTTAGAATACTGAAACAAGGCATGAACCATTATGATATTGACACACAAGTGAAAATTGTCATAGCTTGTGCAGTGTTACATAATTATTTGCAAGAATACCAAAGGAGTGATGAAATATTTATGGTCTATGAGTATGAAAATATAGTTGCGGATGATATTGACCAACAAATGGCTCAAAGTAACAATGTTGGTTTGTCTTCTAGGTCATATGATCGAGAAATGCAAGTTCAACGTGAGGAGATTGTCCGTACTATGTGGGAGGATTATATTAAAGACTAGTACACTACAATTTATGTTCAATTTTTTTTATTGAATTAAAGTTTGATCAATTAAAGTTAGATGAAACAATTACTTAAGTGAAGAACAAATAGCTTTGTAATAATTTATTATGCAATTTTATAAATTTTTATTTATTTAGTAATATTGAATAAATAATTAGGGCTATTTTAATAGTTTTACAACTTATGAGATTCTTATGTTTATGAGAAAATATACAACACAAAAATTATATATCGCATGTCCAAAATTATATATCGCATGTCCAAACAAAACTTCAATTTCATCTCATGATTTCATATTATGATATCATATTATGATTCTATATCGCATGGCCAAACGGGCCCTTAATGTACACATGGCTAGCAAGGGGTAGCGAGAAAGTTCACCCACCCGACCACTTCAGCAAAAAATTACATGATATTATATATAACATTTTTTTTATGTATATAGATTTTGAACCTCCTGAACATAAGATTAAAGGCCGGTTTAGTGGTTGAGGGACTTCAAAATTCACCTTGAACCCCCTTAATGAAAATCCTGGATCCACCGGTCGGCTAGTATCCAACAGTGCACTGAACATTACTGGAGGTGAAGAACAATATGCTAGCTGAATTCTGGCTATATACATTTCATGCTTCATGCTTTTCATAAATGAGAACTAAATTCACAAGCATTTGAAACAAGAAAAATGAATGAAAGGATTCACTCCTTTAAGCTAAGCCGTGCATTTTGCACTTTCACAGATAGCTTTAGTTTCTCCTCCTCCATGTCTTTCAAAACTGCTAATAGATTGGCACGATAAACTTCCGATTTTTGATTTACACTCTCTAACTCGGCAGTCAATTCACGTATCTTTTGTTCCTTCTCTTCCTGCCAAAAGAAAGAAACATAGATTCGTAAGTCCACTACAGTAGCAGTCGAAAACTACCACCATAATCCGGACAAATATCTCTTGCATAAGGTTTCATTGAGAACTGACACTGTCCATCTAAGTATTTTGTCTCTGTCAGATATGATTGAATTTAACATTTTTAATCAACTGAAACATTTTACAAGTCAGAAGGGTAAAGATGAACTCGAAGAAACCATGCACTTGAACTTCTAATAACTATCATCTTTAATATTTTGCTTTCTAGATCCTAGATTTCAGAATTTCCAGTACCACAAATTTGTGGAGAAGACACTTTCAGTTCCTCATTCTTCCGTATTTGGGAGTTGCATCCCCGATTGAGAGGATTATTAATTTCCTCACCAATCTGGGCTAAGTATATGGTTTCTCCCATAATTCTCCGCTCATCTTGGTGGAAATTCATCTTAATTCTCCTAATCCTGGATGCGACCAAATACTGAAGAAAGACGTGATTGAGGAGGCGACTACAAAAAGTACAGCGTTTTTATGCTGACAAGTGATCCTTCCCAGTTGTTCATCAATATAGCATTTCTCACAACCATAGATTCAAACAGAAAAGAAGATGAAGGGAAGGTTTATTGACAGCAGCACATAGTATTTATTGGCCAACTTGAAACACCATAGCCAAATGATAGAGCTTAGGGGGAAAATGTTCTAGCTAATAATACCAATATCAATCTGACCATCAATGGACTATCATAATGTCCAGAGCTATCATTAAATTCAAACGAATTTTATATGGTATATACATTGGTTGGCAAGAAGAACTTGACCTCATGATCCATGCAATATATAAAATACTACTCCCTTTTCCCAGTTTAATTCTCAGATCTCACAATCCACTTTTGGTTGTCTTATAATAGCATCCACTTTCCTTAAAGAAAATGAAAGTTCCTCAAAAAGGGACCATTGCATCCACTTCTGCATTAAAGGTGGTGTAAGCTATTCTGAAGGTACACCTTGAACTCTCACTTTAATACCTGTGCCCTTCAACATATCAACCAACCTAAGTTGAATGGACTTCTCACTTTCGGTGCCGCACTCGTATCGACACGACATGGGTGTGAGTGTGGGATCTATACAAAATATGGTCAGTCGATTCGAGTACTTTGACCAAAATCAATCGAGAAATTCGAGACATACAAGAACTGCTGAAATCAAAACACAAAAGCTAGGGTGAAATCATAATTTAGGCATAGTTTTTTAATAAGTAAAAGATATTGGCATTAAAAGTCTGCAACCAGAAGGTGTTTTAAAGATATTTACAGGTCAACATCACTTTTGAATGTGCAATGAACTCGAGAAATCTATATTGCACCAAAATATAGTAAGGAGATGCATTTGTACTTGATAATAATTACGGATTCAAATTTGCTCTCAAAAATCCGTGCATTTCTTTCCTTCCAATACCTGGACCCGAGTCCAAGCAACTTAGCAATCAACTACACCTTAATCCCAAATTGGGGAAGGAGATATGAATCCTCTATCGATTCTGCTTCATTCGGCCCACTTCATTCAAATACGTAAAAGTAATTTGTTGTAAACTATGAGCTCTAGAAAGCTGGAATTCTCTAAACTCCCGCTTTCCCCAACCTAGACCTAATGCAAGTGTAACAGTAACAATTAACACTTAATCCCAACCAGTTGGTATCACCGATATGGATCATTTATACTCATCGTGCTTGTTTTTTTTCTGCCACAAAGGCCGCATTCATTATAAATCAATTACACTCATCACGTTTTATTCTTAGTTATGTCTGCATTGACTCGAGCGACTATAGGCCTATGAGACAACTTATTCTTGTGATTAAGATTTAGTAACTTGTCCCTTTTAGCACCCTCAATCACCAGTCTATTATCTACTGTTTGGTGCATTTGGAGGTTTATGTTGGAGCTTGGACCAAACATGTTCAAACCATCTCAGTTGACCTTTTCTCAATTCATTCCTACTTGGAACTTTGTCTGACGTGATAATTCTAATTTGTCCAGTCTTATATAACGAGTCCTGCGCTCATCTTTGAATATCTATTTTCATCTGTCACTCTTTTTTTGGTCAGTTTGTTATTCTAAATGTCTGATTGACTTTGGAGCGCTCTAACTTGGGAATAGGATATAATTTATTTAACAGTGGATACAAGCTCAGATGGAGCAAATGACTACATGGGAAGTTAAAAATTAAAATCCAACTGCCTACAGGGAAGATATAGGTGAGTACGAAAAATTTCAAGCGAAAGAGATAACTACATTACAACTGATGCCACCAAGACCTATTCATTAGTATACTACCTACAATGTAATTCTTTCAATTTACAAATAGATGTCATTCTGATACTATATAGCAGCAGCTTAGGTTATTGGAACTTTTCTGATAGCTTTTGTGTTGGTCTTCTTTGAATAAAAAAGTCCTATCATATTCGGTACTGAATAAAATTCCAACACATCCTTCAATATTAATGCCTAAATGTGAATCATAGTTGAAAAGAGATGTACTCCCTCAGTTAAAAAAATGTGTTAATTGCCATTCTAAACATAAGTTCATTAACTGTTTTTTTATCCTGATAATAATGCAATCTAGTAACAATAGAAAGTCTTTTTTTTTTTTTTAAATCAAGAGTTACAATAGAAAGGCCTTTTTGGAGTCGAGAGGATTTCTTATTCTAGAGGATAGTCTAAACTTTGACAACATTGCTGAAGATAATCTCTTGGATTCTGAATTGATCCAACGAGCTGGTTTGCATATGGACCTCAAGTCTATTGTTAAACAAGAAGAATTCATCGAAACAAAGAGGGACAACAATCTCTCATGTCTTCATG
>JAGDQO010001456.1:0-39575 GCA_018342035.1 Solanum appendiculatum
TTTTTTACTACTAAATTGGTCCGTCTCCATTTTTATTGATTTTAGTGTCTAGACTATCGTACTGACGTTGTGATTCTATTCTTGATAGCGTGGTAGTAGTCTGAGGCCGTTCAAAAGGGAGAAGCTCTGACACAATGATTTGGAGCGCGCGTGGTCGGCCTTCTGGTAGGTTACGGATCCCCTTCTTTTATACCGAGCTGGAATATGTGAATACTTGCTGATTTGTCTGAATCTGGGGTGGGGTTCTTGTAGTTCTTCACTTTTTCTCAGGAATCATGTTCTAAGCTTATTTTTCAGGCTATCTGTTGGTTGTATCATGTGATCGGGGGGATTCGGTTATGTGTTGACGCTTGTGGGTTATCTCCTGGCTGTTTATTGTGTTGGAGCATGTTGTGGACTTAGTCTAGGATAGGCTAGTGTTTTCATAGACCCATGCACGTGTTTGACTGTGGTATGTATCCGACGTCGATTCAGATGACTAGGTCCTTATAGACTGACATAGCAGACTTAGGTCTGATTGTTTGATTTTGGTTTGGGCTTTGTGTGGTGTGACTTTCTAGCTTCTCTCCCCATTTTTGTGGTGCCGATGTGACGTCGAAGGCATGTTGTTTTTCCTTGGCTATCGGATGTTTTGAGATTGACTAAGCGGTACTGTGGTTGTTAGTGGATGGCGATCCACATAGGTTTGGTGTCTTGGAAATTTGGATTGCCCCTCATACTCTACTGGCTTGGGTAGGGCCCCCGGGAGTATTAACAAAGTGGGCAATTGGATATGAGATATTTGGGTTGTCCAGCGCACTCTACTAGCTTGGGTAGGGCCCTCGGGAGTGCTGGCTAATTGGGCAGCAGTATATTAAGGCTTTTCTAATTGGCTTGTTGTTTACATTCAGGATTTAGGTTTTCGGAGTCGTCGTGACTTGGCACTCTACAAGCTGGGTAGGGCCCTCGAGAGTTGTTGTCTGGCCGGCGGCCTGATTTGGAAGTCAGACTTTAGACTGGGTTGGAGTTGGGTGTTTTGGTTCGGTTGAGTTGGTTGGTGGATTCGATTCGTGGTCTTGGTCTTCCTTCGTTCCCATAGAATAACTCTTCTGTGTACCTATCGGGCTTATGGGGGTCCATTCGAGTTTTTTTTCCTGTGCTTGAGTGTACATTCTGGGTCTTATGGGGTGCCTGGTTAGGTTCATATTAGGTGTTCTTAGTCTTTCTATCGTTTAGTTATTCTCTTCTCTCTTGATCTTGGTTGTGGTAGATTCTATCCTTTCAGTCTGTTTTTACCCTTCTTGCTCAGCCGACCTATGATGCCTACTGAGTACCTGTTGTAATTGTACTCATGCCACACTCTGCATCTGTTTTCATGATGCAGGTCAGAGCACTACTTATCAGCATTGAGTTCGAGCTTGCAGTGGTCTGTTCTGAAGACGAGGGTGAGCACATAGCGTTCAGGGATTACCTGTCTCATTCTATATATGTATTTTGTCTTGTCTTTTTCTTTTGAGATAGCTTGTTTCTGTGGTCCACTTTTTGGACTTGTACTCGTTTAGTAGTTTTGTGCGTGTGACTTCCAGGTTCTCGGAGGTACTATTGTAGTATATATATGTTTTCACTTCCGCCTTTCCTTTATATGTTCCTTTACTTATGCTTCCGCGTAGTTGAGGTTAGTTTCTACTCTTAGTCCCATTACTGTTAAGTTCCGGGATAGGGTTTGGCTTGCCTAGTGGCGGGTTGGTAGGCGCCATGATGACTCAAAAAATCAGGTCGTGACAGTTATATTAGTCTACAGGTTGCTAGAAATTTCAAAAGCAATGTCGGAGGTTTTCTAAGGAATAACGACTCCAAACTATAGCAATTCTAAAGAAATAATTAGCCTACACCTAGGCTAAGGCCGAGAATAAGTCACACATAACAATACAAAAGGCATATAGTTACAACATGGCAAGAAAACAATGAAACTAAGGTAACCATGCTTGAATTACCCAAAATTACTCAAGAAAAGGCTAGGTGGGATTTATATCAACTAGGCATGATACATGTTAAGAACCCCTCCCAAAACAGGCTAAACAACATGTAAATATCAATAAAAGCTCAATCTAGAATCGATAAGTCGTAGCATAACTAGAAGCTGATCACGCACGCTCCAAATCAATTAAGCTGGAGCTTTACCCTTCCGAACCACCTTTGATCGCTGCCACACTATCAAATAAATGACCATAATGTAAATATGGGCATTTTAACCTTCAGATCATAATTATTGAAGATGGGACAAAAAGTGAGTCTAAAATGGCATTGTGGGACACGCATGATGAATCCAAATTGACTCCATCAATAGGTCCCAAAGAGCTTGTGGCTCGAAAAATGGCACAACCTGAGCTCTATATCAGGCTAAAACAAGTCATGAACCAACATGATCAAAAACCATCATTAAAGACTAAGAAGTGAGGTTCGGGGAAAGAACTTACCAAAATAACGTGTCCCCAAGTCTCTCCCAAAGAAACCAATGCAAAGCCCCATCAATTCCCAATGTAAAGCACAATAAATGAGCATAGTCAGAGCTTAAATGATCAAGATATCGACTTTGGAAAGTTTAACAAAGAAGCTGAAAATAGGTTGAGCACAATAATATAACCAGTTAAATGATCTCTGTGAACGCGTACCCTATGGCTGCGATCACTCTAGTCAATTGGGCCAGGTCAACGCTGACCCTTCTCCACGAATGCCATACCTTGTCCGCGATCGCGTTGGGTCAGGGACTTTGATCTCAGTGAACACAGAGTTGAGCTGGCAAATGCTAACCAGAGCTCACAAACATGATTGTCCAATTCGTGAACTTTCATGAGCGTTACTGAAAACTAGAAAACGCGAAGCTCATGTCATGGTGCACCAGCAAAATTGCACCAACCCGAACCTTATGCATGAAAAAGAACTATATTACCCTACCAAATTCGATATTGAGGTCTCAAAGAAGATGTCAAAAACTCCAACGGAGGTCGTCTCGATAAAAAGTGGGTCCCACACTCAACCTCTATTTTGAAACCAAAATCCACAAGGTAGCTCGAAAAGAGCCCAGAAGCCTCGAGACCTGAACGAGAAGTCCTTCTAGACCAAACTCAACCTTCTGAATCTAACGGAACCATATAAATATTGCATTTTGAGGTCATTTATCTGATGTCTTGATCAAAGTCAACCGGTCAAGTTTCAGAACTACAAAACACGCAAAGACGTATAAAAAATAAATGAACGACTAAGTGACCAAACTGTCAGTGCCAGCAAGTCAGTCTCTATATGAAATCTGTAAATTTCGAAAATAATTCAATACATCAAAAATGAACTAGAAGGTCATTATTCAGACCTAGGTATTAATTTCTTTAAAAATACAATTAATTGGAAAGTCAAATTTACGACACCTAAAATGACATCATCATTTCTTAAAATGAAAAATCTTTTCATGAACATATTTTTAACTATAAAAAAATAAAAAGCTTAAAACTAGAGGTATTGTAGGCAAAACCACAGTTCCTAATGTGAGATTTGTTTTATATTTGATGTTATTTTAAATTTAAACAATGATCATAACAACGTGAAATATTTTTAGTTGACATAAATGTTAATAATGTATCATTTTGGATATCAAAAGTTTAACTTTCCAACGACTTATACTTTTTTTTTAAAAAGAGTAAACATTTATTCAAGAGGCGCTTGCCACCCTATAAATAACATGGTACAGTCACAATTTGCTTCGTGGGCCCAAAGGCAATAAAGTTCAGTCTACGAGATCACAATCCAACATAGTGAAGTAGCCGCAATCTTTTCTGGACCTAGTTCATTCATTTTAATGATGTCAAAATATTATTTTATTATATACCAATGCACAATCTAGTTTTGACACACATGAAAGTTTAAACTAAAATTTCTTCTATTTGAAATTTTTTCCTTCAAGGAAATCAAAATTAAATTTATTTAGAAGAAATTCGTATTAAATATAATTTGTTCTTACAATGACAAAACTTACCTCTGATATTTCAACATAGGTAATAGAAAGCTTCAGAATAAGGAAAATTAGATTGAATGATATTTTTGATCCCGTAGTTATTAGTTAATTATGATTTTGGTCTTTGAGATATATACTGCAATATATTTAATTTTTAAAAACTTAACTTAACTGTTTATGGTTTCATTAGGTACGAAATATATTATATTTAAATTATTCTTAGAAGTATATCACCCTAAAGCTAGAATAAACGATTCTAAAATTTTATGTATTCATAATTAAAAGAATTAAAGCTGCACATATCAATTTATAACTGAAGATTAAGTAAGCAGTTGGTCATAAATATAAAATACATCACTTTAGTTGAATATGAAATTATGTTTGGTTATAATTTTTACAAAGAATATTTGGAATAATTCTCATGTGCGAATGTATTGTTTCTTAAAAAATATGAAATATGATTTATATCTCACAATGTCTAAAATCTGTCAATATTACCCAACTTGACTAATTTGTATGAAATAAACAATCAAAACTGCTCTAAAAGAAGAATATCTCAACATACATATATGAGCTTCTACGTT
Organism: Solanum appendiculatum; assembly: GCA_018342035.1. NCBI lineage: Eukaryota > Viridiplantae > Streptophyta > Magnoliopsida > Solanales > Solanaceae > Solanum > Solanum appendiculatum. The sequence continues at coordinate 4,570 of JAGDQO010001456.1, forward strand.
CTATAACACTTGGTCAATTTTTAAATAATAATACAAAGAATCATTAGTACAAAAGAAAATCAACAACATTAGTAACTAGTTGTTTTTTATGATATTTCCAATTAGTTGACTGAGAAGATGAAGAAGCATTGTCAATTCTCTTCCTGGTTGGTGGGTAATATAAAAGATGGGGTTATTTTTATAAAATTCAAAACATCAGAATAAAATTTGAAATAAAAAATATTTTCGACAATCCAAAGTGAGTTGAAAAATATGTTATAAGTTGTTCTACAAATATGAATTATAAGGAGAAAAACTATTAAAAATTGAATAATTTATATACCCACATGAATCATAAATTTACTTATTCATGTATTGTAAGGACTAAAATTAAATTTTTTTAATAAATGAGGAATGTAATTATTGGAAATAACTATTGGGTCAGTCAACCCATAATGGTGCTTATTAGCCCATTAGTTTGTCCTCCTCCTTAACCCTAATCCTTATAAATAAATACACCATTAAGAATGTGTAAAAAGAGAGAATTTTCCACATTAGTGGACGTCTAAGGTTTACACAAGAAAATCACTCTTTGCATCACCTAAAGGATATCTAGGTTGTGAAAACATGGAGATTCATCCATTTTGTGAGGATTTTCGACGATCAGTGTTAAAAGTCATGGTTGTTGTAAATCTATTGCCTCTATGGAGAAATCCGTAAGTCTCCTAACAGGTATTTACCGATTGAAATACTATAGGAATAAAAAAAAAGTTCCTTTAAACAAAACAGGTACTGTATTTTTCATTACCTCAATAGTTATGACTTTTTAGAAGCATAACTCAGAATCTAAAATGAATTACAAAGATTCAATGTATAGTGGACTATCCAACAAACACCAATGCCCACAAAAGAATCCTTTCTACAAACAGGTGAGTTCACATTCTCAATAGTTATGTTTTTAGCAGAAGATTTTTTTCCTTTATTGTGTTGTTTCAGTTATAATATTTCTGTGTTTTCTCTGCGTAGAGTTTTTTCTATTTTTTTTTTTTTGAGTTTCTACCCTTTTTTTGCCATTTTTAATTTTTAAAAACTCCTTGGATGATAAAAAAATCGGGTGTTTCTTTCATTCTCTTCAAATCTTTATTCTGTGAAACTCTATTAATAGAAACATAAATACTTTTCATTTAGCAAATCTTTTAGTGGTGCAAGAAAAAAAACTTTTTACGAATCAAAAGGCATCCGAACGTAATTATTATTATTGTTTTGTTTACCTTATACTTTCTTTAATCTTCTTCTTTAATCTTCACATATGAATTATCGTTAAGATTGAATTTTCATTTGCAAAGCATTTAACTTTATCCTTTAATATGTCTGAGGGAAGTAAATGTTGTAGCAATACAAAAGTTATCTATGTGTGACCTATAGGTCAAGGGTTCGAGGGATGAATTTGAGAATGAACTCGACATGATTATTGTGATATAATGAGCCTAGACTATTTCTTTCCGTAAATATGTGTTCCAACCTTTACTGATTCGCTTGCTTCAATTAATTAATGTTATGAAAGGCAAAGCTCAGCAGCCAAGAGGAGGAATATAAACACGAGAGAGAAATTAAATTCAATTCACTTTTTCTCTAACATTAAAGGGCAATGACTTTGTAATGGTGAGTTAGATTCTTTCAAAATCTAATTTTGTCATTCATTTATTTCCCTTTTATTCGCCTGCTATTTTGCACTTCGGTAACAACCCATTTCGTACGTTATGGGTTGACGAAATGGTGATAGAACTGGGTCAAAAAAACTTTTTGATTAAAGACTTAAAACTTCTAAGTTAGGCCAGTCTTAGACGGAGTCTGAGTGAGGCAATGTCTAGGGTAATCCGAGAATAGATTGGGTGATATGTCTAAACTTGGTTTATGTTTTCTAGTAGCTAAGACATTAATGAACCCATATGGATTTTTTGAATCCAAATCGGATGAATAAATCTCCCGGAATCGAACTTGGTGTGAAAGATTTAGTATGGGACATCAAGGGTCAAAAGAATGTTGCAAAATGGGGGCTTTTTGGGAGGTTTCCGAGTCTCTGATTCTATGCAATCTGGTATAGCAGACATCACACTGCTATAGCGGGATGTCTGTGCAAGCTCTATAGCCATTGTGTAGGCACTAGCTGGAGAAGCCGCTATGGTTATGCCACTATAATGTATTGGGCGGCTATAGTAGGGTAATTCGAGGTTTTAAGTAGAAAAAGTCTTGAACCCTCTTATTTTTCAATAATTCCATTTTTGGGAGAAGGGAAGGCGATTTAGGGAAGTGTGCACCGTTTTCCACTAAATTCTTTGGAAAGGGTAAGTTCATTACTCCCCTATCTTTTAATTTGATCCTTATGCCTTAAAATCTAGGGTATTACTCTTGGGAGAGGGTTTTGATTTGAGTATAATTCGGGTATTGTTAGGCCATTTTTAATTGACTGTGGTATTTATTTATTGTTTTAGACCAATAACAAGTCAAGGCATTGCAAAATGGGAAAGCTAGGGTTCTTTAGAGCATTCATGCTTGTTTTGAGGTGGGTGATGGTTGCGTGTTTTGCAAGTTATGTAAGTACGCATGTCTATTGCTTTATAGTATCACTAGTGTAATATAAGTTGGGGAAAACATAGGGAAGGAATATGAAATGACATTTTGTTGATAATCTCATGCAATAAACCTATTTATTTTACTTATGGTTTCAAGTGTGATTGTTTATTGTGATTGTGATTATGTATGATGTTGTGAATGCTAGTTGGCTCAGGTACCACACCGGTACAGTTTAATGAATTTAACTCTAAATTGCCTTAATCTTGATTAGTAATATCTTAATCTTCATTTTTATTTTATGTGGTGAATGTACTACTAGATAGTGTACTATATGCAAAATTTTGTTTAACTGCTGAATTCAATAACCAAGAGATTAAATAATTGTAGTTTGGTTTTTTGTTATTATTGTACTTCTGTGTTACCATTTTTCTAATACTTTGCCAAGTGTTGTTATCATGACCAGAAAAATGGATGACTTTGGTTATCATAGAAATTCCAAGAAATGTAAAGAGAAATCTGAAGATGTTTACAAGTATCACAAGAGAAACAAAGATGGCCGCGCATCAAAAGCAGATGGGAAAAATTATTATTTTTTCGAGCAATTGGAAGCGTTGGAAAACATCACTTCTCAACAAGTAAACGTGTAAAATTTTCCATCTCATCACGTGCTGAAATATACTAATGAGATGGAAAATTTGACGTGTTCACTTGTTTAGAAGTGATGTTTTCCAATGCTTCCAATTGCTCGAAAAAACGATAATTTTTCCCATCCGCTTTAGATGCGCGGGCATCTTTGGTTCTCTTGTGATACTTGTAAACATTTTCAAATTTCTCTTTAAATTTCTTAAAATTTTTTTAATACCCAAGGTTTGTCTTTTTCCTAGTCATGATAACAACAGTTGGAAAAGTATTAAAAAGATGGTAACACACAAGTACAATAATAACAAAAAACCAAACTACAATTATTTAAACCCATGGTAATTGAATTCACCAGTAAAACAAAAATGTTCATATAGTACTATATCTAGTAGTACTATTCACCACATAAAATAAATATGAAGATCAACATATCACTAATCAAGATTAAGGTAATTTAGAGTTCAATTAATTAAACTTATTCTGGATTCAATTAATTAACATATCTAGTATTACATTTTTTTGAACAGTTGAAAGATTTTTCTATTTTCTCTAAGACTGATTTGAGAGCAGGGTACCACCTATTAAAGATTAGGCTTAAAGACATACATAAGACAACATTCACGACCCGGTATGGGCATTATGCTTATTAATTAATATATTTTCAAAACACAATATATATCTTAAATATTTAATTTAGTATCATTTATAAAGTTTTTTATATGTCTGTCATAAATTTTAAATAATTAACTTTTATTTTTAAAATCTAATATAATCTTATAATTGCAATTGTGCATCCAAACAGTACATTTGTAATTACACTGTGGCAAATAAATAGGTCAGTGTAATTACTAGGTTGTGTAATTACTAGGCTGGTAATTATTACCCTAGTAATTACATCAATTTCAATTATCGGGTAATTTTCTAAACAGACCCTTAAAGGTTATTGGTGCACACTTTTAACGATGGAAAAAAATAGATTTTCAGCGATAGAAAATTAGTTTTAGCGATGAAATCACTGTGTTAAATATCTATTCGAACTCATGTCGTATTGTTGACATTTAGGGAACTAGAAAGATCCGTTTGTAGTGATTTTTGATGTGTTTTTCTTTCATAATCATTGGTTACGTATTTTTAATCCTATTTTACTTTTTTTCTCAAGAATATCCCTTTAATATTTCATGATTTCTATCCACAAAGTGGAGATTTTAAACTCTAAAGTAGAGAGATAAAAAAATGTTGATTTGAAGGTCGATTTGGGATGTGTTTTCATTGGTTTTTAGGATTTAAGATCCTTGTATTGTGGGTAAATTGATTTTGACAATGTTTTTTTCAAATTTTCTCGTTTTTAACTACATTTCAAATGTGGGTTTTGGGATTTTTCCCCAGGTTGAAAAGATTGGTAATTTTTTGATTTGAAACATATTTCTTGCTCGATTTTAATGGATTTTTCAACCACAAATTCTTTTTTACTCGTAGAACATGTTTTTCAAATAAAATTCTAATTTTGGCTTTCTCAATTCCGAAGACATTTTTGGACTATTCTAACTCTGATTCCTAACCTTAGCTATATGGGTATCATGACCAGGAAAATGACTAACTTTGGTTATCATAGAAATTCCAAGAAATGTAAAGAGAAATCTGAAGATGTATACAAGTATCACAAGAGAAATAAAGATGGTCGTGCATCTAAAGCAGATGGGAAAAATTATTGTTTTTTCGAGAAATTGGAAGCATTGGAAAACATCACTTCTCAACAAGTAAACGTGTCAAATTTTCCATCTCATCACGTGTTGAAATATTCTGATGAGATGGAAAATTTGACGTGTTCACTTGTTTAGAAGTGATGTTTTCCGATGCTTCCAATTGCTCGAAAAAATGATAATTTTTCCATCCGCTTTAGATGCGCGGGCACTTTGGTTCTCTTGTGATAATTGTAAACATTTTCAAATTTTCTCTTTACATTTCTTGAAACTTTTTTAATACCCAAGGTTTGTCTTTTTCCTGATCATGATAAAAACAATTGGAAAAGTATTAGAAAGATGGTAACACACAAGTACAATAATAACAAAAAACCAAACTGCAATTATTTAAAACCATGGTAATTGAATTCACCAGTAAAACAAAAATTTTCATATAGTACTATATCTAGTAGTACTATTCACCACATAAAATAAACATGAAGATTATGATATCACTAATCAAGATTAAGGTAATTTAGAGTTCAATTAATTAAACCTATTCTGGGTTCAATTAATTAACATATCTAGTATTACATTTTTTTAAACAGTTGAGTTCTTAATGATTTCATTTGGGTTGACTAATGCACCGGTAGCTTTCATGAGCTTGATTAATGGGAGTTTAAAGTCTTTCTTATACAATTTTGTAATTGTGTTCATTGGAGATATCTTGATCTACTTCAAGAATAAGGAGGAGCATGCATATCACTTTCATACTGTCTTGGGTTTCCTTGGAAAAAAAAGTTGTATGCGAAAAAGGGGAGATGGTGGATCCCCAAATGATTAAGGCGGTGAAAATTTGTGTTCAACCTAGTTCTATGACAGAGGTTAGGAGCTTTGTGCATCTTGCTAGCTACTATCGCAAATTTGATAAGAACTTCGCTTCTATTGCTACGCATCCGACAAGGCTGCCCCAGAAGGAGGTACCCTTCATGTGGTTTGACCAATATGAGGAAAGCTTCCAAAGGCTAAAGACTTTCTTGACCCCTGCCCCTATTCTGACATTGCCAGTCGAAGGTAAGGTTGTTATTGTTTATTGTGATTCTTCACATTTGAGTTTGGTTGTTGTGTTGATACAGAACATGAATATCATAGACTATGCTTCAAGGTAGTTAAAGGTCCATGAGAGAAACTACCAAACCCATGATTTAGAGTTGGTAGTGGTTGTGTTTTCTCTTAAGATCTGGAGGCACTATCTTTATGCAGTCAAATGTGGGATATTCAGTAATTATCGCCATTAACAACAAGTGTTCACTTAGAGATATCTGAATCTAAGACAGAGAAGGTGGATGGAGTTGTTAAAAGACTATGAAGTTACCATTTAGTTAAGGCCAATATGGTGGCACAAGCATCGAAGAAGATGACTTTTTTATAATGAAGAACAACAAAAAATCTTTGTTTGATGTTTTAGTATTTAATAGGATGATACTTTTTGACAAAATATTAAGCTTCTTTCATAAATGAGCTCGGACTATTAAACACTGAAAAATCAAACCGCAAGTCTCCATTGTACTCATATACAAATACGTCATTTTCCTCAAGGAGATAGTTGCCCACAAATTCTTTTTAACAACATGTATTTCCATTTGCAATAAACTCTACATTCTACGTCGCACCACTTGGACCTGTAAGACTAATAGGATCTGCTAGTTTTTCTCTCAAATTGTTGGCAAATTTTTGGGGAATAACATGCACTTTCATAATTTCTCTTTAAGATTGATGTTTAATGTATAACAATTATAGTAGCTAAGATTTTCAAAATCCAAATCAATAAAAAAGGAACATGTTGAAGTAGAGAAAGATTTCTTGTCTGCAGTAGCGCAGAACATAGCAAAGATTTGTAGTTAGAATATTCTTTTCTCTAAAACGGGAAAATCTCTGGCTGCCGGACCAGGTTATTCCGATCCATTTTGATTCGATAATATCTGGTATGGGATGGAATGTGATGAATTGGTACTCAGAATAGGACGATATCATGTTTTGGTACCAATATACTGATACCAGTTTATATTGGTTCATCCCAATCTCGGCCCAGTCCGTTCCATGGGAGTTTTTGGAATCCTAAATTCACAATATGACCATTGGGGGCCAAACGCCACTTAGGCCACACTATCATAATTTGGCTCCCCTACCCCCTAACACGTCAAGCCCCCCCTCTCGTAACCCTCTAGCCCTCCCAACAGACACCCTTTCTATCATGACTCGAATTCTCGAGTCATGATGGCGCCTACCAACCCACCTGTAGGCAAGCCAAATCCTGTCCCGAAACTTGGCAGTATGGGACTGAGGGTGAAATTAGCCTCAACTAAACGAAAGCATAAATAAAGGAACACATAGGGGAAAGGTGGAAGTGAACCCAAACTATATACAATAAACAATACCTCCCAGAATCTGGAAGTAGCAAGTACATAGCTACTAAAAGAGTACAAGTCCCAAAAGTGAACCACAGAAATCAAACTATCTCAAAAGCTAAAGAAAAGCCAAAATATAAATATAGAAGGAGACGGGTAATCCCAGAACGCCAATGTCACGATCCAAGGTACCCCCTAGACGTGATATGGAGTATAAGACCCCGAAAGGCCTCACACAAGCCACTTAGCATACATACATACAAGATCATAAAGTTTAAGAGTTCAAAAGACAATGTCATATCAAAGCTTTTAAGCAAAGTAGAGGAAATCTACATCTCATGTCTCAAAGCCAATCTAATATAGGAAAGAGAAATAAGGTTTGGGGCATAACCCAATACAATGTCAAAAGAAAGAACATAAAAATAAGAACAACTAGGCTATATCCTAGGATGGATGAGGACTCACCAAGTCTTCACAAATCTTCTACTAAGCTCTAGCCACAAGTGGATAGAGAATCGCCACGCCCTACATCAACAAGTCAATGTAGGCAAGAGTATGCGTTAGTACAATCAAGTACCAAATATGATAGCAATGCATGAAATCATTTAAAACATGCTAAAATGGAACATTTTCATAACATGCAATGACCAAGCTAAAACATGATAAGGGTTAGAAAATATGAGACATAAACCAAGATCAAAGCATGCTAAACATCTTTGCTTCACTTGAGAACTATCATAACAACACTTTTGTTCATTAGTTGTGAAAAATAGCCTTAACCAACATATAAGACCATGTGAGCTATTAACATGGAATCCGGTGTCTACCCTACACAGAAAGAGGGTTGCCCTATTTGCCAAGGTAAGACCATAACTTTTTATCTTACATGGATCCACAAGCTAATGCTAATCTAGACAAGCCTATGGTGGCATATAGTTTATGGGACATGGGTAATCGCCACTTGTCCGCTCGAAGCTAAGCATAATTCCCACGGATTAAACATAGTTCAATTATCATAAGTAGACATGGGTAGTCGCCTCTTGTCTATCATTAGTCATATGTACATTACTAGTAGACATGGGTGATCTCCTCTTATCTACATTAGGAAACATGGGTGATCTCCTCTTATCTACATTAGGAAACATGGGTGATCGCCTCTTGTCCCTTCATTAGAATAGCTCTTTAAGAACATGGGTAATCGCCTCTTGTTCGTTTTAATTCATGGTGGGAGTATTCGTGAGAAACCCTTTCACAACTCAACCATCACATCAACATAACATATACTTTGTTACCTCAATCTCAAAGCAGCCTTAATTCATCATTTAACTTCATATAAGACATGCATAGTTTCATAAACATCATCTTTACATAGTTCGTCATGCTCATAATTTGCAAATCATAGGGTTCACATAGCTTCATGAGAATTTCTCTTATTTCATGCAATTCAATGCAAACTCATGCATAGGAAGCCATAGACAAGTCAATTTGACCATAATCGAAGGAACCCACATAATAAAGTAAAATTTTAGATTTTTTGTTTGAACATACTTGAATTCATAAAACCATCTTTAGGTCATTCATAATCTCATTCATGAAAAGTCTTAGCTTAGGAGTCATAATTCATGCATGGATTCATAGAAATTGCATCAAATTCAACCCACCAATCAAAGCATAGATTTCGAATTTAGGGAAAATAGCATGGGTTCATCCAATTTTCTACATCAAATCATATAAATCACGCTAATTTGTGCACTAAATTACTTTATCACGCTAGGTCGTGCACTTGAAATCATAACATCAACAATCGGAAATCATAATTGAAGAACCCATAAGAATTGATCAAACCCTAACTCAATTTTGGGGAATTGACTCTTTAAAATTGAAGAATACTAGGGACCCATTGGAGGAATGGGCTCCAATGGTGAATGCTAACATATCTCAACAAAGTCCACAAGAAATTGCTACGAATTGATGACCTTCAAGGGAGAATCCTAGCCCTTCTTCTTCCTTGAGAATTGAGAGACCCTTTCTAGAGAGAGAAATATTTGAGAGAGGGGAATTTGGGAATGATTTTGAATGAGTAAAATTAGTCTTAGGAAGCTTATATATGGTCTGGGTTAAGGGCATAATCGACTTAGATTAGGATTTAAACATTTAGGAAAAACACCAAATGTTCTTAAATAATAACTGTCTGGGTCCATCGACAGTCTAGACCTACGGTCTGTAAGTCCACCTACGGATCGTGGATAGTCAACCGTCGCTGGGTTCAGAAACTGTCAACATGGACCCTGCAATGAGGGCCCCATGTACGGCTCGTAGGTCAAACAATGGACCGTACATGGAAACCGTAGGTCTGGACTTACAACTTAAGAATTTGACCAAGTCTGGAGGGGACCCACGAGACCTACCTACGACTCGTTCATTGAACGACGGGCCGTCCTGGCAGACCGTCGTTGGGGTTCTAAAACTTGACATTTGAAAATTTTGACTAGCCACTTACGATTCCCACCTACCACCCGTAAGTCAACCGACGAACCATAGGTGACTTCCGTCGTTATTGGCAGTAACCTAGAAAACTCAAAAAAAATTCCACCCTCGAATCTGGGGTATTACATCATCTCCCCCTTGGGAACATTCCTCCTCGAATGAAAATCAAGAGATCATGAGGAGGGTAAGTACAAAAACTAACAACCCAACCTAGAATGCAATCATATAAATGCACATACCCGAGGAGGAAACATCAACTCTAAGCTAAAGCATGTTTAACACATCATTTCATGAAGACTTTATGCAAATCATATTCAATGCACATAATCATAAAGAAATCAATGAAGTTGACTCATTTGCACAACATTTAGACTCTTCATGAACATGCATAAATGAGGAATCATGAGACACATGAGACCAAAAGAATGAACCATGAGGAACTAGGTACCTCAAGCTAGAGTAGGGTCGGAGGAAAGAGATGAGGATATCAGGACATCATATCGGCCTCGGCCTCCCAAGTAGCACCCTCAACTAATTGATTCCCCCAAAGAACTTTTACCGAAGCAACTTCTTTATTCCTTAACTTTTGGACTTGCCGGTCTAAAATTTCAACCGGGACTATCTTTTAGGCCAAGATTCTCTAATGGCACTATAGATGTCGGATCACCAACACATTTCTTCAACAATGAGACATGGAAAACCGGATACACCGAGGCCAAATCATCAGGCAAGTCAAGCTCATAAGCAACCTTACCAACACATCTCAGGATCTGATATGTGCCTAAATAACGGGGACTAAGCTTCCCTTTCTTCTCGAATCTCATCACACCCTTCATGGGTGAAATTTTCAAGACAAACCCAATCATCAACATCAAATTCTAAATCTCTCCTTCTAACGTCGGCACAGGACTTTTGTCGACTTTGGGCCATTTTCAACCTTTCTCTCATAAGTCAAACTTTCTCCATAGCCTCATGCACCAACTAGAGGCCTATCAAAGCAACTTCACCAACTTCGAACCAACCTATTAGAGATCTACACCTCCTACCATAGAGAGCTTCAAACGGAGCCATGCCAATACTAGAATGGTAGCTATTGTTATAGACAAACTCAATCAAAGGCAAATGATCATCCCAATTACCCTTGAAATCGATTACACACGCTCTCAACATATCTTCCAAAGTTTGGATAGTACGCTCCGCTTGCCTATCGGTTTGAGGATGAAAGGTCGTACTAAGCTTAACACGAGTACCAAGACCCTTTTTGAAAGATTTCCAAAATTTAGAATTGAATTGTCAACCAAGATTGGAGATAATGGATAAAGGCACTCCATGCAGCCTAACCATTTCCCTCAAATACAACTTAGCATAATCATCTGCCGAATAAGAAACCTTGACGGGAATGAAATGGGCTGATTTCATCATACTATCCACAATAACCCAAATCGAGTCATGTTATCACAGGGTGCATGGTAAACCAACAATAAAGTTCATATTCACATCTTCCCACTTCCTAGTAGGAATACTAATATCTTGGATCAAACCTCCTGGCTTTTGGTGCTCAACTTTCACTTGTTGACAATTAGGACACCTAGCCACAAACTCCGCAATATCCTTCTTTATCCCATTCCACCAATAGATCTCCCGCAAATCACGGTACATCTTGGTAGCTCCAGAGTGAATGGAATATCGAGAGCCATAGGCTTCCGATAAAATTTGTCCTCTTAAATCATCTACATTGGGAACACACAAATGACCTTGATACCGAAGCACACCATCTCCCCCTTGGGAGAAAGCCTTAACGAACTTTTTGAGCACCGCTTCCTTTAACTCGACTAAGTTAGGATCAAGATCTTGTTTAGCCTTCACATTATGCATAAAGGATTATTCGGAACCATTATGGACCATAACACCACCTTTAGTGGAATCAACCAACAGAACACCCAAGCGGGGCAACCTATGAACATCGCGAACCAACTCCTTCTTACCATCCTCAATATGAGCAACACAACCCATAGATAACCGACTAAGAGCATCCGCCACCACATTAGCCTTGCCGAGGTGATAAAGGACTCTCATGTCATAGTCTTTTAACAACTCAAGTCACCTCCTTTGGCGAAGATTTAAATCTTTTTGTTTAAACACATATTCTGAACTCTTATGATCGTTGAAGAAATCTACATGGACCCCATATAAATAATGCCGCCATATTTTCAAAGCAAACATAACTGTCGGTAATTCTAAATCATGAGTAGGATAGTTTTTTTCATGAACTTTGAGATGCCTTGAAGCATAAGCAATAACTTTCCCATTTTGCATAAGAACACATCCTAACCCAATTCTCAAGCCATCACAATAAACCACAAAACCATCGGATCCTTCCGGTAGAGTCAATATTGGGGTTGTGTTAAGTTTATCTTTCAACTTTTGAAAAGTCTTCTCACATTCTTCGGACCATAGGAACTTAACCTTCTTTTGAGTCAAAGCCGTCAATGGGGAAGAAATCAAAGAAAACACTTCAACAAACCTCCTACAGTAACCGGCTAAGCCCAAGAAACTATGAATATCCGAAGGTGATAAAGGTCTAAGTCAATTCTTAACCGCATCCGTCTTCTTAGGATCTACTTCAATACCTTTACTAGAGACAATGTGACCAAGGAAAGCCACGGACCTTAGCCAAAACTCACATTTACTAAACTTTGCAAAAAGTTGTTGGTCCTTGAGGACTTGCAATACAATCCTTAAATGATCAGCATGCTCATCCTTATTCCTTGAATAGATCAAGATATCATCAACAAACACAATCATGAACATGTCAAGATATTGTCTAAACACCCTATTCATCAAATCCATAAACGCGTCTGGAGCATTTGTCAACCCAAATGACATCACTAGGAATTCATAATGGCCATACCTAGTCCGGAAAGCCATTTTTGGAGTATCATCTTCCTTTACTCTCAATTGGTGATAGCCCGAACGAAGGTCGATCTTACAGAAATAACTAGCCCCTTGAAGTTGATCAAATAAGTCATCTATTCGTGGAAAAGGATACTTGTTCTTAATAGTAACTTTGTTCAGTTGGCGGTAGTCAATACACATAGGAAGTGAACCATCTTTCTTCCTTACAAACAAGACTGGAGCACCCCATAGAGAAATACTTGTTTGGATGAAGCCCTTATCCAACAAGTCTTTCAATGTCTCCCTTAGTTCCTTAAGTTCCACCGGAGCCATTCTATACGGAGGAATAGAGATAGGTTGCATATCCGGGATATGGTCAATACCAAAGTCTATTTACCTTTCGGGAGGAATACTGGGTAAATTAGTGGGAAACACTTCCGGAAATTCATTAGTAACGGGGACCGACTCAAGAGTAAGGGTTTCAGAATCCATATCCGTCACCCTAACAAGATGGTATATGCAACCCTTAGAAATCATCTTTCTAGCTTTAAGACAAGAAACAAACTGACTCTAACCATAGAATTTCCCCCCTTCCATTCCAGGATAGGCTCATTTGGAAATTGAAACTTAACCATTCGGGTTCTACAATCAATAGAAGCATAATAAGAGTGCAACCAATCCATCCCAAGAATAACATCAAAATCTAACATATCAAGCTCTACAAGATCAACATAAGTGACTATACGAGATAAAGAGACGAGGCAATTTCTATAGACTCTCTTAGCCACAATAGATTCACCAATCAGAGTAGAGACATGGAAAGGATCTAGCAACTCATCCGAAACAATGTTAAACCTCATAGCCACATATGGCGTCACAAAAGAAAAGGTAGCACCGGGATCAAGCAAAGCATAAACATCAAAGTGAAAGACTTTCAACGTACCGGTAACCACATCAGGAGAACCCTCTTGGTCATGATGAGCCTGAAGTGCATCAAAATCAGTTTTGGTTTTGATTCCCACTAGAACTTGATGGATTTTGAGGTTGAGTGCGTTGATGGTTATCCCCTTCATTCGTAGCTACTAAGGGGCAATTGGTTATCTTGTGATCCATCTTGCCACAACCAAAGCATGCATTAGAACCCGCTAAACATTTGCCCTCATGCTTTGTCCCACACTTAGTACAAGTAGTCAATGAAAAACCACCACCACTTCCTCCTTGAGGCTTAGGGTTAGACACCCTATCTTTGTTGGACTTGGGAGGAGCATTGGAGGAACCTTGATCAGAAAACCTTTGTTGAAATATAGGACGACCATGCCCATCGGACCTTGAGTGTGAAAAGTTACCATCTTTGGTCCTAGCCCTCTTTTTCTCTCTAGACCTTTCCTTGAGCTTTTCCTCCTCTATTTGTTGAGCATACACCATGAGGCGGGAAATATCCATGTCATTGACAAGCATAGCGGTGTTTCACTCTTTAACCAACATTTCGGACACTCCCAAGACAAACTTACTCATTCTTGCCCTAGGATCGGCAACTATGGAAGGAGCATATCGGGACAATTGTGTGAACTTCAAAGCATACTCTTTCACACTCATGCTTTCTTGACGAAGGTTGATAAATTCAAGCACCCTTGCCTCCCTCATCTCAAGGGGAAAGTACCTATCAAGGAAAGCAACCTTGAATTTTTTTCCAATCAAGAGGACCCTCCTTAACTGTCCTCTCACTCTTCCATTGGTTGAACCAAACTTGAGCAACACCTTTGAGTTGATAAGCGGCCAACTCCGCATTTTCCTCCGATGTTACCCCTATGATCATCAATACCTTGTACACTTTATTTATGGATTCTTGAGGATCTTCCTCCACCTTAGAACCATACAATTCTGGAGGGTTCATCCTTGTGAAGTCTCTTATCCTAGATTTCGCTGTACCCACATTTGGGTTCACGGGAGTCATAACCTCTCTATTCGCTTGAGCCGTCACGGCTTGGGCCAACACTTGGAAAGCATCCCTAAACTCTGCATTAGATACTTGTTCGGCCAAAGGATCGATTGGAACTTATGGAGCTTGAGGAGGAGGTTGTTGATCCACATTCTTTCCCGCATTTCTTCTAGCATAAGCTCTTCGTGTAGCCATATCCTGAAACGTATAGGATAGGGATTAGGAGAGAGGCATATAGAGTTAAACTCTAAGGCATGACTTAGGAGTAATGAAAGAAGTGAAGTTTCTTAAATGTCTTATAGCCTCTCATTCATAAATGTGGCGCGCTGCACATTCATGAACAAGACTCTACTTGAAGCGGCTTATGAGACAATAGATGTATATTGTGATACAAATTTGAATAATTTGAATTGATTTTTATCCTGATTTTATACTTTATTTTATGAATTTTTTTATTGTTTATTTGAGTTTTTAAATTAAAAACCTATAATTTATAAATTTCAAATATTATAAACTTAATAACTTAAAACTTATACATTTAAAATATTTGGAAAAAAAATAAACATACTTAAGTTACTTAAATTATATGTATGACTTATAAAGAATAAATTATAAACTACAAATTTATAAACTTAAAAAAAATTAAATATTAAAAACTTATAACATAAATTGAAAAATTAATTTAGAAAAAAAGGGAAAAAACTAAATTTTAACAAACTTAATTTACAAACTTATAAGTTGAAAAATTTAGAAAAAAATATCTTTAAAACATACAAACTTATAAATTGAAAAACATAGAAAACAAAATACTTTAATAAACTTAAGTACTTAACTTAGTTATAAACTTTAAAGTTTTCAAAAAATAAAAACATTATAAACTTAGAAAAAAGATTCATTCATATTTTGTAATTCAAAATATTATATTTGTATTCTTCAACTTTCAAACATTAAAATATTATTTTGTAAATAATTTTATTCACTGTCCCATTAATCCGGTCCCGCCCCATTCCGGTCTGTCCCTGTTCTATCCCAGTCTATAATGGGATGGGACGACACCAACTAATCGTCCCAGTTATTCCGGTCCTGTTTATCCCGGTACTAGTCAACAACCCGGTCAAACCATTCTGTTCCGGTGCGGCCTCGGTTCATTCCGGTCCAGCCGTCCCATTCCTGCTGTCCCATTCTGCTCTGGTACCATTCACGTACCTCCAACGGGAAGGAATTTGGTATTCAATCTAACAAGTAACATGCTGCATCTCTTACAAATGAAAGGTTTATTTGGTGGAATTTCGTAAGAATGTCAATCACCATATTCGTAACTTTTTGGAAATATGTCAGTTCTTTAATATCAAAAATATCGTTGGCATGGCTTGAGGAATTACCACAAGGATCTATTATCTCTTGGAATGAACTGAGTTAATCTCATCTTCCATTTCTAAAAATACAATCACACTATGGTTTTTTCTAACGTGAGTCGTCTTTCAACCAACTTCAACAATGACACAAACAACAAAGTAAAAGAAAACAAGGCGCAAGCAAGTGTATATTAATTAACATAACAATAGCAATCACTAGTCAATTCCCGGAAACCACACCATTTGTTATAACGCTCAACTACATCTAACAATTGAAGTGTATGCGGTGGAATGCAAAATAATACCTAACTTTTGAGTTGGGGTCGAATCCACAAGGATTGGTTGAAAAGATTTACTACTATTTGTTCGTCAACTAACACAAACAAGCACATTGTAACAATAATAATATAAATGGGGGATTTGTTTGTAACAAGGGAATTTCTTCAGATTTCAACATAACACAAAACAAAAGTTGATCTATCAAGAATTGAAGGACTAGGGGTGTGCATTCGATGGGGTGTCAACATTATAATTATTGCCTAATTAGCTTAGAACAAATTACTACATGGACACCATTTGGCTCAAACTACATTTAAATCTCTCTCGACCCAATTAATTTGTATGGTTTGGGTTCTTCCTAACTAGGGGTGGCAATTGGGCGGATTGGGTTAAATTTGGGCGGGTCAAAATGGGTCAAGAGAATAAACGGGTCAAGACCCAACCCAAATTTGTTTGGGTCAAAATGGGTTGGGTCAAAACGGGTTAGGTAACGGGTCATAACACAACCCGCCCAATTTTTACTAAGTTTTAATAGCTTTATTTGTTATTTTATAAGCTTTTAAAACCTAATAAAATTATTTTTTTCTTTATTATAACTATGTATAACATATAAAATAAAATAAAATGTTTTTTAATAATATTTTCACAAGATTTCTCAAAATCCAATTCGGGTTACATAGCAACCCAATTTTTAATGGGTTGAAATGGGTTGGGTTGAGATGGATTGAACTTACTAATGGACGGGTCAATAACCAACCCAAACATAAATGGGTTGGTCGGGTTGGCAGGTTGGGCTTGATTTTGCCACCCCTATTCCTAACCAAAAACCCATGCCATGCAAACCTTAAGTGGGTTTAAACTATCTCAAGATCTATCGCATAAATGAGACTTTAACCAGATTTAGACTATCTCTACATATAATCCTTTTATTTAATCTCAAGTCTTGACTTTCGAAGCCTTGCCAAATCTCACTTGCCTTTCTCAAGAAAAAGTGAAATTAGAGAGTTCAATTAATGTTTGCAACCATTAATTTTCATATTAAATCTAGAAGACAACAATAGATTTATGCATTATAATCAATTCCAATATTAATTAGAAACTATCCAATAAAATTCAAACACCCATCATGCATACACAACTCTAGAAAATACTTTATCTACTCATACAAAAATAAATAGGAATTTTACTTAGGTTGAATTCCACAATTGCATTTATCATCTGTAGCAAATAATCAATTTCGAGCTTGAGAGTTTTCAACAATGCTGTTTTTTTCTTCAATAAGAAAAATAGAAAGTGCTCGATCAAATTCTACAATTATCTATAACGCCTATTAGCCCAATTGAGAAAGAACAATATCTTCTATAATTGCACAGATCTCCAAAAATGACCTTGGAAGCTTCCAATGTATGTCGTTTTTCAAGTACGATTTTCCCTTCGAATTCGCATCGACTGACTTGCACTTGCGCCTGTGTTTTGCATGTTCAAACTTGCAACATGCAGGCTCCTCAACACCTTGGTTCCAAACTTTTTCATATCTCCTTGTGCTGGCCTTACAAAACGTAGGTACCCTTTATGGCACACATGTCCTAGAACATATTTTTTTCAATTCCTATCTTTCTTTATATTTATATCTATGAAACTCCTGCACACAAGGAACAAAGACATAAAATCCCTTCAAATAGCATCAATACAAGACAATAACTCATGCTTTACGAGCTAAGTAAGTTGGTAAAATACCAACTTCTCATTTGCATGACCTACGATGTAGGTAATGGCTTACTGTTTTAGTCTTGGCTTGAGCGATACGTTATTTCGTAAAAGGTGTTATGGGTTTGGCATATTGGTGTATTTTTGGAATTTGGAAGAATGAGTTATAGTGTATGATCTAGGTTACCTAGTTGATAGATATTACACCAACTGAAATGCATATTTGGTGTGCATCACTCTAAATCATGCCTTATATCATACCTTTGAGATATATCAGCCTAAGAGCACCATATTGAAATCAATCAACTTAATTGAGGAAGGTATTGGCCTATGGGGACTTTGTTGAAAGCAATATGGTTATTGAGAAAACTTGTAGCCTAAGGGCATTGTTATAAAAGAGATACTCATATTCTTATTACATATTAATTTCCTTTACTGTTGTAATCATACATACATATTTATTTGTCATAGATCACATATTTTGTATGATGAATTTAACAGAGTGATAAATGAATGGCTCGTGGAAATAGTTTTGAGTGATTGCCTATATGATTAAATCGAGGATAAATCTTGATTTTTATGCTAGAGGGAAATAGTTTGGGTGGATATATATATTGTCCTCGCGAGTCTCCAATGGGTCCTAGATCACGGCATGCCACTATAGAGTAGGTGTATATTTGTCACACCTCATGAGTTCTTCTCTAAGGAACAAAACCATTCATCGTAAGTATATAATCTTAGACCAGGTAATGCCCTACTTGTTCATGTATATTAAGGTCCTTTACCAAGTGTATGAAGTATATTGAATGTGGTTTAGGGTCATAAGAGACCTCTAGAACTAAGTTGAGTTTGTAGCTTTCCTATCGGCTAAGTTCATACATGAGTTCATAGAAAAGTCAACTTCAAACGACCATCTCATATATAAAGCGTTATGTGTCCAAAAACCTATCAAATTAAAGGTCTATGAGTCTTCTTTCTTACTCAATAAAGTTTGCTTTAATCGGAGTTCAGAGTAGAAAGTCATGGTAATTTATAGAAAGTTCTGCCCCATTTACTAAATTAAAATGGAAAAAAGAAAAATTCAATTGTTCTTAGGGTTGTGAGAAGAGCTTTAAAGAGTTAAACGCTCGATTGACTTCTGCTCCGATTTTCACTTTGCCTGAGGGTACAGATTATTTTGTGGTTTACTATGATTTTTTCTAGAATAGGTCTTGGTTGTGTTTTGACGCAAAATGGTAAGGTCATTGCTTATTTTTCTAGAAAACTTAAGGTCCATGAGAAGGATTACCCCATTCTTGACCTTGAGTTGGTGCCGTAGTATTTCCCCTTAAAATTTGGCGTTATTACTTTTAAGGTGTTCATGTTGATGTGTTCACGGATCATAAAAGGTTGCAGTATGTATTTAGCCAAAAAGATTGAATTTTCGACAGAGAAGATGGCTTGAGCTTCTTAAGGATTTTGACATGAGAGTTCCTTACCATTCGGGTAAAGCAAATGTTGTTGCAGACACTCTTAGTAGGTTGTCCTTGGGGAGCATTGCTTATATAGAATAAGGTAAGAAAGAGCTTGAGAAAGGGTGCATAGACTTGCCTGTTTGGGAGTTTGTCTCAAAGATTACGATGATGGTGGTGTGATAGTTCAAAATGGTTCTGAGTCTTCAATGATGATTGAGGTGAATGAGAAACAAGATAGTGATCCCATATTAATCCAGTTGAAAGATGCAGTTCGTAAGGAAAAGGTTGAAATTTTCTCTATTTGGGAAAATGGGATTCTTCGATATCAATAATGGTTGTGTGTTCCAGATGTAGATGGGTTGAAAGATCAAATTTTGACGGAGGCTCATAAGTCCAGGTATTCTATTCATCTAAGTTCCACGAAGATGTACTGCGATTTGAGAAAAGTTTTCTGGTTGAATGGTGTGAAAAAAGATATTGCTGATTTTGTGGCAAAGTGTCCCAATTGTTAGCAAGTGAAGGTTGAACATCAGAGGCCTAGTGGAAAGGCTCAAGATATAATCATGCCTATGTGGAATTGGGAGATAATTAACATGGATTTCATTACAGTACTACCTCGTACGCGCCAACATCATGATTCAATTTGGGTAATTGAACACAAGATGACTAAGTTTGCCCATTTCTTTTTGGTTAAGACTACAGACTCAGTAGAAGATTATGCCAGATTGTATATTTGAGCGATAGTCAAGCTTTATGGGGTTACTTTGTGTATCATTTTTGATAGGGGTACTCAATTCACTTCTCATTTTTGGAAGTCATTCTAGAAGTGCTTAGGGACATGTATAGATCTTAGTACAACTTTTCATCCGCAAAGTGATGGGCAGCCGGTGCACACCATTCACACTCTAGAGGATATGATGAGAGCTTCCACGATTAACTTCAAAGGCAATTCGTATGATCACCTACCTCTTATTAAAATGGCTTATAATAATAGTTATCATTCTAGTATTTAGATAGTCCTGTTCGAAGCACTATATAGGAGGAGGTGTAGGTCTCCAATTGGTTGGTTCGAGGTGGGTGAGGCCACTTTGAGAGGAAAAGACTCAGTTGACAAAGCCATGGAGAAAGTTACTTTGATTAGAGAACGGTTGTAAACCTCTCAAAGCCAGCAAAAATCTTATTCTGATTTGTGGAAAAGAGATTTAGAGTTTGAGATTGAAGATTGGATTTTCTTGTAGGTATCGCCCATAATGGAGTGATGCGTTTGTGTAAAAAAAAAAGGGAAGCTTAGTCCTTGTTACATTGTCCCTTAGCGTATTCTGAGCAGAACTGGGAAGGTAGCTTACAAACTAGAGTTGCCTATGGAGTTGGTTGCAGCGCATCTCATGTTCCATGTCTCCATGTTAAAGAAGTGTGCTGGCGATCCTTTTCTCACTGTCCCTCTGGAGAATGTTGCGGTAATAAATAGTTTATCCTTTGAGGAGGTTTTGGTTCAGATTTTAGAGCGACATGTTTACAAGTTAAGAACCAAAGAGGTAGCATCGTTGAAGGTTTTATGGAGAAATCACTTTGTTGAAAAGGCTACGTTGGAAGCCGAAGAGGATATGAAGGATAAATACCAAGAGTTGTTCATTCCTCGAGATGAAGAAGCCGGAGGTAATAGTCCTTGTCTTGTTTTTGATTCAACCTCTATACATCTTGTTTTAGTGTTGTAGTTTTTGTGTTATATTCGAGCCTTGTGTACTCCTCCAAAACACATGACCTTGATAGAAAAATTAAATAAATAGAAAGTTAGCTTTTTTTGGTTACCTTAGCTTGATTATCGTTCATCGATAAATGTTCCTAAGGTGGAGATATTATAATATCTCGCGAGTTCCACTCTAAAGACCTGAACCATTTGTCATAAGTTTTAAAGATTAGATCGGGTGATATCCTACTTTTTCATGTGTGTTAAGGTCCCTTAACAAGTGTGGGAAGTATATCAAATGTGCTTTAGTGTCATAAGAGACCTCTCGCACTAACTCAAATTTATCGCTTTCCTATCAGCTAAGTTTTCACATGAGTTCATACAAAGGTCGACTTCAAATGGCCATATATATCAGTATATAAAGCGCTAGGTGGCCCATAACCTATCAAATTTGAGGTCTATGAGTCTTCTTTCAAATTCTACAAAGTTTGCATCAATCTAAGTTTGAAGTAGAAAGTTATCGTTGTTTTACTAGAACATGTTCGAACAGGGAAATTTGGCGATGACACCTCTAACTTCCTAATAACCTCCTAATACCCATTGTAACATCCACAATCCCTAATTCTTCTTTTTCTATAGCCCATGAACTTCAAGAAAGAAATTTCTCGGCCAATTTCGCCAGATCTAAAGCCTTCAAGTTAAACAGTCTTCATCAATGTTCCGTCAGTAAGGTACTCAGGACTTCAACGAGGAATCCCTTTCATCCTCAATCCCAAGACTCCTAATTTTTTATGAATTTAATTTCATAGTAAGGGTATATAAACCCACTTATAACTTCATCATTTTTATGACCCAATTTGTTTGATTTCTTGAACTATTTATTTAAAGTTATGAATTCTTTATTATTGCATTTCCTTTTTATGCTTCGCTAGGTTTTCCATTGTAATCCTTATTCGTTCATGACACGATATTGTTAAGATTCATGAGGCCTATATTTCGAAGTATGATTTTAGAATCATTATGTTATTATGAAAGTTATTTTTAGGAAATCACAATATATGCATGTTTTAGAAAATTTCTAACAATTTAAGGTATGAGCTTGATTTGAAAGATATTTTTTAGAAAGAGATTTTTTTTAGAATATGATTTTAGAAAGAATGATCAGATCTTTGTCTCACACTTTTTTTAGAAAGATTGATAGTGTACCTAAAAATGAGCATATTATATAATTGTTTTTCTTAGAGGATTATTTAGCACCGAGAGGATGCAGGTTTAGAAAATTCAAGTCCCATAACTACGTGCCACTGTGGGATTTGAGTATGCTGGTTAAACGGTCATCTACTTTAGCCCTTTGAGGCCTAGTTAGTTGATCCATATATATAGATAGGTTCTATACTTTGAAAAAGGTATAGGGAAGTCCTTCAAACAACATGATAAGTTAGACATCATAAGCTCATATGGTGTTTGTCAGTTGTAAGAAACTCCCTAGTAAAATTACTATTAATCTTATGTACTTTTATCATCTTTAGATTTTGTAAGGTATGACATTTATACATTGGTTTCAAGATATCTTTCATTTATTTTATTTTTCCTTATGATTATGTTTACTTCCATCTTACGTAGACAATACATGGAATGTACTGACCGCACACTTTTATTTGCACTACATCCTTTTATGATGTAGATTCAGGCGTTCGTTCTCAGACTCGTGGCTAGACAAGTTGCAGCTTTCGAGTCTGCAGTTGATGAGTCCTCCTCATTTGAGGACTTCATGGATTAGCTAATAGCTAGGCTTATGAAACACCTTGGACTTTGGAAAAGGTTAAAGTGGGTTAACGGGCAGGTCCATAGGCCTAAAACCAACCATGAACCCTTCATGGTTGACTAAATGGTCTGTTTAGGGGTTCACAGGCCATTTAGGAACAATGGGTTGGCCGTTTAAGGCTACCCTAAGAGGGAACATCTGGACGGTTCCCTTCATGGACCGTGAAGCCCTAAGCGGTCCGTGAAGGCTTTTATGTAAGTCACCCCGTAAACTTTTTAAGTTAGGGCCATTTTGGTCGTTTCCTATGTGTTTAATAGCTAAGCTATCTCATTTAAAGCCCTATTCTAAGCCCTATATAAGTCATTTAAGTCCTAAAACTATCCATTCTAAATCATTCTCCAAAATTCTAAATTCCCTCCAAGTTCTTTCTAAAAATTCTCTCTCTAAAGCTAATGAAGAAGAATCTAGGTTTTCAACCAAAGATCTCCAATTCACCATAGCTCTTGGGCTTCAATCAAGGTATTTGGAAAGTTTATCAATGGGTACCTTCCACCCATTGAGTCCCAAAGATTTCTCTAAAATTCCTATATGAATTCAATCTAAATTTTTGGGTTTTGCATGTTTATGAATGGGTTCAATTGTTTATGGCTAATATCAATCTGATTCACTTTGTTATGCATGAGTTGTATAGTATGTTTTTGATGAAATCCATGTGAGCCCATGTTATATGCTTATGATTTGATAATGAACTATATCTTGATTGTGGGTTTTTGCTTTGGGATTATGTATAGAATGATGAATTAAAGAATCTATGAATTTAATATGCTTTTAAAGAATGTTTTTCACGAACCCATGCTTGTATGTATGATTGATTATGAATTCATTATATCAAAGATGATCATGATTGCGATGCTTAGATTAGTGTCTCTATGAGTAAGTTATGATGTCATGATACTCAAAGGACCTACATTTAAAAGAATGATACATTAATTCCGTGGAGAGTTGTACCTATAGTCGAGTGGACTAGCAGTAATTATCCATGTTCCATAAACTACGTGCCACCGTAGGAGAGGCCAAGTGTTTACGAATGAAAGGAGGATAGAGGCGAGTACCCATGACTCAAAATGCTTGAGGTCTTAAGGGGACTAATGGCCAGTACCTGAGTCTCAAAGTTATAAAAATGATCTTATATTTCCTGGAAAGATATTTAGGGCCCTCGGGTAATACATCAAACTCGATGATTAGCTCTCATGGTTATATGTCATTTAATAATCTCTTCCGCACACTTAAAAGAAATTGTTTAACCTTATGACATGATTCTTATAGTCTGTATTTACAATAGTACATAACCTGCTTTGTGTTATGTCATTGTTGCAAAAAATTTCGGCTACTGATAGTGCTACATCCAACTAAAAAAATTGTAAAAACTGTAATTCACTTTCATGTGAGGCAAAATTCCCCAATCTACATAATCAAGTGTTAAGATCATTAAAGCTCATACTAGACTTGATACTTATATTTTGGCCATATTCCTTTGCTTTAGTTCACTTAAAACTCATTGTTCCACTAATACATATATTTTTATCCATCTGATCTTGTCATGCTACTTTTGATTACTCCATCAGTTTCTAATTCTTTATTTCTCTTTTTATGTTTCAGGTACAATCGGAGGGCTGGAGTTTCTACTTTGAAACTCATTTTTTGCCCAAAATATTGGGCCAACAACAATTAGGATCATCCAACTCTTGGAGTCTCGTAAATAGGAGTCCACCGCTTCTTAACCTTCCCTTTTACGACTTTGATTATATTATTTTGATATGTTGACTAACTTTTATACATATTGGCATAGTTCTTAAATTTTGACATATTGAATTGTTTGTTCTTCATTTTGAATATTATTTATGTGGGCTAATATATTCAACGGATTGAAAATTATGTTATAAATCTTTCGGCTACACCTTTAGGACAAAAGATGATTGAAAATATTTTTAAAATAGGTTAACACCTTAAGTTTATTTATCCGTATTCATTTAGCCCTTTTAAATCGGGAAAAGGGATATACAAATTCATTTAGGCCTTTCAAGTTGAAGAAAAGGAAAACTTATAATTTAGAATTCCCAAATGAAGTTTCGAAAGGCTAAGATAATATTCATTTAGGCCTCTAAGTGGGGGAAGGAAAACTCATCGTTTTGGTCTCCCAAACGAATTTGAAACTAGTTTAAAGGCCAAAAAAAATAATTTAGAAACATATAAGGCTAAAATAATTAACTTTAGAAATATTTTTAAGAAAATGAAGGCCAAGAAATTATCTTTGGAAATATATAAAGCTAAAATAATTACCTTTAGAAAAAAAATATTTTTTTAAGAAAACAAGTAGGGAAGTAGGCCTTATATGTTGTTAACAAAATAAAATGTGAGTTATAAAATAAGTCCCAATGGCTAAACCTATTTTATATCAATTCTTTTATAAAGAAATTATATTTACTATTATCATTATTGCTACTTTTCAAATGGAATATGGCTAAAATATTTTAATCTCTTAACATGCTATTTCAAGATTTTAGATACGCCAACAGGTTCAAAAAATACAAGATACATATATATATCACACACACTAAGGTATATTTTTTATAAGGAAAAATTACTAAAGTACACACCTTTACTATATTATTTTCCATTTGTCCCTATATCTTTTAAAAATAACTAAAATCTCTTATTTCAATAATGTATCTGTATTAATGTATCAGTGCTTGTATTAATGTATCCGCGCTTTCATTAATGTATCCGGATTGAGTTAATTTTTATTTTAATAATGTATCTGTATTAATGTATTCATGCTTGTATTAATGTATCCGCGCTTTCATTAATGTATCCTGATTGAGTTAATTTTTGTTTTAAGAATGTATCCGTGCTTGTATTAATGTATCCGCTCTTTCATTAATGTATCCTGATTGAGTTAATTTTGAGGGATTATTGTAATTAGAAAAAAAGTAGGGATAGATAGTAATTTCATCTTTACACTATGTGATTTATGTAACTTACCCTTTTTATAATTAGTTTTTCTCTATACATGACATATTATTTTATACATACCATGTTATTTTTCATATCTACTATCCCTTTTTTGTGAATGTTATTTTAAAAAAATTGTATATCCTTCTACTTTAATATACATATTATTTAACTACACATAATCTATCGTCATTTTTTCCCTGCATGTAACTAAAATAATAAACGTTCATATGTTTTAAATTACATACATATACATAGTATACTGTATAATAAATATATTTAAGATCACAAACGTTATATAATATTTTAACATTTAGTATTATTATTATTTATTTTATTTGTTTATGTATTTTTATTCAAATTATATGTCACACATATTGCTATTTATTTACACTTCATCTATTATCTCACCCCTTTTACATCCTAATTCTATTCATGTAAATAAAGTAATAAATTATCATATTCTTTAAACACACATCTATATTATCTAACATATAAAATTTTCATACATTTTAAGTACGTTTATTTATTTAATTATCTATTTTTATTGTTTGATAAATACACCACTATTAATTTTGTTGTATACATATTATAGACATATATATGGCATACCTTGTATTTTACCTTTTTCTTTTAATTAATGAAACCCACTTATCGCTAATTTCAAAGGAAAAAATAAAATCAATAAATTTTCCTAATTATTTTCTAAATTGAGTTTAAGGACTATCTTCGGATAGGCTCTGAGGGATGCTTAATACCTTCCCCTCGAGTAACCAAAACCCTTACCTAGAATCTCACTAGTTTCGCAAATCAAAAAGAGTTTACATTTACATACTTAAAAAATGGTTTTCCTAATATTTTCCTTAAAATTAGGTGGCGACTCTAAACAATATTTTTCAAAAACAGAGTGACAGCCATATTGTGTTGTGAACTGTTTTGGCTAGCTCGAAATAGGGTGCGACAGCGTGGCGACTCTGCTGGGGACATTACTTAGGTTTTAACCTTAAAAAAAACTCAATTTAGGAATAAATTTTGTGATTACTTGTTTATTTTCAGCTTATTATTTATATGATATATTGTTTTGATTGAAAGGTCGCAAGTCAAATCCAAACTTGTGTTCCTTATTTGTTTTGAAACAATAATTGTTACTGTTTTCCCTACACTGTCATTTGCACTTTCTATCGAGTCCTTGGCCGTACACAAACACACACTGAACACGCGAGGGGTGTTCTGCACTCCTCCAAAACTTTCTTTGGATTCTCTAGTTTTAGAGTTGGTGCAATTAGGTTAGTGTGCCATCTCGCAATTATTCAGTCCCACTCTCAATAATCTAGAAAAAAATCTACTATAGAAATATGTCATGTTGCATAGCCGTAGGCAAGACATTATAAGGTATTGTCGTTGCGTTTCGGAAACTACCCACATGTCAATGAGTTTCTTCTTTAAAAACTCAACGACATATATTTTGTGTGGGATTGATATGAATGATCCGAACTAAAACACGTAACGAATTTGGAGCAAATAAACTTATCATATCCTTTTGCTTTCTTTCAGATGAATATCAACCAAAACCTACCAGATATCCAAATGATTGTTTCACCCCCACAAAACCTACAGAATTGGTGGTGAAACATCCATACAATACATGGAGCTGAAGTTCGAAGGCACTTGGGTGCAATGTTGTCACTTCTGGGGAACATGAGGCGACAAAGTCTTCATTACCTTGCTAATGGGGTTGTGGGATCCAAGCACAGTAACCTTTAAATTTTCAGATTTCGAGATCACTCCTACGTTGGAGGAGTTTTGTAGTTTTACTAAACTACCAATCAGAAGGAGGTTACCAATAATCCCATCAGCCGTATGTCAAGGTGATTTTCTGAGGCTTCTAGGATTGCATATCTTTCCATCTTTAAGGTATGTGGAAAACAGAAAGATCAAGCTAGACTACCTTTTTCAAAGGTTTGGGCGCTTAGAAGACTACCTTAGGGTCTTCGTGATGGCCTTCTTGGGGGTCATTGTCTTCCAGATGAGGCTTCATTCCATCGATATCAATATTTTGCCGATGGTTATGAGCCTTTTTGACGATCCACAAAGATATTCCTTGGTGCACATGATTCTCGCCGAGGTATTTCGGTCATTGTCAGCCTGCACTAGAGGGCACAACTTCTTCGGAGGATGCAATCTGCTGTTACAGATCTGGGCAAAAGAACACTTCTATAGTCGTGATCCACAGATGGATTACTGTATAGATGCCCGTAACATGATTAAAAGCCATTAGGATCGTCTTAGATATTGGTTAGGTGCACCAATAGGAGAGGAAGAGTGGCGCACATTTCTGACCAACCTTATGGGAGAGGCTATCCAGTGGAAATTTTCTTGGATAGGGGAATTGGCATTTGCAAGAACTCGATACTCGTACTTTATCAAATTGATCGGGCTAGGAGGCACTCAACCATATACGCCTCTTCGAGTTATGCGCCAATTCGGAATAGTCCAAGACATTCCACTGTGGACGATCATTGCATTACATGAGGATGTCAACTAGGTAGTT
Organism: Solanum appendiculatum; assembly: GCA_018342035.1. Lineage (NCBI taxonomy): Eukaryota > Viridiplantae > Streptophyta > Magnoliopsida > Solanales > Solanaceae > Solanum > Solanum appendiculatum. The sequence continues at coordinate 32,980 of JAGDQO010001456.1, forward strand.
CCAGGCTCTGTCAATCATTTAATCCAGGTGGTTGAAGAAGAAGAGGAAGAGGGCCTAGAAGAAGACCCATAAGAGGACCCGGAAGAGGACACAGAAGAGGACCCGAAAGAAGGCCCAGAAGAGGGCCCAAAAGAAGACCCAGAAGAGGATCCCGAGGAGGACCCAGAAAAAGAGGTGGGAGAAGATCGCAGGGAAGTTTCTGAAACGGGTTCTAATGTCTACGATCCAAGAGATGGAGGAGTGGTAGACATGTCACCCGAGTATGAGCCAGAAGAGTGTCCAGAATACTACCCAGGGCCATATTACGATATGGACGATGATGATGATGATGCTTCGATCTGGCCCTAGATTGTCCTGCTTCTTTGTACTTTTTCATATCTCCTCGAAGTGCCTTATTCCCCATCCCTCTTGTATGCCTTATGGCCACCCCTGTACTTTCACTTCTTAAGCTTCTGACTGCCTAACTCATTATAATAGCCATAATGCCTTTGATCAATGAAGTTATGTTTGCTTCAATCAAAAATATGTTTAAATGGATCATTTATTATCAAACTAATTGTAACGTAGGCCTGCCTTGGGCAAAAAGAGGCTCCATATTAGGACGTGTTTTGAGTGTCGCTAACTTGGCCTATAAATGTGTTATATATTTGTTACATTTTTTTATCTCCCAAACTAACATGGTTTCCCTTTTTCTTTATTTTCTTTTCTTTTTGTTCATCATTTATTCCCAAAGTACATTGATTTGTGTCGACTTGCAAACTGGCTGACTCACGATACAACCTTCGATCAAAACGAAAGATGACTAATAGAGACGAGTTCAACGCTGCCACAAACATAATGATAACTATTGAGAACCCTAAAAGTTCTCAAAATATAACAGACATTCAAGATGACGAGAAAATGGCTCACATGGCACAAGAACATTAAATCTTGAAGGAAGAATTACATAAAGTGCGAGACTTGGCCAAAATGTCAGCTACCACCTTCCCAACCTTCAAAACGCCTATTTACTTCCCAAAGACTAACTTGACTTCTTTCGACTTACCAAATCAACCAGAACAAACTCAACATGCTCCCGCTCATGGTCGAGTCCCACCAGCCTCTCCAACCACAGGCAGGACTGTTCCTGACCTTTCTACTCGTGACTCTGTCGTACCTACAATGTAGCAGATACCTGGGGCACACATCGCCGCTCACTATGAGCCACATGTTCCACCTGTATATGATGTTGGAGCTCCTACCTTCACAACGCCAGCTGCGGTTAATGTCCCATACATGGTCGATCAATATGCAGAAATGGAGAAAGATGCTCCGTTGAAAGAGGATGCATCGATCAATGCCCAACTTCATGGTCTAAGAGAGCCTTGATTATGATGACTTGTGCATCCATCTAGACATTGATATGCCAGTGGAGTACAAGCCACCGAAGTTTGACATGTTTGATGGAAAAGGTGACCCTCATGCACATTTAAGGGCATATTGTGACAAGTTAGTCGGTGTAGGGAAAAACGAGAAGCTGAGGATGAAGTTGTTCATCCGAAGTTTGTCTGGAGAAGCATTGACCTAGTATACGCGTCAAGACCCTCGCAAATGGCGTGACTGGCAGGAAATGGCTGAGGATTTCATGACCCGTTTTAGATTCAATACCGAAATCACAGCGGACAGATTCTCATTGGACAACATATAGAAGAAGCCATCTGAGAACTTCCAGGAGTACGCGCGACGTTAGAGAACAGAAGCTGCCAGGGTCCAACCACCACTAGATGAGAGTGAGCTCTCAAAGTACTTCATCCGAGCTCAAGATGGTATCTACTTTGACAAGATGATGTCAATGATGGGCCAGAAGTTTGCAGAATTGGTCAAGATAGGAGACTTTATAGAGGAAGGCGTCAAATCTGGGAAAATTCAGTCCATGGTCACGTTGCAAGCTGCAACTAGGGCCATACAATCGGGTTCCACCGGCGGCATCAAGAAGAAAAGGGAGGATGTTTCAGCTGTCACTTACCAACATGGAGGACCATCACACCGATACCCCAAGAATCCCCAGATTGTTGCACATACTCCTCCATACATTCCATACCCAGTATATAATATCAAACCACACTATAACCCACTCCGAGCACCAGCATGCCAAACTCCTCCAAGACCATATGTCCCTGTCCAAGCACCAATACACCAAAATAGACCAGCATATGCACCAAGACCACGTCCAAATCTCCAAGCTAGAAATGCTCGCATTTACACACCCATTGCCGACCCTATGCCCAATTGTTTGAGAGGCTGAAGACAGTGGGAGTGCGGCAACCCGTTGAAGGAAAACTTCCTGATCCAATCCCTCGTAATTTCGATGGAAACAAGCGATGCGCCTACCACTCAGGAATCCAAGGACACGACACAAAAGATTGTTATAGTTTGAAGAACCAGATCGAGTCTCTGATCAAGAGATGAGTAATCAAATGCACTCCATCACCTCCCAATGTAAACAACAACCCCTTGCCAAATTATGAGAATCGGGAAGTCAACATGGTTACTCTAGATGAAGAATATGAGGGCACTGAATGTCCAAACCCAGATGAAGCAGATGCCATGACATCTTTGGCGCAACCCATTATCACTGTTCAACTAAGGGAACCTCTAACTTTCCAAACATATCTCCCAAGAGTTGTAGTGACCACTGCAATCGCTAGAAAGCCTGAGTATAACACCAAAGTAGTCCGATGGGACTATCAAGCAAGCGCCAAGGGCAAAAGGATTGACGCTGTCGTGGCTCATAGAATTACTAGGTCGGGAAGGTGTTATGCTACGGAGGATCTAAATCGAGGAGTTTTGGGGAAAGAACAAAATCCGAAGAAGAATGTTACTCATGCTGAAGCCGCAGAATTTTTGAAGAAGATGCAGCCTAAAGAATATTCAGTTGAAGAGCAGTTGAAGAAAATGCCAGCCCACATATCCATTTTGTCTCTGCTTATGAGTTCTGAAGCTCAAAGGAATGCTTTAATAGAAGTGTTAAGCGGAGTGAACATTCCAAAAGAGACTAGAAGTGCAACCTTAGCTTCAACAATTGGACGAATAGTGGAAGCTAACAAGATCTTTTTCCATGATTTTGAGCTGCCTGCGGAAGGGGCTGGACACAACAAAGCACTTCACATCGCGGTCAAATGTTGTGATAAAATTGTGACTTGAGTTCTAATTGACAGAGGTTCTGGATACAACATCTGCCCTTTCACCACCTTGAGAGACTTAGGTGTAAATATGGGAGAGATAAGGGAAAGTCATGTGAAAGTTAGAGCTTTCGATGGAGCGCAAAGAAGCGTCATTGGAGAGATCTATCTCGCGTTGCAAGTGGGGCCGGCTAAATTCACCATCCTGTTTCAAGTAATGGATGTGTCATCCAACTACAGCCTGTTGCTGGGAAGACCTTGGGTTCACATGGCAAGAGCAGTTCCTTCCACTCTTCATTAGTGTGTAATGTTTGAGTGGGGTCGCACAGAAGTTACCATTCATGGGGAGCTCAGTCACCCCATTCATTCTGTTAATTCCATTCCGATCTCCGATGAGTTTGACTGAGCCACTTTTCACACTTTAGAAATTATGCAAGCTGTAAGGGTCAACGAGGAAGCAGAGCCAGATGATGCAAAATTGTCAAGTGCAGATAAAAAAAGTTGCGTCATAGATGTTGAAGTATGGATATTAGCCTAAGACTGGACTTGGACCCAAGTCCAATGGCATAGTTGAGCCAATCCAGCTGAAGCTTCAGAGAGACACCACCGGACTCAGATACAATCCTGTGTCGGGAGGAGTCCACCACAGGTCAAGCAAGATAATCTTTGTACCAAAACAAGCTTCGATTCTAGATCAAGCAGTCTATGATGATATCGTAGAAGGGATTGACAATTTGTTCGTGACCATGGTTGGAGAAGAGGAAGAGATAAATATCAGCAAATTGACCATTCGTGATGCCGAACCTGGAGAGATCTTGCAAAACTGGACCGTCAGTCTGTCCCTGTTTCGACAAGAGTCCTGGTAGTATTGGAAAGTAGTCTTAATATTTAAAATACGCATGATCAAATTGAGGCATGAATCATGCCTAATCTTTTGATGCTTGCCTCTTCTAAAAACTAGAATGCTTTGAAATAAAAGTCTTTATTTTGCTTAAAAATTGTCTCATTATTTTAAAATATCTATTTATTTTTACTTACTTTTTGCACTTTTCAGCGCTTATATTTATAAAAATCCTTGTTCAACAATTGTGACATGTAACGAATCTATCAAGCAAGGTTTAAACGATGATCAGGATCACGAAGAGTATGACGAAAGCAAGATGCCTAAAAATATACCACATGAGATTGAGCAAGTTGAGAGCCAGAAAAAACCCAATATGAATGAAACAGAGGTCGTCAAATTAAGAGATGAAGAAATCGTGAAGGAAACACGAGTCAGCATACATTTGGAGGCAGAAAGAAAGCAAGAGTTAATAGAGTTGCTTAGGCAGTATGTTGACATATTTGCTTGGTCTTACGATGACATGCCAGTATTAAGCACTGATATTATCTCGCACAAATTTCAAACTGATCCTACTTGTCTACCCGTTAAACAGAAGATAAGAAAGTTCAATCCGGATTTGAGTCTGAGGATCAAGGAGGAGGTAACTAAGCAAATCGAGGTGAACGTTGTGAGGGTTACAAATTACCCCACATGGTTAGCCAACATTGTGCCTGTTCCTAAAATGGATGGAAAAATCATAATATGTGTGGACTATCGAGATCTCAACAGAGCCAGTCCTAAGGATGATTTCCCTCTTCCAAATATTCATATACTCATCGATAATTGTGCAAAACATGTGTTGCAATCATTTGTCGATTGCTTTGCAGGATATCACCAGATCCTGATGGATGAAGATGATGTAAAAAAGACAGCATTTATCACTCCATGGGGGGTGTATTGCTATAGAGTGATGCCATTTTGTCTAAAAAATGCTGGTGCAACCTACATGAGGGCCATGACTACCCTTTTTCATGATATGATCCACAAGGAGATTAAAGTGTACGTGGATGATGTTGTTATCAAATCCAAGAGAAGTTCAAACCACCTGGATAATTTACGAAAGTTCTTTGAGAGGTTGCGGAAGTATAATCTAAAGTTGAATCCAACAAAGTGTGCATTTGGAGTACCCGCGGGAAAACTATTAGGATTCATTGTTAGCAGTAAAGGCATAGAGTTGGATCCATCAAAGATCAAGGCAATCCAAGAGTTACCTACCCCCAAGACCAGGAAGGACGTGATGAGTTTCTTGGGAAGACTGAATTACATCAGTCGGTTCATAGCTCAATCCACAGTGATCTGTGAACACATATTTAAACTACTAAAGAAGGATGCTGCCACGATATGGACGGAGGAATACCAAAAGACTTTTGATAGAATCAAGAATACTTGTCCAACACACCAGTATTGGTCCCACCGGAGCCTGGAAAGCCTTTGTTATTGTATTTATCTGTCATGGATAATGCATTTGGATGTGTACTGGGAAACATGATGAGACAGGTAGAAGAGAGCAAGCCATTTACTATTTGAACAAGAAGTTCACACCATACGAGGCAAGATATATCTTGTTGGAATGAACATGTTGCGTTTTGACTTGGATTGCGCAAAAATTTAGGCATTACTTGTCTGCATACACCACGTACTTGATCTCAAGAATGGATCCACTCAAGTACATCTTTCAGAAACCAATGCCTACAGGTAAACTGGCAAAGTGGCAAATTTTGTTGAGCGAGTTTGATATTGTGTATGTGACACAGAAGGCCATCAAAGGATAAGCCTTGGCTGATCACCTCGCAGAAAACCCGGTGGAACAGGATTACAAGCCACTCATGACCTACTTCCCTTATGAAGAAGTTCTGTTTGTAGGAGAAGACATATCATAGTCATATGATGGATGGAGGATGTTCTTTGATGGAGAATCAAACTCTATAAGAGTCAGAATAGGAGTAGTCTTAATTTAAAAAACATGTCAGTATTACCCAATATCAGCCAAGATCAGGTTTTATCATACCAATAACATGGTAGAATATGAAGCTTGTATTCTCGGACTCAGGATGGCCATAGACATGAACATCAAAGAACACTTGTTGATAGGAAATTCTAACTTATTGGTTCATCAGGTGCAAGGAGAAAGGACCACTAAGAATGTCAATATTCTTCCTTATTTTCATTACATAAAGGAGTTGAGTAGGAGATTCACAAGGATTGAATTCAAGCATGTCCCTCGAGCTCAAAATGAGTTAGCCGATGCTTTGGCAACATTGTCCTCGATGATTCAGCATCCAGACAGAAATTACATCGACCCTATCGAGGTGGAGTTACACGATCAACATGCTTACTGCTTTCATGTAGATGAGCAACTGGATGGAAAACCGTGGTACTATGACATCAGAAGGTTGATAAAAGCACAAGAATATCCTGAAAATGCCACAAGCAAGCAAAATCGGACTTTGAGAAGGATGGCCAATCATTTCTTCCTTAACGGAGAAATCCTATATAGGAGAACTTCAGATTGAGGATTGCTGAGGTGTGTTGACACCGCAGAAGCGACAAGG